>JAUPFV010000002.1:200403584-201003584 GCA_036936605.1 Limnanthes douglasii subsp. nivea | reverse complement strand
ATTTTTGTAAAAATAATAATTTTTTGATGTTTAAAGCAAATGTATAAATACCACGTAAACATCAAGTGAAAATGAAAAAAATGAAAATTTTATATATCTCTTGGTTTTATTGTTATTTCTATAAAAAATAATAATTATTGATGCTTACAGCAAAAGTATAAATACCATATAAATATCAAGTGAAAATGAAAATTTTATATATCTCTTGGTTTCTTTTTGATTTTTTTATAAAACTAATAAATAAATTCTTTGATGTTTAAAGCAAAAGTATAAACACTGGTCTGTAGGTTTTAACATTCTTTTGATAAATAAATAATTTTAAACCATATAACTAATTTTTAAAATTGTTTGACGTAAATATCTCTATTTAAATTTGATGAAAACACAGCAATACTCTCAAAATTAATTTATGATATCGAAAGAGAAAACTATCTTTTTAAAAAAACTTCATAAGACTCTAACTTGTAAGTGAATAATCCCCAATGGTTATATATCCAAGTTTGAACTCTATATTTTGGTTAAACTAAGATTGTTTGCCCAGCAGGGAACTCATTAGCTCTACCTTTTATCCTAAAGAGATACTCCAATGTCGGCAATGTTAATGTAGTTGAATTTGTAAGGGTTCTACATAATTATTCAACTTTCTACTTTGACCAACTTCCCCTATCATTTTCTCGAGAAGCCAACAACTGCACCTTCGCTGTTCGTTATTATGAGTAAAACGACATCCCAACAAGAAATCAGTACTAGTGGGTTTCAAAGGAGACAATTTATTAAATTTCATTAACTTAAATACATTGTATGGTCGCAAAGAAACTTTTATTTCATCAAAGTTCATTACTATACACGAAGAAAGAATGCAAAGAGTTATACAGTACAAATGGAAGAAATATAAAGTACGTAAAATACATGGCCCATAAATAGACACAAGTTAACCGATTTTAGGGATCCTTGCAGCACTCTTATAAGCGTGCAGCCGATCATAAACCCCGGTCGTTATGAATATTTCGAAAACTATGGTTCCCTTCTGTATAATGTCTGGGGTTATATTGGGTACTTTCCATTTGTAATCTATTTCGTAACATTTCTATAGGTCGGGTAGCAACTTTAAACTTCATACCATTCACAAACACAAATAAGTTTTAAAATGAAAGACATCCTCGATTTCTTTATCTTTTACGTTTTTCCATTCTAGTTTTTTTTGGCTATTTTTTTAATATTAAATCGATTTTTAATATTTTAAAAATATCTATTTTTAGTTTTCGCTATAAGATCGACTATAGGCTGCACAAAAGTTGAATTATATATTTTTAGTCTAATCATCTTGAACTGAACCACAAAAACGCAGACTAATATATAATTTTTTTAATAAGTAAAACTTATCTAATAATAATAACAACGCGTTCGTCATTGATCATTTGAAATTTTAAACAACAAAGAATCCAACCATATAAGTTTCTAAAACATAATAGACGTTTTTTTTTATAAATGTAAACATAAAAAGAATACATAAAAGATAAGAACCAACCGTAATTTTTAACCCAAGTTTTATGTGTCATTAGAATTTTATTACTGTCCATTAAAAAATAATTAGGCATTTTTTATATCCATATCTGGATATGCGAGCATTATTGTATGATCTTTGATTTTTTTTCTCAGGTTCACTTTGTGTTATTAATTATTTTTTATGGATGATAATTTATTTTTGATAAGATTGTATATAAAAAATATTGCAAAAAAGAAAAAAGATTTGAATTACGCAACACCTATCAGCAATAATAATAATAAATTAATGAAAGAAAGAAAGGAAGGAATGATTTTTTTTCGGAAATTAATGGTTTTCTTTCCAAGAATTTGTTTTTTGTCTTTAAAAAAACTAAGCAAATCTTTTGCATCAGGATCCTTGCTCCCTCCATCCCTGATCTTGTGATGGTTTCTATCTCTTCTCTGGTATGCACCCTTCAAGCATCCAATATTAACAAAGTCTCATCTCCATCTACAACACCATATCACCAAACTGTTGATCTTCAAAATTTCCGTCCTCGATTACAATCATACAAATACATGATTTATTCTTCTTCTCTCCAATTATCTAACTTGAGAACCAATCCAACTTTTGAAGAAAGACTTCCTCTCATACCTACAAACACGTCATATGAAGATATCATCAAACCAAAAACCAATATATTTGAAGATGTTGTGATCTCTATAAAAAATGATCATCCAACTACTGATTTCCTGCCTAAAGATAAGTTAAAACTCAAAATAAGGGATAAAAACATGCTAATTGGAAAAAATTTCCTTGCGAGACCAAAAATGGCTGATATTCAGAAGTTCTTTGACTTGTTGGGTTGTAAACGAAAGATAAGACTTGCTTTGTGGCACAATAGACACCTAATGATCGAGATAGATCTTCTTGAAGAAGCTAAAAAGATTTATAGGCGCAATGTGTGGAGTAATGTCGAGTCCACCATGAGAATCCTAAAGTGGGCACCTAACTTCACCCCAAAAAAGGAATCTCCTGTCACTCATACATGGATTACCTTTCATGAAATACCAACTTCATGTATTCATATGATATTACAAGTTCTTTAGCCAAATCCATTGGTAAACGACATCAAACATAGTGTCCGAAAGAAACATAGAAATGTACAACTTTTGCATAGCCTGGGTTGAAACAGGCTCTTCAAAAGACCTTATATCTAAAATTTGGACAGTTTTGGTAAAGATTATGGTTTCCGGCAACCTATGGTTTATCGTCCAAGAACTTCCTATTGCATTGAATGCGGCATATAGTTCACAAATATATAGATTGCATAAAATTAAATAAATCTACCTTACGTTCAAACTTACATCCAACTAAACCAAACCTCAAATCCATCATTTTCTAAAATCCTTCTACTCCCAAACTTGAAACCCCAGAACTGCTCCCTATACATATCTCCTCCAATCCAGATTCTCCTTCTCTAGTCCCAAAAGGCTTGGAAATAAAATTAATCAAACAACCATCTGACCAACCTCCTACATTAAAATCTAATCAAATGCTTGACTTACCAATTCCCTCTCAACCATAAAAATCATCCCTCCTTCCTAAAGTACATGTTTCTAAACTCATTGAAGCAATTTTCATCATCCAGTCTGGACTTGGTATCACTACTTCTAATAATAAATAGCATGATAGTCTAGATCATTCTTATCTCAAAATTTTCCGTCAGTCCTTTAGAACCTATCAAAAATTTAAATACTGGAATAAAGATCTTCAGAAGAAAAAATGTTACTAAAACATTATATTTTCAAGAGGATGTCAGACCTTCATCTGGATCCTCTAAATGGCAGTCCATCTACTGTATTAGAATGCTAGAGCCATGGGCGAAAAAACCACTAGAAGAAGAATCAAGTCAATATGCTACTTTAATTCTATCAACTTTATATCCATTCAGGAGCCAATACTTGTTGATCATTTGTTATCCTCTACTGCTAAGCACCTTGGTTTTTAACATGTTATCTCTAATATTTCCAGCAGAATTTGGATCATTGATTGACCTCCATGTCACACATCTCTCTCTAAAAATATTTGTTCTAACCAATATTATTTATGACAAATGTTACAAGTATCTAAGGACATATCTTTGGAATTCTCTAAGAAGTGTTTGAGAAAACTTTAATAATTGGATAGTAGTAGGTGACTTTAATACTGTCACTACTCCATCTGAGCAGTTGTCTTGCTCTTTTTCGTGTCTCAAGAGTATGGATGACTTTAATGAAACTATAGGTGACTGTTGTCTTATAGATGCTGGCTATGTTGGTTCCACCTATACCTGCTCTAATTTTCACAAGTGGAAGAGAATGGACAGGATTCTTTACAACAACTTATGGTCCAACTCTTTTGAGAAAACTATCGCTAACCACCTAGCTAGAATTGAATCTCACCACTCACATATCCTTATTATTTGTTTTAGTGACACCCTACGATCAGATCCTCTTTTAAATTCATGAACATGTGGTTTCTTCACCCTAACTTTATGCAGGATATTGAATGTAATTGGAAAGCTAATATGGCTGATTTTTCTCTTTTTTTCTTTTAGCAAAAGTTATAAAGACTTATACTCTTTATTAAAGATTGGAATATAATAACTTTTGGAAACATCATCGATGAATTAGCTAACTCAGAATATGAGGTTTGTTTTTTAGAAAGATGTTGTGCCACTACTAAGACCAATGAAAATGGGTTAAAACTAGCCAATGCTCAGTCTATTCATCTCCAGTTCCTTTATAGAGAAGAAACTTATTGGCTGCAAAAAAGCTAGCTGTATTTGGACCTCAAATGTTGACAAAAAAATACTGTGTTTTTCCATAAATATGTTAAGAAGAAGAGAGAGAGAGAGAGAGAAGAATCTTAGTCACAAAATTAGAGTCAACAATACATGGATTGATGACCCCAAAGCAATTGGTGACTCTACTGTTAATCATTTTCAGTCCCTTTTGACTGAAAGCAGTGAGACCAGCTCTATCCAAAACCTTCAAAATATCATTTAAAATATTATAACATCATATGGTAATACCAACTTAATGGCCCTCCCTACTAACAATGAAATATAAACCTCTATTAAAGCTCTCAACGTCACAAACATTGTTGGTGTTAATAACTTTAATACAAAACATTTCCAATGTTCTTGGCTTAAATACAAAACATTTTTAATGTTGTTGGACTCTACTTGTTGATGACTTATATGCTGTTGTTAGATGATTTTTTTTCTTCAGGTGATTCTATGCCTCGAGACATCTTTGCCACAATAATTACTTTTATACCAAAGATAGACAAACCTTAAGCTTGGAGTGACTTTAGGCTCATCAGCTTGTGCATTGTTTTCAACAATATTATCTCAATAATTCTGAATGACAGACTTTATGTTGTTCTGCCTAAGCTTATACCTAAAGAGCAATATGGATTTGTTAAAGGCAGACATATTCAAGATAACATCCTCATATTGCAAGATATGATTTAAACAAAAAAAAAAGATCTAGTAACTTGATCATCAAATTAGACATGGTTAAAATCTTTGATATGCTCTCATTGTCTTTTATTTCTAGATCCTAGATACATTTGGGTTTGACAAACCTTTTTTGGACAAAATTAAAAGTCTTCCTTGTAATAACAGATTCTATGTTATTATTAATGCTGAACCTAAGGGTTATTTTCAATCTACCAATGACCTCAAATAAGGAGACCCTCTGTCCCCTAGTTGTTTTTATTATTTTGGAAGAGTTTCTAATCGAAAGCCTCAAGCTCCTTTATATTACTAAAACCAAGTATTGGATACAAAACTGTATGCTCTACCTTGAATTCTTGTTTGTATTTTTCTGATGATATCACCATCTTCACCAATGGTTCTTCAACAAGCCTCTCTAGTCTTCACTTCTCTGGTCATATTATAAACCAAGGTAAATCCACCATCATACCTTCTAACAGAATCCACACCGCAAGACTATATCAGCTCAAGATCATGACTGAATTTAATATCAAAAGTCTCTTTATGAAATACATGAGGATCAACATCAACAATAAAATGAAATCAACTAATGTTTAGGATCTTATCATGAAGATTAGATAAAAAAAACTAAGGATTGGAACCAACACCTAATTCAATATGTTCTTTAGACCATCCCCTACTATAATCTTCAAAGGTACAATATCCCTAAAACCAATATAAGAAGAATTGAAATTATCAACAATAAGTATTTATCCTTTGAAAACAATAATGCTATCATCTAGACTAAATGGGCTAATCTCACTCTTCCTTATGATAAAATCAATTGTAGAAAATTAAACGATATGCAAATTACTTTTAATTTCAAGCTATGGCATAAATTTAGATTAAAGAAATCTTGCTAGGCTATGCAAGAACAAGCATCCTATGCAAGTTAATAAATCTAGAAAAAGCATCACATAAATTTCTAACAGCTAGTCAAATAATATGTTTGACTCTTCTCCTAATGATATTCATGTTATGACTATCACCCTATATCATTACATAGGTCTATATGGAATTTCAGGAACAAAATTATATATAACCATACCAATGTGTCTGCAATAAAAATCATTCATCAAATCAAAATATTTATACTTAACTTAGACCAATCCAGTATTTTTAAAAGAAAGCATTCGTCTAAGGACAATGATATAGATTATGTTTTAGGTTGTTTTAGTCATCTCAATCAGCTTATTTGCTATCAGATGGCACCCCATATAGATATTCGTCTTAAGCTTAATACTGACGCCTCAGTAAAGGGCCATCTCATAGCTATAGCCGGAGGCACATATACCAGCTATTGATGGATAATTTTTATTTCCATGATGAACCAAGTATCTTTGCAACTCCCAATGAAGATACTGTCTTTAGTCGTGGCCGGAATTGGAGACAATCTCCATTGTCCTCCAAAATACTGTCCGGAAACCTTTCTAAGAGGTTTGACAGTACTAAGATGGAAAAGTATGATGGGAGCAAGAATCTAGATAATCATTTGGAGCAGTTTAAAAATTTTATGATGAATTTTGACGATGATGACAAGTTGCTTTGTAGAGCCTTCTCTCAGTCTTTTATAGGGAGTGCTCTGAAATGGTACAATAGCCTACCACAGGGGTGCATCAGAAACTTTGATACATTTTGGGTGGCCTTCTGGAGGCATTTTGTTAGAAGTAAGAAGGTGAAGGGCAATGGAGACACTATTATCCATTGTGCCCAAGAGCCGAATGAATCATTGAAAGAATATATAAGTCGGTTCATGAACACAAAGAATGGGTTAGCTGATTGCTTTGAGCAAGTAGCAATAGCTTTTCTAAGACAAGGTTTGAACCCTAACAATCTGGCCGATTCGGTAACCAGGAATAAGGCCATGAGGTGGGGCGGTTTATTGAACCAGGTGGGAAAGAAAATCAATGTAGATGAAACAAAAAATACTAGGGTGCACAGGCAAGTGAGATCTGCCCCAGGTGCACCAAACCAGAATAAGTCTGGATACAAGGCTAAGGAAGCCGGACAGGGTCCCAACATGGCCAAGGCTCAATCTCACCCAGCTCCAGCTCAGAGCCAGTAGTCCAGAAATAAGCGAGGACCTTGGGTCCAAACTGAGTGGTTTGCCGAATCGAAAGATAATATGGTAACCATCTATGACAAAACAAAAGATGAGGTTCATTTTAGGAAGCCGACATCGCTTCAATCTCCTAGGGAAAGTCGTAATGCTTGTTTTTGTCAATATCATCATGATATTGGCCATAACACAGAAGATTGTATCGCTTTGAAGAAAGAGGTGCATAATTTAATTGAAAGAGGAAAATTAGGTGCTTATGTCAAGAGAAGAAGTGGGAATAGGCCTGATAATGCTTATCGGACCGGCCCAACAAACAATGTAGGAACATCGGCTCCGGACGGGGCCATGGTAATTATTGAAAGATTCGATGTAGAATCAGAGTATTTGGATCCTGATCCAGCCCAGAATAAGGTGGGTGTCATAAAAGAACGTACCAAGACGGTGTCTGGGCTCATAAGATTTTTTAAGTCACTTACCATATTTGGGGGAGACACAATGACTCCACCAACTCCTTCTTTAAGGAAGAGGCATGTACACACTCTGCCTACTCAGTTGGAGGGAGGCATGTCCTCCTATCAATCCCAAATTACTTTTCCCTTCATTGTTTTTATGAAGATGACTTGAGAGATATAGTTGGTCCTCATGAAGATGTTGTGGTAATAGGAGAATCAATTGGGGGTAATGACATTAGGTGAATTTTGGTGGACACTGGCAGCTCAACCAATATCCTCTTTTTGAGTTCTTACAAACAAATGAAGAATCCGGCAGTGATTCAACATTCAAACATGTCCAATTTGGGTTTTACTGGAAGCTCTGCGGATTTAGTTGGGGAGTTTGAGGAGGAGGTTTTGCTGGGCAAGGGCCCTTTCAAGAAAATGGTCTGGGTACTTTTTGTTGTGGTAGATTATGCGACGTGCTACAATGCCATTTTAGGAAGATCTTGGCTCTCCAGGATGCATGTTGTGGCTTCAACAGTTCACCAATGTTTAAAATATGTTTTCAAGGAAAAATGGGAGTTGTCCGAAGTAGTAAAAAAATAGCAAGGGAATGTTATGCAACTGCACTTGCCCCTAGGAATTTAGGGGCAATTCGGATAAATTAAGATTAGCAATTGGTGGGGCCCTCTGGTGGAGAGGGTGAAATTGATGACCCTAGAGAGACCCTTGGTGTTTTAATACGAATTGAACAGGTTGAAACTCACTCTCTGGATGAAGGGAGAAGTGTCAAGATTGGATCTAAGATGACATCGGAACTAAAAAACAAAGTTTATCCTTTTTAACAAACCACCAACACGTTTTTGCTTGGTGTAATGCTAATGTAACCGGGGTGCCTGCGAATGTTATATCACCCGTTGTGCAGAGAAGAAGAGCTTTCTCTAAAGAGAAAGCTGATGTCATAGTTGAAGAGGTTGACCGGCTTACTAAGATGGGGCACATAAAGGAATCTCAGTACCCTTTATGGACAGCCAATCCACTGTTAGTAAAAAAGAAAAATGGGAAATGACGTATGTGTATCGAATTTACTGAGCTTTTTTAAAAGATTTGTATCCAGTCCCCCGGATCGATCAATTAGTAGACTCCACATGTGGGAAAAATTTGTTGTCCTTCATGGATGCCTTCTCTAGTTATAATCAGATACAAGTGGATCTGAAGGACCAGGAACACACTACTTTTGTTACTAATAGGGGCCTCCATTGTTACAAGGTGATGCCTTTTGGGTTAAAAATACCGGGGCTACTTTTCAGAGGCTGGTGAATAAAGCATTCCTTGATTAAATTGGCAGAAATATGGAAGTCTATATTGATGACATGATGGTAAAGAGTGTGGAGGAGGAATTACACTTGGCCGATCTCCAAGAAACGTTTGCCAACTTGGTGAAAGTTAATTTAAAATTAAATCTAGAAAAATGTATTTTGCGAGTACAATCCGTGAAGTTTTTGGGGTATGTGATAAGTGAGAAAAAGATACAGCCTAATCTGGACAAACTTAATGCTTTATTACAGATGTATCCTCGTCGGAATATTAAACAAGGACAAAAATTGACATGAAGGTTAGCTCCTCTAAACCATTTTATCTCAAGGTCTTCGGATAGGTGTGCCCCATTTTTACAAACTTTAAAGGGTGCCAAGGACTTTAACTGATCTCCACAGTGCGACCAAGTGTTCAATGAAATAAAAAATCATTTATCTTCCCCCAAAACTCTCTACAAACCTATTGATGGAGAAACATTGTACATATATTTAGCAGTGTCCGAGTGTGCTATAACTGCAGTGCTAGTAAGAGAGGTGGATAGCTATCCTCGTCCGGTGTACTACATTAGCAAGAGCCTGATGGATGCTGAAAGAAGGTACTTAAAAATTGAAAAGCTAGCACTGGCTTTAGTAATTGCTGCCAGGAAAATTAGGCTCTATTTTTAGTCTCATTCTATTGTCGTTTAGACATCTTTTCCTTTGAAAAATGTTCTTCAAAAGGCGGACATACCAAGCAGGATGACCAAGTGGTCAGTATAATTTGGAGACTATGACATTGATTTTACCCCTCGAACTGCAATCAAAGCACAATCTGTTGCTGATTTCCTTGTTGAATTCCATTCGGACAGAAGTACTAAACAAACTGCAGATGAAAAAAGTAAGAAGGTATGGGTTGTCTGGACCGATGGTGGATCAAGTACCATGGGTTGTGGTGTTGGGATATGTTTAACCTCTTTGTACGGAGACAAGCTATATCAGGCTATATGTTTTGATTTTAGGGCTTCTAATAATGAGTCTGAATACGAAGCTGTTATAGCTGGTTTGAAATCAACCTTTCTATGTAGAGCCAAAAGAGTTACGTTAGTGAGTAATTCTCAACTTATTATCCATCATACCCAAGGACAATCTGAGGCCAAAAAAGAGCAGTTGATTAAATATTTATTCACTCTTAAAGAAGTGGCAGCCAACTTCAAAGATGTCAGCTATGAGCATATACCCAGATCGGAAAATACATTAGCAGACTCCTTGGAAACCATAGCATACTCTGAGTCATACCCATGGATTCATATACAAGAATGTCCATCCATACAGCCCAATTGGGGTAAGGAAGAAGAGGAAAGTTTAAGTATACAAGTGGTTCAACCGAAGGACTGGAGACATCCCATTTTTCAATACATTACTAATGGCATTTTGCCTCCGGAGAAATCTACAGCCGGGAAAATGAAGTACAAGGCTCGTGGTTTTTAGTCATAAGAGAAATTTTATACAAGAATTCATTTAGTAGACCTCTCTTGCATTGTTTGGGGGTTGAAGAGTCTCAAATTGTGCTATCAGAACTACATGATGGTGAGGGGTCAGCACACTGTGGCTATAGAGCTTTAACCCGAAGGGTTTTATTGCTCGGATACTACTGGCCATCCATAATGGAAGATGCCAAGGAATTGGTAAAGAGATGAGATCCATGCCAAAGATATGGTAATGAAATTCATATCCCAGCTGTCCCTTTGTAATCGATTTCTAAGCCAATACCTTTTGCTCGATGGGGACTGGATCTAGTAGGGCCACTACCGATGGTGTCCGGAGGATGCATAACTATTATTGTGGCCATTAATTATTTTTCGAAGTGGATAGAGGCAGCCCCCTTTGCAGGAACTACTTCAAAAGCTGTTATAAAATTTATCCTATCTAATATTTGTTGCAGATTTGGGGTTCCACAAAAGATAACCACAGAGTTGTGCCTTTAGGGGCATTCAGCATTTCTTATCTTCTCCTTTCCACCCACAGGCGAATGGTCAAGTTGAAGTGGCGAATAAGACCATTATGTCCGGTCTCAAAAAGAATTTAGAAGGGGCTGTCAGACTCCTCCTGGAGCTGCTACACAGGGATCCCTGTTTGCCTTGGTATACGGGATGGATGCAATTTCTCCTATTGAGGCAACTCTTCCATTCATACAGAGTCCACAATTTTCCGAACAGGCTAATGAAGTGGCAGTCAGAAGTCAATTGGACTTAATAGAAGAGAAAAGGGTTAAGGCTCATCTTAGAGCCACCCATTATCAAGGTTTAATGAGACGCAAGTTTGCTTCTAGAATCAGAAGAATGGATTTTCAACTGGAGGATAAAGTATTGAGAAACGTATTCCTACATACTAAGGAGAAATAGTTCGGCAAGCTAGCTCTGAATTGGGAAGGGCCCTATGTGGTCATTGAAAAGCTTAAGCTCGGGACATACAGGCTTCAGGACAAAGATGGAAGAATCTTAAACCACCCTTGGAATATTGAACACCTCCGGATGTAACTATAATAATAGTTGTGTAAATATTTACTTGTTTAAAGTCCATGTAAATATTAAGGGCATACACTTTCCTACCCTGGTGGCGTTAGGAGGTTTTAATGAGGTGTCTGGGTTTTTCAATAAAATTTGATGCCTTCTTAAAATATTCGGAGTGGTTTGATTCACAGTTTCTTTAAAGCTCTCTAAGTATCTTTAGCAGATCAGATTGATCTGGCGGAATGATGACCATTTAACATTTGTCATCAGAGAATCTAAACACTCTCATCTTAAAATACTTGTAAAATAAATAAGGGCTATTTAAACATCAGCCATGAAGATTGGGCGAATATAAAACAAAACAAGAATTTAGCAAAGTAAAATTACTCGACTAACACCAGAGGATGATATTAAAACATAAAGAATGCCTTGGCCGTCCAAGGACTTTAATTTTAAGAGGAAAAGCTTGACCGGACTCAAACCGGACACAATTATAAAAGTGTCTTGGCCATCCAAGGACTTTAGTATTTTATAAGGATAATAAAAATAGAAAATAATTAGAACTTTAGGGCTAGTTTCCCTTAGATGTTCCTGCATCATCTTTTTTCTTCTTCGGATTTTTGGGTTCGTCACTGAAACTCTCTCCGATCTCTTCTTCCTCATCAGTAGTGTCATCAATACCACTGAATAGTTTCTCTTATCACCATCCACCATCGTGTGAAATGGGATATCTTCATATTCAACGTACTGCCACAGAGTACCGAGTGTCCTGTTTGGGAATGTTTGATGAAAAAGAAAGACCATGTTAGATTTAACTTCGACATACCTATTTTCTAGGGAATCTATCACATCGTTGGTATACGCATCAACCTTGGCCTGGATTGTCTTCTCATGCTCTTTTATCAAATCTTCCTTTTTCCTTGGTAACTTTGGACACAACACCTTTAAGAGAAGTCTTGTCACCGGACAAGGCTTGGATAACATTGTCCTTGGTCTTCACCTCTTCCTTCAAAGTGGAGAGATCTTTCTCCAAGCCAGAGAACTTAGTTTGGAGCTCTGTGTTAGCCATCTCCGAGGTGACCAACCTGGTTGCCAAGTATTCTTTCCCTTTCTTTAACTCCTCGAGCTCTTTCCTCAATGCTTCAACATTTTGGTTGGCATTAAGAAGATCAATGGATAAGCTCTATTTATCTGCATTGAGGGTGTTGATGAAGGCGGACTGACTTCGTACTTGCCTCTCCAAATTGAGCACTGGCTGAATGTGGCCGAGCAAAGAGTAGGTCACCGTATGGTTTTCCCCTGAAACAGTGAAAGACTTGCCATTACAGGTCACCATGATAGAGGAACTTGGGGGATGGTAGGGACCAGTGAAGTCATCTGTTTCAAGGTCTCCAAAGTAAAGGCCAATGTTTTGGAGACCATTGATGTCTACTCCATCTAAATCTCCTCCCAAGTAAGGTCTCTCCGGCCCGTTATGTTCCAGAGGTGGGACCTCACCAAGTTTCCTGATGTCAAACAGCTGTCGAAAGCGTTTCCCCAACGTTCAGCCGCCCAAGCGTTTAATTTGGCACATGTGGCCTGCCCCTCCTCCACATAATCGGAGAACTCCTTTGGCAACACTATCCAAAGAAAAAGAAAAAGTAGTTCAGAAACCATTTTTTTACAAAGTAAGAAAGACAAACATAATAAAATATTTACTTGAGCTTTTCCATATGCTGATGAGCATACTGGGATTGAAACCAGCCTTCATTTTCCTCTCATTTTCCCATGTCCCACTGATAAATAGAAATTGGGTCTTCCAATTTTTCTCTGACTCAACCAAGTCATACACCACCTTAAATTTTTCTCCCATATTGAAGTGGTAGAATGGGATATGATGGTTCCTACAGAGGCTGGCCACAGCAGCAAACTGCTCCATTGGAAGTGGTATATCGGAGAGCCTTGACGCCATAATGCATGCAATGAGAGTATACCAAGCGTTGGGACTCAGCTGGCTTGGAAAGAGTTTTATCAGGTGGAAATACCTGAAAATTTCTGGATCCAAGGGAAATCTGAGCCCCCAGTTAAACAACTAGGTGTAGATGACGATTTCGATGAGCTTGTAGTCCATCGGGGTCTCCGGAGTGACTGGTACCCTCACCTTAAAAGATTCAGGGATCCCCCACTTCGTCCGGATCCGACTAACTCGGCAATGTGAGTATAGACATAGTTGATATTCTGCATCGCCAACAGATACTTCACGTTAACTTTTTGGAAGCAAGGTCCCATTTTGCCTTCCAGACTCTCCGGCAGATCTGGATGGGTCATTCAAATTTTCTCCTTGCATTTTCCTTTTCTATCAGAGGCAGCATCCCCAGTCTGCCACGAAGCCTCAGACTCGAATGGAGCGTCTTCAACACTGCCTTCCATCACCTCTCCCATCATCGTGGAAGGTTTATCAGCCGTTATTGATGGGAGAGTGCTAGTGGGTGGCTCAACATGTTGTCTGGACGGTTGAGTATCAGCCTTTCTTAGGGATCTGGTGTCTGACTGAGGCTCCGTTCCGGAGGGCTCAGTATGAGAGCTGGTTCTAGTGGCCTCAGGTCCGGAGGATTTAGCTTTTGGGGCTCTAATATGTGCCTCTGATCTGGAGGCTTTATCTTTGGTTCCAGACTTGGAGGGCCCTGACTTTGAGGACTTGGTTTGAGAGCCAGTTTCCTAACCCTTTACTAAACGGCTTGTCCGGTGAAGATTAAATTTTTCTGGAGACTTCTCAATAGCTGACCCCATAGCAATGAATGGAGATGGTTTTCTTGTACTTGATACTGCTTTCTCCTGCAAAACAGAGGGCTTAGACACCTGAACCGAGGAGCCTGACGGGATGGGCGAGAGGCTTGGTTGAAACAAACGCTTAGGTTTGGCACTTTTGGCAGAGGATGATCCTCGATCAGCTTCCGAAGATGGTGTGTCGGGCTTACTGATTGGAGAAACTGGAAGAACCGCAGCGATACGTCTCTCTCGCTCAACCTTTTGTGCTTTTTCTAATTCGGAAAGATTTAGCCAACCACCTTTCACCAGAGCATTTCTCGGTATGAACATAAACCTACACAAGAAATATTTTTGAAAGGAGCAGTAAAAAGCTCTGAAAAGAAGAAATGACAAAGTGATGAAGATGGTGAAACAGTAAAAGGAAGTAATCTATACTAGTGAGGGAAAAAAGTTACCAATACCTAGGAGAAAATGAAAAGGCAAAGGTAATGATTTAAGGCGGCGCTGACGTCAGGAACATTAAATGAAGGAGTTGCTTTTTGGGAGTAGTGGGAGTGTCGTTCTAGGAAGAAAACGGCTGGTAAAACGAATTAAAGTGTGACACATGTCCCACGATCCAGAGCAAAACTCTTGAGATTCTGAGAAGTATTCAGTCCGGATAAACCCTGAGCTGAATACAAGAACAGTCCGGAGAATATTGTTATTACCTGAGAGAGTTTTTTGGTCTTGCCAAAGACCTTTGACAAAACCTAAAAAATGGACTACCGATGAGTCCGGAATTATTCACCACCACTCACTCTGAAAACCGGACACAGGGGTAATCCGGACAATAATTACCCACTGAAGTATCCGGCCTGGACAAAAGTACTAAAACATTAAACACCTTTTGACTAAGCTAATTGCTAATCTGCTTAATAAACTAATAGGTCTTTGAACTCGACACAATTTCATAGTTTGACCCGCAAGCCCATAGGTCCATAATTAAGGGTATAAATACCCAAACATTTTCATTAATGAGGGTAATGAACATTTAATACAACCAGACAGCTTAAATCTCTCACTACAAAACACTCAAACATTTAATACCCTCAAAATACCACAAATCATCTGACAAAATTACCCTCTCTCTAAAATAATCCTCACCAATCTTGACACCCAATCTACTTTTTTGTTCTTTAACTTAACATCTTCTATATCAGAATGAAATTTTTGTTCTTAAATTTTCAGGTTACAATAAACATTCCTATAAGCTAATCCTCCTGATCATGAAATATCTCTCAGTTGACGAAGTTTCTCTCATATTCTCTATTAGTATCATTATCTATGGATTTGAATCTATTTTAAAGTCTTTTTCTCTAGATGCGAATCCTTATCTCTTAATCATTATTTGCCTCTCCTGACCCCCAAGAATCTTCTTTGATAAAGCCGTTGTCCATTTCCCAATGATTTTTTATCATCCCGTACTCAGATTTTCATCATTGAAGTTCTCGACCAGCTCATGGAGCTCAGTGAGCTTCTCTTCACCTCCATCTACTCATCCATGGTGTTAATATTTTTTGTTTCCTATTATCTAAATATTAATCACTCCCATATTCCCTCTAAAATTAAGGTGAGAAATAAGGTGGGATCCTTGATGACTTATTAGTCTTTGAATGTTGAATTTTCTAGACCACTATATTTTGAGCCTTTGTACTCTTTTGATTTTATCAATAATATTCTTCATTTGGGAGAATGACTTACCTAAGGGAGACTTTTTGGGATCAAAGATATATTCTGATTGAGATTTACCAATTATATGTTATAAGAAAAATTTGGAAAATGAATACCTGGCCTATAGGCTAGCATTCCATGAGACTGCTTAAATGGACTCCAGGGTTCAATCCAAAACGCGAGTCTCTTGTAACTCTAGTTTGGGTTACATTTCTAAACATCCATAAATATCTATATAAAAAGGATACTATCTACACCATCACTAAGACTATAGGTATGCCTCTAAACATCTGGGTATCAATCATAAATAGGGTCAAATTACACTGTTGCAAGGGATGTATAGAAATAGATGTATCCAAACATTTAAGAAACAAAATATGGATTGACTTTAAAGGTCATGATGGATTTTGGTTGGATATTATCCATGGGGAGAAACTATTATATTGTTTGGATTCTTTTCATCTTAGACACAATGTTGACCGGTTTAAAAACGGATAAAAGTCAGTACTAGTGTGGATGATTTATAATCATAGGGTATTTTAGGTACTTTATCAGCGAAATATTAAATTTTTAAGTATAAGGTAGAGAGATAAAAGAGGTGTGTGCTAGTGTTTAGTATTTCTAGAAAAAGTTTGACTCATTTAATATGGTTGGTTGGGGTATTTATATCTTTTCTATGACCCATGGACCGTTCGGGTCAGATCTTAGATTTAGGTCCGATCTTAGATTTGGGTCAAACTCAAAGACTCTAAAGCCCAAGACCAAAAATATTTTAGTACACAACTAAGTCATAATCCACTTGAGCTCACTGTTCATTAGTCCAACTTTGTTAATCTGCCTGAATTTCCCCTTTGGATAGTTGTAATGGCAGTTCCAATCATATCTAAACTTATCAATAGCCTCTTTAGGTCTTTCAAAAATGCTTTTGAAATAGATAACCAATGTATAGATCATCCGATTAGGGTCTGAAGTGATTTTTCATTACCATGAAATTGAAAGGTGTCGACTTTAACAAGTAACTTCTATTTACACGTGTCAGTCTCTAATTAGACCTCTTCGGCCATTTTGCCTAGGTAGTTGCACCTATCCTTAAAAAGTAACGGTCTATGGTTGATAGCCTACAATCATGATTCAAATGTTTCATCTCCCCTAGGTAAAGTACTCAAGTGATTTTCTCGCCTATATAATTGTGACTATTTTATTGTTTCCATTCTTAGAATGAGAAAACATTTTGAATCCAAATTCTAGAGAGATAAACTTCAAATCCCTAGTTTGTTCTTAATGTTTCTAACCCTTCTCAGAACTTTTATGTTCATGGTTAGAACATCCTTGGTTAAAGAAGACTGGTTGAACTTTTCTGAATTGGAAAGAGAGAAAAAAATAAGCAAGATTCATCGTCGGTCTACCTGCTTCCCCTGGTGGATTGGTCATAAAAACGATACCAGAGCCGGACATGAGTTCTTCTTCTTGCAGACCAACATGTATTTCCCAAGAAAAATTTCTCTGCTCCATCTTTAATAAATCTTGATCGACGGGAGAAATCAGAATCACCAAGTCATCTGTCAAAACAACTAGAACCACTAGTTCACCAACCAAAACAACCAGACAAAAACCCTTCTTTTAGAGCTAGAGCCGTTACCGGATGCAAAATTTCATCTCCTTCCAATTCTATCGGTTCAAGTATAGAAGATATCCCACCTCGTAGAGTTACCAGGATATCCAAAGCCAAAGCTACTACTCCACATATCAAAGAGACAAAAAATCCCAAGGAAGGTCCTTCAATGGTAAAGTTTCCAACCGTACAAATTTTGGATCCACGTCCATTAACTTCTCCCATCGGATCTTATCATATTGAGAAAGAAGACAATGAGCACACATCGGCAGATCAGGCGCAAAAAATAATGGAGGAGACGATGGAAGACTCTGTGCTAGACACTCCTCTAAATACCTCCGGACACACTAGAACACTAGCATAGTTTGGGAAAAGGGAAAAATAGTGGAGAAACATGAAACCAAACCGCTTATGGAGTGGCTCGTAGGGTGAGTATAGACTAAATTTCTCCAAGGTTAGTGTTAAGTACGTGTGAGCACTTTAAATAATTTCTTATGTGTATACCCATACTGCTGAGTTGGATATGATAAAGAAGAAATATGGCTTTTCCGGAGTCTATAAAGGTGAGAATTCCCATCCATGATGAGAATTTGATGAATAGAAAATCGAAGAACTACTAGTATACACCGAAGTGCTCAACTGGGGCCTTCGGTTTTTTATTTGGAGCCATAGATAGTTAGATATTTTCATTTAATAAAGCTATGTCAGATTCAGTTAAGCCCCAATGCTTGGCACACCTTATTAGCGAGCATCACTACTTCAAGGTTTTCCAAAATCCCAATGCTCATGGAACAGTTTGCAATTGTGCCTCGGAACATTTTAAAGAGGGACGAACCACCTTTACTAAACTGAATCAATGGGCCATAGAAAATTGGGAAGAAGGTTTCCACAATGGCTTCACTACAGCTAATATGGTAAGGGCTCATCTACGGAGAACAAGCTCAACTAGGGAGCTTTCTTGGGAAGAGATCACTAACCCTCCCGACTTTGCTGAAATCTTCAAACGGAGTGAAAAAAAAGATGGTAAGCTCTTCTTACCAGTTAGGAATAAGGCTCTGAGCCACCTTAATAAAAATAAGAAGAAAAAGAAGAAAAATATAGTCTTCTCTCAAGGACTTCCCGATGTGAGTAATTTTGGATTGCGAGGAGAGATTAATGTAGCACTATTGAAGGTTGTGACAGTAACGATTTGGGAGGTAGAAATTCCACACCTTCCTTAGTAATCAATAAGAATAAAAAAAGGGCTCAAGAGACCCCAGACAGGTGGTGATGATAGGACAGACAAGAAAAAGAAATTAGTTATTGGTTCGGAGATCATACTCCGACCCGAGATCATTCCTCCCACCATTCCTACTGAAGAATAAGTTCGTGCTGATCCTTCCTCTCATGTGTTCCCTATTGCTGACCAAACTTCTACTGAAGGCGAGGTTAACCTAGATGATATAGGGAACTTATACTTTAGTGAGTTTGACAAAAAGGATTTGGACTGAACCTTTCCTCAATCATCCAACATAGCCAATATAGTCATTAATGATGGTAAATATTTTGACGTGTCCGATGAACATGATACCTGGGCTATACAGGCTTAGGTTACATCAAGCCCATAGTCGACTTAGAAAGAGAAGTTATAGCACAAACAAAATATATCACTTCCTTCAAAACTAAGAATCAAAGTCTAAAGGCCTCACTCTCTTCCAAAACAAAGCAAAATAAGGTTGAGACTTTAATCAAGGAAAAAGAACAACTAAATATTGACTTGAATCAGGACAAGGATGATCGAGGTGTTTAATGGGTGTTTAATTTGTACGAACCATTCACAGGTATTTCAAGGAGTTTAATAAGTACGAATGAGTATAACCCAAATATTTACATTGAAGTACAACAAAGTAAATATTTACAAGACAACTTTATTCTAAGTACAATATGAGATGCTCAATATTCCAAGGATGTTTTAAAAAGTTGCTTTCTTTGTTTTGAAGTCTATACGTTCCTTGCTTAAAGTTTTCACATACCATATAATGGCTCCTAATTAGGAGCTAGCTTTCAGTTGTTTCTCTTTGGTATGTAAGAACACTTTTCTTAACACTTTGTCCCCTTCTTGGAAATCTCTTATTTTAACATTAGACGCAAAACTGCTTCTCATTAGACCATAGTAGTGTGTTGTTCTCGAGTGTGCTTTCACCATGTCATTATCTTGTTCGGAATAATTTTGTATTCTGAATGAAGGAAAAATAGTTTTTATAGGTTTAATTTCATCCAATCCATATACATGAGCGAAAGGAGTCACATGAATAACTGTATAAGGAGGTTTTTGGTAGGCCCATAACACTTTTTGCAAATAACCTGGCCATTTTCCTACTGCTCCTTCCAAATTATTTTTTTGAACCCTTTCAAAATTGTCGAATTAGCAACTTCAACCTGTCTATTAGCCTGAGTATAAAAAGGAGAAGAGAAGCAGTGTTGAATTCCTCTTAATGTATAAAATCCCTTCATGTCTTTATTGTCAACCTGAGGACCATTATCTATAATAATGCATGTGGGAATTCCGAATTGACATCATATGTTGGAGAGGATAATTTTATTATTTCCTTTGACGTTGTTCTGGATAAGGGGTGCAACTTCTATCCACTTAGAAAAGTATTCTATAGCTACAATTATAGTTCGAAAACCACCATAGCCCTTGGGAAAGGGCCCAACTAAATCTAGTCTCAATCTATCAAACGGTATGGGTTCAGATATTGATTGCATTGGGACTGTCGGCACATGAATTTCATTCCCATATTTTTGCCAAAGATCACATTTTCTGACCAAATTCTTAACATCTGCCATTATAGTAGGTCAGTAGTATCCTGCTAACAAAAGTCTCATGATTAAAGCTTTATAACCACAGTGTGCTGACTTCTCTTCATCGTGTGATTCAGATAATTTTTTTTAGATTCTTTAAAACTAAGGTAGCGCAAAAAAGACATGCTGAAAAATGTTTTATAAAGAACTCCCCTTAACATTAGAAAACCATGAGCCTCGTATCCGGGGGTAAAACTCCATTGGTAATAAACTATTCGATTTCATATCCACAATCTTTGGATTATATTGCGGATATATTCATACTCTCTTCAACTTTACCCTTATTTTCTTGAATTGAGTCAATGGAAGAATATTCTTACATAAAGATCCAAAGGTAAGCTATGGTGGCTAAGGAATCTGCGATAATGTTTTCTGATCTGGGGATATGTTCATATCGGATGCCTTTAAAAGTTATGGAAATTTCTTTTACTACTTGTAAATATTTTATCAAATGATCGTTTTTGGTTTCATACTGCTCTTGAGCCTGATGAATAAGAAATTGAAAATAACTTACTAATCTGATCTTTTTTTATCCACATAATTTAGCTAACCTCAAATAAATTATGATTTCCTTCTTCCAAGTTACTTCATCAACTAACATGTTCTGATTTAATCCTTGTCTTAAAGTGGCGATAGCTACCTCTTCAAAACAATAAGCTACCCCATTCTTCGTATTCACAAATCTACTGATATATTCTGCTAATGACTCGTTCGGCTTGTGGGTACAATGGATAATAGTATCACCATTCCCTTTGAGCTCCTTACTTTCGATAAATTTCCTTCTAAATGCCACTCATAACATTATCAAGGTATAACAGGAGGTGTTCAATGTTCCAAGGGTGATTCAAAATCCTTTCATCCTTATCTCGGAGCCGGTATGTTCCAGGCTTAAGCTTTTCACTGACTACATAGGGTCCTTCCCAAGTCGGAGCTAACTTACCGAACTGCTTCTCCTTGGTATGGAGGAAGACTTTCCTCAGTACTTTATCCCCTGGTTGAGAATCCTTTCTCTTAATTTTAGAAGCAAACCTACTTCTCATCAAACCTTGATAGTATGTGGCTCTGAGGTGAGCCTTAAATCTTCTTTCTTCCATCAAGTCAAGATGGCCTCTGACTGCCACTTCGTTAGCATGTTCGGAAAAATTACGAACTTGAAATGAAGGAAGAGTAGCTTCTATGGGAGCTATGGAATCCATCCCATATACCAAGGCAAAGGGAGACTCTTGTGTTGCAGCCCCGGGAGTGGTCCGGTAGGCCCATAAGACTTCTTGTAGATAACTTGGCCATTTTCCAGCAGCTCCCTCTAAAATCTTTTTAAGACCGGACAAGATGGTCCTGTTAGCCACTTCAACTTGACCATTTTCCTGTGGGTGGAAAGGAGAAGAGAAGCAGTGTTGGATGGCTCTAGAGGCACAGAAAGTCTCCATTTCCTTGTTGTTGAATTGTGGCCCATTGTCTGTGGTTATCTTTTGTGGAACCCCAAATCTGCAACAAATGTTAGATAGGATGAATTTTATAACAGCTTTTGAAGTGGTACCTGCCAATGGAGCTGCTTCTATCCATTTGGAGAAGTAATCGATAGCAACAATTATAGTTCTGCATCCTCCGGATGCCATGGGTAGAGGCCCCACTAAATCCAGCCCCCAATGAGCAAAAGGTATTGGTTCAGATTTGACTCTAAATAGACAGCTGGAGTATGAATTTCATTACTATATCTTTGGCATGGATCACACTTTTTCACTAACTCCTTGGCATCTTGCATTATGGAGGGCCAGTAGTACCCAGCTAACAAAACTCTTCTAGTTAGAGCCCTGAATCCACAGTGTGCTGATCCCTCACCATCATGCAATTCAGAGAGCGCTATTTGGGACTCATCGATCCCCAAACATCGTAAGAGGGGTTTACTATAGGATTTTTTTATAAAGAACATCTCTTAGGATGACAAAACCACGAGCCTTGTATTTTATTTTTCTTGCTACTGCTTTTTTCGGAGGCAAGATGCCATCTGAGAGATATTAAAGGAGAGGAAATCTCCAATCTTGGGGTTGTTTCATTTGTATATTCAAACTTTCTTCTTCCTTATCCGGATTGATTTGAATGGATGGGCACTCTTGCACATAAATCCAAGGGTATGACTCTGAGTAGGCTATGGTTGCCAAGGAGTCTGCTAGCGTATTTTTCGTTCGAGGTATGTGATCATAGGTGATGCATTTGAAATTGAGTGCCACTTCTTTCAGAACAAATAAGTATTTAACCAGCTGCTTCTTTTTTGGTTTCGGATTGACCTTGTTAATGACAGATAAAAAGCTGAGAATCGCTCATTAACTTGACTCTTTTGGCTCCACAGATGAAAGCTAGCTTTAAACCAGCTATATCAGCTTCATACTGAGACTTATTATTAGAAGCCATGAAAGCAAAACAAATAGCATGGTACATCCTATCACGTACGGAGAGGTTAAACATATCCCAGCACCACAACCCATGGTACTTGATCCACCATCAATCCGGATAACCCATACTTTTTTATCTTTTACACCGGTTTCTTGCTTAGTATCCCTATCTGAATGGAATTCAACTAAGAAATCAGCCACAGTTTGGGCTTTGACTGCTGTTCGAGGGGCAAAATCAATATCGTAGTCTCCCAGCTCTACTGACCACTTGGTCATTCTACTTGAAATGTCTGCCTTTTGGAGAAAGTTTTTCAAGGGGAAAGACGTCCGGACAATGATAGAATGAGCCTGAAAGTAGGGTCTCATTTTCCTCACAACAATCACCAGAGCTAGTGCTAATTTTTCGAGTTTCAAATACCGTTTTTCCGCATCTATCAAGCTTTTTCTGATAGTTATTTACCTCGCTTACCAACACTGCACTTATAGCACAATAAGAAACTGCTAAGTACACGTAGAGGGTCTCTCCATCAATAGGTTTAAACAAGGTTTTAAGGGAAGATAAATGTTTCTTAATTTCAACGAAAGACTCACCACACTATGGAGACCAGTTGAAGTCTTTTGCACCTTTTAAAGTCTGGAAAAACGGGGCACACCTGTCCGAAGACCTTGAGATAAAACAGTTTAATGCAGCCAACCTCCATGTCAATCGTTGTACTTCTTTAATATTCCGAGGAGGCTCCATCTGTAGAAGAGCATTAAGTTGGTCTGGATCAGGATGTATCCCTTTCTCACTTATCACATACCCCAAGAATTTCCCGGACTGCACTCCAAAGACACATTTTTCTAGATTCAATTTTAGTGAAAATTTTAAATTCACTTTTACCAAGTTGGCAAAAGTTTCCCGGAGATCCGCCAAGTGTAGTTCTTCGTCCATACTTTTTACCATCATGTTATAAATGTAAACTTCCATATTTCTTCCAATTTGATCAGCAAAAGCCTTGTTCACCAACCTCTGATAAGTAGCCCAACATTTTTTAACCCAAACGACATCACCCTATAACAATGGAAGCCCCTATCAGTAACAAATGTAGTATGTTCTTGATCCTTCAGATCTACTTCAATCTGATTATACCTGGAGAAGGCATCCATAAAAGACAACAGCTTGTTTCTAGACGTAGAGTCCACCAGCTGATCAATTCGGGGGACCGGATATAAATATTTTGGGCAAGCTCTGTTGAGATCTGTGAAATCGATGCATATACGCCACTTACCATTTTTATTTTTTACCAACACCGGATTGGCTGTCCATAAAGGGTATTGAGATTCCTTTATGTGCCCCATTTTAGTTAGCCGATCAACCTCTTGAACTATGACATCAGTTTTTTCCTTAGAAAAGGCTCTCCTCTTTTGTACAACAGGTGCTACGTCCCTTCGGATGGATAATGGTGTGATAATGTCTGCTGGTACTCCGGTTACATCAGCGTTGCACCAAGCAAAGACATGCTGATGGTCTTTCAAGAAATCTAACATTTTATCCTTTAATTCCGATGTCATCCTGGATCCTATCTTGACACTTTTTTCTTCAGCCAGAGAGTGAGTTTCAACTTCTTCCATTGCTATTAGAACACTAGAGGTCTCTCTGGGGTCATCAATTTCACCCTCTCCCCCAGAGGGCCCCTCAAACTGCTATTCCTCATTGATCCGGACTGCCCCCAATGTCTGAGACGCCAGTGTTGTTGCATAACACTCTCTTGTTACCTTTTGGCTGCTTCGAACAACTCCCACTTGTCCTTGCACGATATACTTCAAACATTGGTGGACTGTTAAAGCCACAGCATGCATCCTGGAGAACCAAAATCTCCCCAGAATGGCATTATAACAAGTGGGACAATCCACCACAATAAAAAAGTATTCTAACCATCTTTTTAAAAGGGCCTTTGCCCAACAAAACCTCTTCTTCGAATTTCCCGATCACGTCTGCTGAGCTTCCAGTGAAACCCACAATTGACATATTCGAATGCTGAATTACTTCTGGATTCTTCGTTTTTTTGTAGGAAGACAAAAAGAGAATATTGGCTGAACTTCCGGTGTCCACCAAAATTCATCTTATGTTATTGCCCCCAATGGATGCTCCCATGACACCAACATGTTCATGAGGACAAGCAATGTCCCTCAAGTCGTCCTCATCGAAAACAATGAATAGAAATGGAATATGTGATTGATAGGAACTCATGCCTCCTTCCAGTTGGGTAGCTAAAGTATGAACGTGCATCTTTCTCGAAGAAGCAGTTGGTGCAGTCATGGTGTCTCCCCCAAATATTGTAAGTGACTCAAAAAAGCTAATAAGTCCGGATACCGTCTTGCAATGCTCTGTGCTAACACCCACTTTATTCCAGGTTGGATCAGGATCTAAATATTCTGACTCTACATCAGACTTTTCGATTATTACCATAGCCCAATCCGGAGCCGATGTGCCTGCATTGTTTGGACCAGCCCGATGAGCATTATCATACCTATTTCCACTTTTTCTTTTAACATACGCTCCCAACTTTCCTCTTTCAATCAAATTCTTAACTTCTTGTTTCAACACAACACAATCTTCAGTGTTATGGCCAATATCATGGTGATACTAGCAGAAACAATTATTACGGCTCTCCCTGGGAGATTGCAATGCAGCCGGCCTTCTGTAATGTACTTCATCTTTTGTTTTGTCATAAATGGTGGCTACGCTTTCTTTCAACTCAACCAACCACTCTGTTTGAATCCAAGGCCCCCCTTATTTCTAGATTGTTGGCTCTGGGCTGGTGCAGCTGGATGAGATTGAGCCTTGGCTCTGTTATGACCCTGTCCGGCTTCCTTGGCCTTGTTCCCAAACTGGTTCTGGTTTTGATTTGGTGCAGCTGGAGCAGACCTCACCTGTCTGTGCACCCTGGTTTTCTTTGTTTCATCCACATTAATCTGTTTACCGACCTGATTCAGTAGACCTCCCCATGTCATGGCATTTTTCCTGGTTACTGAATCAGCCAAGTTTCCAGGGTTTAAGCCCTGCCTCAGAGAATGTATTGCTACTTGTTCAAAGCAATAAGCTAATCCATTTTTGGTATTTATGAAACGACTTATGTACTCCTTGAGAGATTCATTTGTTTCTTGGGCACAATGGATAATTGTGTCTCCATTGCCCTTTACTTCTTTACTTCCAACAAACTGCCTCTGAAAGGCCACCCAAAAGGTATCAAAATTTCTGATGCAACCTTGCCGCAAACAGTTGTACCACTTCAGAGCACTCCTCGTAAAAGATTGGGAGAATGCTCTACAAAGTAATTTATCGTCATCATCAAAATTCATCAATTTTTTTTTGAATTGTTCCAAGTGGTTATCCGGATCTTTACTGCCATCATATTTTTCCATTTTTATACTGTTAAACCTCTTGGGCAGGTTTCCGGATAGTATCTTGGAGGACAATGGAGATTTTCTCCAATTCCGGCAACGACTAAATACAGTATCTTCGCTGGGAGTCGCAAAGATACCTGGCTCATCATGGAAGGCAAAAGGATCCATTAACAAGCGGTCTACGTGTCTCCGACCATGACTATGACTGTGAGATGATCCTTTACCTAGATGCCTCTTCAACCGTCCATGCCTGTCCCTGTTTCTTGAGGACTTTCTAACCAACTTTTGTTTCTTTTTAAAACGGCCTTCATCGCTGCTGGATGACAAGGACTCTTCAACTCCATCTTCATTCGATGAGCTACTAGAAGACTCTGAGTCTAAATCTGAGCTCGCCACCCGTTTAGACCAGTGGGACTTTTTTGAGCTAGCATGAGTCTTTTTTGCACTCACATGGGTCTTCGATGGTTCATGCTCTCTTGGATTGTCAGTATGATGAGCTGCTGACACCTTGGATTTCTCTTTTGTGCCCAACTCTGTCCTTTTGGTAGCCCTCAAAGCTTCTATTTCAACTTTCAGCCTATCTCCCTCCTCAATCGTATACTCATCATTTTCTCCCACCACTTCTGCCAAAGCTGGTGGTACTTCCTGCTCATCTGGATTCATCCGAACTGGTTTTTCTTGATGGTTTTGAATGCTAGATTCAGGCACCTTCTCCTCCCACTATGGTCGCCAATTTGGTATGGATTATTTTCAACTGAATGTAATTTTGTCTAAAGTTTAGTGATGTTTCAAAGGTATTTAATGCTTAAGTAGTTTGTAGTGAGAGATTTGAGCTGCCTGGTTGTATTAAATGTTCATTACCCTCATTAATGAAAGTGGTTGGGTATTTATACCCTTAATTATGGGCCACATGGGCTTTCGGGTCATACTTATGAATTAGGGTCGAGTTCAAAAACTCATTAGTTATTAAGCAGGTAGGTAATTAGCTTAGTCATGACGTGCTTTAGTTTTTAATATGGTTCAGTGGGTGGCTTTTGTCCGAATTGCCCAGGTTCGGTTCCCAGAGTGAGTGGTGAGAAAATCTGAACTCATCAGTATTAAAATTCTCTTCAATAAGAATCAGAAAATGAAGTATAGATTTAGAAATGTCTTTAATATAAATTCTTTAGCATTTATAGATTGCTTTATATTCAAATAGTTCTATCAATTACATAAATAACCTAAACACTTTCTTGCAACTATATCAAGAGCTATACAGACAATCTATAAACAAAGAAAAATCTAACCTAGTAACCTTCTGAAGAATAATACAACATAAAATAAGATCAATTGAAGATGTAACAGGATTCGAGAACAATACAATGCCCTTAAAATACTTAGGAATATAAGTTCACGCAAGTAACAAATCATGTTACTTTGATGAATTGGTTAACAAAATTTGAACCAAAATTGAAGATTGGGATTGTAAATCTTCATCATTTCCGGGAATATTAGTACTGATCCAATCAGTACTAATGGCCATCCATTCCTACTATATTCAATATTATCTTATATCTAAGATTTTTATTAACAAGATTGAGAAATTCTTTAATATATTTCTATGGGGTTCATATGACTCATCTTATGTTATAATCTAGACTAAATGGTCATCCTTATGTAAACCTTTTGAGAAATGAGGCCTTAATATGAAAAAGATCACTGATATGCATGATATATTCTCATACAAACATTGGTTCAAGTTTTGTGAACATAAATCCATTTCGGAAAAATTCATACACTCAGTGTACTGTCCTACCATTCATCATCTACAATTGTAAACAAACTCTAAATGATCTAAAACTTGGAGAAGATTAGCTTGAATCAAAGACATTGCTGAACCATTTATATTCTGGAACGTAGGTAAGCAAATATAGATTTTTGGTGGGACAAATCGTCCATCAATTGCTTTGATTATTATCTCAAATGATACTAATGATGTTTGGTATCTCAAAGAAAAGATCATCAGTTTTTGGTTAAATAGAAATTGGGATCTAATCAAACATAATTCAACAATCCTCAACTCTGATATAAGGAAAATTCAAAACCTTACATTTTAATCGGTCTTTATCTAATTCAAATTATTTTAACACAAAAGATATTTGGAATCAAATTAGAAACAATGGTGTTGCTTCCAACCTCTTTAATAAGATCTAGCAGAAC
The DNA here is from genome assembly GCA_036936605.1 of Limnanthes douglasii subsp. nivea. Classification (NCBI taxonomy): domain Eukaryota; kingdom Viridiplantae; phylum Streptophyta; class Magnoliopsida; order Brassicales; family Limnanthaceae; genus Limnanthes; species Limnanthes douglasii. The sequence continues at coordinate 200,975,363 of JAUPFV010000002.1, read as the reverse complement.
ACCATTCTAACTAAATACTCTTTCCTTCATTGGAATATACTCAAAGGTTGGATTTTAGTAAATAAAAACATTCAAAAAATAAGTTTTTGCCTAACATCTAAATGTCAGTTTTGTCAAAACATAGAAACAATTAATCACTTATTTGTTAATTGTCCTATAACATGAGAAGTGTGAAGTCAAATAGCTCGCTTATTTGGTATAACTTTAGGTAGATCTAGGACTATCTATCATCTCATAAGAATATGATTTTGGCCAAAAAATAATGTCTCCCAAACTAGAACCATTATACATTGTATAACTTGCTCGTTTACATGGAACTATAAAAATAAATCAAAATATAATGGTCGAACTATAACTACTAAAGCTATCGTAAATAAGATATCATATATTATTTTTAGACTAGAGAATGTTAATTTTCTTCAAAATAAGTACTCGAATTAAGACTTAAAGACTGCTTCTGAGTTTGGTTGTTACTTTCACCTAGTACCCCACCAAATATACCCCACCAAATAAGCCCAAATTTCTTAAATGGCTACTTCCCTCTAGAAATAGGTTTAAACTTAACTAATATGAGTTATGCCTGTTAAACGGAGAGGCTAGTGAAGATGGACTTATAAGATACAACAATGGGGATACCATTGCTGCTTATGGTAAACAAACATCAATAATTGCATAATGTCTGGCTCTACTTGATGGTCTTATATTATGCAATCAAAGGGGCATAAATCAATTGGATATTGAAGCTCATCCCTTTTAATTGACATGTGAGCTACTGGATTTGCTCAATGGTTCTTAACTTTAATAACAAATTGTTGTATGGAACTATATTAATTGATAATAGTAAATATGATTTTCGTTCTTTAGGTTTGGCTCATGAACGTAATTTGACCCGTCAAGCATATTAACCCAAAGTTAGCTTATAAAGGCTTTTGGAGATGGCATTTGATGGGGTTGAGCTTTCTCTATCTAAAACATTAATTATAGCACCTATATTATCTCTATACTTCTCGTCTCACATTTAGTACTCATCCACCATGTTATCTAAATACCCTCATAATCAGTTTAATCCTTATCAGATTGGAGACCACAAAGGGAGGCAAGGTGCCCAGATAGCAAAATTCAAAACCTGAGGCAAAAGATTAGTCTTCAAAATTATTTGGAAATGGATCATGAGATGTAGACAGACCCTCCTCTCGCGAATGAGGTAATTAGAATCGAGAAGGAGCATGTGCAAAATTACACGTGAATGACGAAACCGAAAAAATGCAAGAGGAACGAGATCAATTGTGAAGAGAAATTGAGGTTTTGAAAGTCTAAAAAGAATCAGAGAAAAATCTAAAAGGGAAAGTTCCATCGGAGTACAAAAAATTTGATGAGCTAGATGATAATCCACAACATAATTCGAAGCAATGCCAAGATGCTTTTAAATAAAAAGCACTGAGTCAAACATTATTTTTTATACTTCGACATATTACTAAAAATTGCACCGCTCTAAAACAGGAAATAAAATAATTAATTGAAAATATAAAATTAACTACTTTTATAAAATCACATGTAATAACAAACTGCCAAGTACAAATAAAATACAAACATCTTAACTAGTATTGAGAGACCCGCAATAGGAGCTCGCAAACAGAAAACCAACACGGTCAGAACTAACAGAGTTTAAAACTATTTTTTTTATTATGGTACTATATCTATATGGCTTAGCAAGTGGTTTTATTTTTATTCAAACTTTTGTAACCGTCCTAGTGGAAAAATATTTGGGGTAACTTCTTCTAGTAATTGTAAAATTACGAATTTCTTTATCCAAACACTAAAAAAGAATACAATTCCATTTCTTGTTTATCTTTTGGTCTCTTTAATTATTATGTTCTTGATAATCTTATATTGGTCGGTTAGATTTATATGTGTTAGTTATTTTGTTTAGAAATGTCGTTGAAATCAATTTGTGGAATAAATCTTGTTTTCTTTCTGAATTAGGAGTTTTGGGGTCAAGTGTTTTTAGGACTACTCACCTGTGCACATGCGGTTCGGGTGCTCCACACCCACGGTGCACTATGATTTAGTTTTTTATATAAATTTATATTTTTTGGTTTGTTTAAATTTAGATTTAGATAGATTATTTGGAAGCTAATGTATAGTTTTGGAGAGAAAATAAACCATAAATTGTCAATACGCTAAACAATCAAGGCATCGACGCTTTCTCTCAAATTACTCATTTAAAAGGCTAGGTACTCAAATTACCGGGTAGTTTCTAACAAATTTAACATTTTATAGAAGATTAAACATGTAAAGTTTTAAAATAGGAAGACCACTTAAACAAAACTATAAAACACCAGTTTGAAACAAACAAAACTATAAAACAATAATACATAATTATAACTCGGTCAAATATAAAATTTAATATTTTTTAAAAAAAATATTTGATTTCTTTTAGAATAAAATTGCATTATATTTGTTATGATTTTAAAATAAAATAATATTTAATCTTGTAATGTTAAATTAGAATAGTTTTATAGGCTCGTGTATATATATATATATATAGTTAGTATTTCGTTTTATTAACGATATAAGTATAAAACAGAGGGAGTATATTGAAGAAAAGAAAGTAAGCATTTTGTCAATCTATAATTTTAGTATTTTGGATTAAAACTAAAACTAAATAATCCTATATTTTATTGAATATGATTAAAATGATCAAACTACTTAAGAAATGGTAACCAACAAGATAGAAAAGCTAAACTGAGTAAAAAAAGAGGATAAAGTGTTTGGAATACACAGGTATGTACTGTTATGTGATAATCAGAGTGCTATTCATCTCGTGCAGAATTCGTCATTTCACTCAAAGTCGAAACATATTGATGTGAGATATCATTCGAGATATTCTTGATGCTAAACTAATGGAGGTTGATAAAGTTCATACAGATGATAATGGGTCTGACATGATGACAAAGGCTTTGCCTAGGGGAAAGCTTGAACATTGTAGATTGATCGCCGGGATGGCGAATCCTCCCACATAGTCGTGAGGGGGAGATTTGTTGGGCTCTTCCTATGTGGGAGTCCAATTATCATATGGTCTAAGCCCAATTTGGATAACACATAGGATTTTGGTTTATGTATGAATATATATTTATACAGTGTCTTTCGGAAATTAGCATCATATTCTATAGCGCAGTTTTTGAGAGAAAAAGGTGATCCGAGGCGGAACTTTGTGCTTTCAATCGGACTGTCTCCGGTTGTCCGATCGGCTTCAATTTTGGTGAGAAGGCTCGTCTACTTGTCCTCTACAATCTGTCCAAAGGGTTTTTGATTTGGAGTCATCTAAGTGTGTTTTTCGAACATCTTCTTCTAACTGCGTTTTGGGGATACTTGAGTGAGTTTTCTTATTTCGGTTCATTATCTTGTGTATTGGGGTTGTGTATGAAGTTGTCATACTTCTTGTGGCGTATGCTCTAGTTTTATCTAGAGAATAGTTTTGTAACCCATCTTCTGATAGTGAATATTTGGTTGGACTCCGAAATCAGTCCCGTGGTTTTTACTTCCTACATTGGGAAGGTTTTCCACGTAAAAAGTGTTAGAGTGTTGTTTGCGTTTATTTTATTCAGACTTGATACTTTGTTTGGGATCGTTATCTCTATCATACTTGATACAAGAAAGAAGATTTCGTTTGTGCTTCTATTTCTTGTCATAAAGAATCTATATATAGTATTTACTATTATAGTTATACAATTGACTTATACAATTGTGATGTTGCAAAAGAATGTCGACAGCTTTTTGATAGCTGCGATGTACTTGTGTTTGGGCCAATGGCTGAACAATCTACTTTGTCAACTTTTTCTTTACTTTTCTCATGGTGCCAACAAGAGTATCCTTCAATGTTCGTGACTAGGTCTAGAACGGCATCCCAACAGAAAAAAACTAAGTATTAGCTAATTTCAATTGAGAGAATTAACATTTATTAAATTACACTAACTTAATTATAACATAATGTAGGATCACAAAGAAAGTTTTATATTATTCATATTCGTAACTATACATGGAAAACAAAATAGCCCTTATGTTTGCGGTTTATACAACAGAATATACATTGAAGTAAAATATGAAGTGAGATACATGACCCAATAAATCATAGATAGACACAAGTTAACGGATTTTAGGAGCCATTACAACAATGTAATGAATATTTATGGTTCCCCCGGTCCATAGTCTATTTCGCAACATCCCCGGTAGCTCCTACCAGCTCGGGTCACGGACACTTAGTCATTTGTATTGGTATGCCTGAACATTTTGCCATCTTTGAATTATTTCTTTTCACTTGGGTATTCGGTTTATTTTTGGTATATATTAATTATATAGGAGCATTTTGTGGTTAAAGAAACCTTTGATGACCAGTTCAATGGCTTCTTTGTTACGAAAGAAGAATAATTGGATTTGGCGTACAGGATATGCTTTTATGGTAGAGATGGCCTAGATAGAGCGTCAACTTCATGTATTATTTGGATAAATACTGTTAATCTAACTGCAATACTGTTAATCTCTTGCTAGGAAAACAGGAACAATAAAGCTTGTAACAAGGATAAGTGTTGATTGTTGTAATAAACAAAATCAGCACCTACTTATCTATAAATACTACTTGTAAATAAGTAAGAGATACAGCAATACATATACAAAATATTTTACAGAAACATCTCTCAGCGTTCCATCTCTGACCGAATCTTCTTGGGCTTTTTTGAAGATCTTTCTTCATCCTTTTTCTTCTTTTCTTCACGGCACTCTCTCTAAAGTCCTTTGGCTATGTTAGGTATAGCCATTTCTCCAAGCTTCTGATCTGGCATGTAGATCTTTCCAATTGTTCTAGCGACTGAATCATAGCCAACATTTTTAATCTTCTTCTTATGGTTATCTTTAGAGGTTCTCATAGCATCTTTCATCAGACCTTCAATTAGAAGACGGTGATGGCGGACAACCAAATCCATTGGAGAGCCCACTTCCACAAGTTCCATTCTGGGTACTACAGTTCCCGACTTTTTAAACCCTAAAGCATAACGAGACAAATGCACCTTACTTGCCAATACAGCTCTACATATATAAGCACGATCCAGACCATCAGCGTTCAGATTCTCTACCTCCACTCGAATCAATTCAATCGAAACTCACTTCAAATGCTTCAGTTCTTATAAACTCTCAAATCTTTCTCCAACGCAAGTAATGAAAGGTTTAGAACCTATTCTTGGAGCTATTCTCTTGTCATATGTGAACGAATCCATAGATTTAAAATTTTCAACAACGACTTCTACAAGATCGTAAATATGGTTATCATATGTTCTACCAATCACAAGATTGTCAGGTCGCTTCTTTGCATGCGAACCATAAAAAAAGATACTACAATCGGTTTTGATAAAAAAGGACTCTAAAGAAGCTTCGCCTCCACTTTCAAACGGCCTAATCTTCTCCTTTTTACGTGAAAACATAACCACAGATCACTTCTTGAGATTATAACGCTCTGTCAAAACTGCATTAAACGTTCTACTCGTCTTTGTTCCGTGAAGTATCAATGTCTTTTTACCAGTTTCAACTAGCTTTAGAGCTCTTTTTCTAGTTCACGCTTGACTCTGTGATTCATGGGGGTTTTTATTCTCAACATGTTTATCTGCTAGGGTTTAACCAGAAGCGGGACGAGGAGAATTTGAACCTTGCTGGTTTGGATCGTTCTTATGTATGTGCAACTGTATCGGCAACTAAGGTGTATTTGTCTCATTATATTTTACGGCTTAAAAAGTCGGGAGGAACTTGCGAAGTGGGCCTTTCAATGGATTTGGTTGTCCGCCGTCACTGTCTTCCAAATGATGGTCTGATGAAAGAAGCTATGAGAAACTCTAAAGATAACCATAAGAAGAAGATTAAAAATATTGGGCATGAATATGATGCAGTCGATGGAACAATTGAAAAGATCTACATGCCGGATCAAAAGCTTGGAGGAATGGCTATACCTAACAAAGCCAAAGGATTTAAGAGAGAGCGCCCGGAAGGAAAGGAAGAAAAAGGATGAACAAAGATCTTCAAAAATGCCCAAGAAGATTCTGCTTAATTTCAATTTTCAAATTCACATTTCAATTTAGTTTCTGAGTAGAAATGTGTTTAACGTGACGCCAAACGTAAAAATTTGGCATAATCATAGTAGAACGGTCAGCACAAAATAGGACGAGATTTATGGTCAGCTGGCTGTTGAATAAAATATGGTGATAAATAGGTAGTATATTATATAAGTTATTATAATTTTATTGTTATATTTATGTTTTATAAATAAATCTATATTATTTTTTTAACATAGTTATCATTCGGTAAACATATTATATACAGTTTGTTTATTATAATTTTATAATAGTATAGAGTTATTATAGTTTTACCATTATTATTATTATTTTATTATTATTATCATTATTATTATTTAGATGTTGTATAACTAATTGTTATATTTTTTTTATCGTAACACATAATATAAGTTTTGTTATTTTTTATAAATAATTTGTCAAATAGTTTTTATATAATAATTTTATGTGAAATATCATTAAAGGCATCCAAATATCATTAAAGGCATCCAAAACTAAATTTCAGTGTCATTTAATAGGTTAAGTTTACTGTTATAATTATATACCTATATTCTAAATACTTATCTATACCCATTTTCTAAATAAATCTCATCGTGATCGTGATCCAGGTAACCACCTCTCTTTTTTTAAATTAAAGTTTATTTTTTATTTAATTTTATTTAATTTTTTAAATTCTTTTAAATTCGTAGTTCGGGAAAAAAATCGAAAATATCATCCGTTTTGTTTTTTAAAACAAACAAAATTAGATTCACTGATGATATTTTTTATTTTTTTTTAAAAGATTGTTTTGCCAAGAACATGTTAAAGCAAACATAAACAAACATACGAGATCATACATAAAAACATGCTAAACTAGGCATAACCAAGCATGCGATATTAGGCATAAAAAACATGGAAGACTATGCATAATCAATCATGTGAGACACCGCATAAAAATATGCAAGATCAGGCATAATAAATCATACGAGATTATACATAATAAAGTTGAGATACCAAGCGTTATTAGATCATGCGAGATGAGACATAATAAATCATGCGAGACGATAATTTTTTTAAAAAGAATAAAATAAGATTCATTAATGATATTTTTTTATTTTTTCACCTAGTAACTATGGTCTCGCATCTTTATCATCAAGTAGTACATGTCTCGCATCTCTCCACCTCATTATGCCTGGTCTCGCATCTGTCCTCTCTCATCATGTCTGTTCTCACATAGTTTAATAATGTATGGTCTTTCAATTTTATCATGATTTATTATGACTAGTCTCATATATTTATTTATGTCTCGGCTCGAATGATTTTATGCATGACCTCACATTTTATTTATGCATGGTATCGTATATTTTCTCGCGAAAAAGAAAATCATTGATTGATCTAGTTTTGTTCGTCTTAGAAACCAAAGTCGATGATACTTCAGGATTGTTTTTTGAGCTACGGTTTGAAAAATACATATTGTTTCTTAAAAAACAAATATGAAGAAACAAAATTTAAAGAAGGAGAAGAGGGTTACTTATTGTTTTTTACATTATCTATTGATAATTTACTAGTTTGGATATTAGGTGATATTGAGATAATTGGTTGAGTATTTATAGGTAGTTCACCTTAATTTTATATTAGTATAAGGTTATTATAGTTTTAGTATAATACTTTGATTATTATTATTATTATTTTTAAATTATAATTTATAAGTACTACAAGTTTTGTTATATTTTTAATGTAACACATAATATAATTGTGGTTATTATTTGATAAACAAATTGTTATATAATTTGTATATAATGATTTTGAATTAGTATAAGATTATTATAGTATTATCATTATACTTTGATTATTATTATGGTTTGATTATAATTTATAAGTACTACAAGTGTTGTTATATTTTTATTGTAGCACATAGTATAAATACTGTTATTGTTTGATAAAACAATTGCTATATAATCTGTATATTATAATTTTAAATTAGTATAAAGTGATTATAGTTTTAAGATTATAATTCACTTATTATTTTAATTATAATTTATAAGTATGCTGTTATATTCTTATTGTTGATCTACCCATAAATACCCAATGAATTATATAATTACCACATAATATTCGAAAAGGCTAAACTACCGATAGCTACATCAACTAAGGTGAAAAACCACAAGTAACCCTAGTATACTTCTTTGAACCAAATTTCTATGTCCTATTTTTATATTTTATTTTTATATTAAAATTTCATATCTTTCAAATCGTAGCTTAAAAAAATCTGAAAGTACCGTAGGGTTTGTTTTCTTAAGATGAACAAAACTAGATCTATTAATGGAATTTTTTAAAATTTGTTTTGGCAGAAAACATGCGAGACGAGGAATAAAAACATATAAGACTAGACATTAAAACATATGCGCGACGAGACATAAATAACATGCAAAACGAGACATAATAAATCATGATAAAGTTGACAGGACATGCTTTATTAAATTATGCGACACCCGAAATTGTGAGAGTGGATAGATGCAAGACCATGCATTATGAAGCGCACAGATGTGAGACATATACTACTTGATGATTTGGATCCGAGATGAGGCTTACGGGGTATGACAAAAAAATTGTTCAATGGATCTAATTTTGTTCGTAGTTAAAAAAACAATGTCTAGTCTTTCAAGATTTATTATGCTTCGTCTCATATGATTTAATATTATTTGGTTTCTTAATTTTATTATGCATGGTCTCGCATATTGTTTATGTCTGGTCACGCATGTTTGGTTATATCTGGTCTCGCATATATGGTAATGTGTGATCTAACATGTTTTTTATGTCTTGTCTTGCATGTTTGTTTATGTCTAGTCTTGCATGTTTTATGGCGAAAAAGAATCAAAACATATCATCAATGGATATAGTTTTGTTCGTCGTAAAAAAAACCGATAATATATTTTGAAGATATAATAAACTATTAATTGGAATATCTAATAAACTATGTAAAATATATAATATTTAAAACATATACATATTTAAAGATACTCACAACTTTAAAGATATATTTTAATGATCTAATATAGTTGAAAAATCTAATAAAGTATTTAAAATATATAATGGTTGAACTATCTAAAGATTTAAACAACTTTTAAAATATAGCTAAAAGGTCGAGTATATTATAAATTGAAAAATATAATAAACCATTTAAAATATATAGTACTTGAAAAATCTAAAGATTTCAACAACTTAAAAATATAATTTAAAAATATAATAAACTATTAGTGAAAAGATCTAATAAACTATTTAAAATATATAATATTTGAGAGATATCAATATCTCTAGATTTTAACAACTTTAAAGATATATTTTAAGGATATAATATATTTGAAAAATATAATAAACTAATTAAAATATCTAATGACTCAAAGATCTAAAGATTTTAACAAAATTATTAATGAAAAAATTTAATAAACTATTTAAATATCTAAAAAACTAAAATAAATATCAAATAATATTTTCAAATATTTATCCTACGTTATGAGGACTTGGATGGGCCTCCGCTCCAAGAAACCCTTGAATCCCTAATATGTTTCTATCTATTCTCCCATGGTCTGTCTGACTTCTCAACCTAAACTCGAGGTTGATTCATCTCCTCACTCTCCTAATCTCATCAAAAATAGTAATTTCTCAGCTAGATAAAAAATATTCCAATATCATAGTTACCTCAGATCAGCAAGAACCTACACCTCTATCTGCAACGATGAATCGCTCGAAGAGGAGTTCCCAAAGTTTTCTTAATCACAAACAGTGATATCCAACCCGATCTTTGAAGCTTCTCCAGCACATAAAGAAGGAGCCTAGGTGAAAAGAAGTTTTGTTGAAGTTGTGAAGCTAAATGAGTAAACATTGAGTCACCAAGAAGTGGCCTTTAAGAAGAAAGAAGACCATACTGCAATTTACTTCAAGAAATCAGATAAGTCTTCTTTTATATCTTTTTCGAAATTCACTATCATTGCTAAATTCTCGCATGGAAGCCCTAACAAACCTGAAACTAAAAACTTTCTTGAAAATTTTAAATTTCTAGGTAATTATAGTGTATATAAATGGGATTAATAGACATTCTTTCTTAGAATTTTATAATTATCTTGATGTTGCTATAATATAGAAACAAAATTACTATTCTTTACGAAACTTTTCTTTTAGGTTTCTCAAATGGAATCCGAGTTTCAACCTTAAAGTGGAGTCCCCAAAGACTCCAATTTAGATTTCTTTTCCCAAACTTTCTTATTTTTTATACAACTAAAATTTAATCACCCAAACGGAAAATGTAGTGGGTCTGCTTTGTCTATTTAGGTTCCTGCTTACAATAATGTTTGACAGTGACGTGGTTAGTGATTAGCGACAATAATGTTTTATTATGTTTTGGGAAATCAAGTACTTCTCAAGGGAAAAGTTAGGGCTCGTTATTTAATAATTCATGTTGCAAAGTGTATGATTCTTGATGATTTACTTTATAAAAAGACTTATACGAAGCCCTGTTATGTTGCTTAAATGAGGAAGATACATTGTTCACGGTATTATATATGAATAGAGGAGTTGATGGGGCTCATTATCGGTCTAAAAAAATTGATTAGACATTTTCTCCTTGCGGGATTTTATTGGCTAAAATTGTCGGTTGATGTTGAGGCCATGGTGCAAGGATGTAAAAGATAAGAGCTCAAGTGGGTTGAGGAAAAATGCATTGAGACAAAGGCTTTTCCAAAGATAAGATCTTAATAAAAACATTTCATTGTTTGAAGGGTAATATTTTTCAAGATTTGGGTTTCAAAGATATTGATGAATTATAATGGACTATAGTTTCGAAATGAAATAGTGACATATTTTGCAAAACATATAGAAGTGAGCAACACTTTTCAAGATATTATTATTTTTAGGTTAATGGACAAGTTGAGGTAAGAAATAGGAACAATTTTTAAGAGATTAAAAAGAATGTTAATGGGCCAAATCAGAAGTGGCCAGATAAGCTATCTGAGGTATTGTGGGCTTATATGAAGACTTCAAGAGTTACTACAAGAGAAACATCATTTTCATTTGTGTATGGAATGAATATTGTTGTTTCAGTAGCGGTTTTTATCCCAAGTTATAGAATTCAATATTATTCGAAGGAGGATGATGTTGAAGGAAAACAAATTTCAGTGGATTTGATTGAAGAGTGTTACAGTCAAGCTCAAGTTAGAGTAAAATATTGTAAGAGTTTAATGAAAAGTAGATTTGATTCGAAATTGAAGCCATGAATTTTCAAAAAGGATAATTTGATTGTGAATATATCTTTTTGGGGGTAAAGATAAAAATTCGAGAAAGTTAGCTCTAAATTAGAAGGATCCATACAAATTTGTTTCTAAGGGTTGTCATGGGCATATAGGTTGCAAGATTTGAGTGGTAATATGTTGAAGCATCTTTGGAATATGCAACATTTGAAGATGTATAAAGAAAATTTGTAAAATTTGACGTGTGATCTTTTTTCTCTCTAGTGGCCTATGATGTTTTTTTGATGGAGCGCATCAGAAAGTTGTTTCATTATGTTTTCCAATTGACTCAAGATATTTAAATTGTGTGGGAACTTTATAAAATAGGAAATAAAAATTAAAGATATAAAATAGAAAATTCAGGTCAAGTAATTAATAAGAGAGTATGGTTAATAAACCAAGCCTAAGGTTGAAAAGTTGGAAGGTTACGCAAATGTCCATAATGTGTCTTGACATAATAGTTAGATTAAGGATTATAGTTGAAAAACCAAACCTAAGTTTTAAAAACTAAACGTTTATGCAAGAGGTTATACTATGTCATGACATAATAGTCAAATTAGCGATTCTTGTTGAAAAACCAAGCCTAAGGTTAAAAACCCGAAGGGTTACGCAAGTGTTCATACTGAGCTTTGATGTAATAGTCGAATTACAGGTTATAGTTGAAAATGAAGCCTGATGTTGATGAAAAAAATATTACGCAAGTGGAAACATTAAGCCTTGGTATAAAATATAAATAATATGTACCGACCCCCATAATAAATAAGAGAATATACAAAAATATAATGAATTTTTAGTTCAAACAAAATAATCATTCTCTTTTTAATATGGTATGATAGTATCTATGAGGAAACAAATTCATATGACAAATACAAGTATATTAGAAGCATTTAAACAATAATATATTAAAAAGATCGTCAAGTATGTGAAACATAAGAAAAAATAAAAGTGGATATAAAAGAAAACCATCGATATGAAATTAAAAAACAATATATTCTTGGTTTGGAAAAACATCAAAACAGAGGGGTCTTGTCATCCTTGGTTTCACTCCTCATATTATTGTTGGATTCAATTTCAGTACTAGTATTTCTTTTATTATTTTATTTTTCATGAGAAAATATTGTAGAAGTTTTCTTGGTAAGCTCGTTTTGTTATCATTCTCATTTTTACCTTTTAAATTAGTAGCTCATGAAGTCGATTAGGTTGGTCTTCTTCAGGTAGTAGTTCTTATAGATTTCCTAGCTGAATATTAAGATTTGCATTCGATAAGATAATCTCTTTTTTACTTTATTGGACCAAAACTTCAATTACAAAAAGTGAAATTTATTCTCTTTTATTTATAACTTTACAAGTGTTACTCTTGACGTATTTCATAATTCTTTGAAGTTATATCTCTTTATTGTTTTCTAAATCAACTAATTTTTATTGAAATATGTTGATTTCTGAATTTAAAACAGATACTTGAGTCTTCAAAGAGTTGATTTTAGTATTTAGACTTTATTCTGATTCGAGAGACTAGTGTTTTGAGAGATCAAGTCTATGCGAGAGACTAGTGTTTTGAGAGATCAAGTCTATAAGAGATCAAGTCTGTTCGATTAGGGCGGTCATGTTTGGTAATGATTTTTCTAGATTTTCTAGTTTAATGTTATGATTTGCATTCAGGATTGATAAGATAATCTCTTTTTGACTTTATTTGACCAAAAATTCATTTACAAAAAGTTCAATTTATTCTCTTTCATTTATAACTTTACAATCTGATTCGAGATGCTAGTGTTTTGAGATATCATGTCTATGTTAGAGTTGTTAAAGAGGTGCGTGTTAGAGTTATTTTTGTAAGCTCTCCATTTTTGTTACCATCTCATTTTTTTCTTTTAAGTTAGTAGCTCATGAGGTCGATTAGGGTGGTCATGTTCGGAATTTTTTTTTCTAGATTTCCTAGTTGAATGTTATGATTTGCATTCAGGATTATTAAGATAATCTCTTGTTGACTTTATTTGACCAACAATTCAATTGCAGCAAGTGTAGTTTTTTCTCTTTCATTTATAACTTTGAGAATGTTACTGTTAACGTCTTTCATAATTCTTTGAAGTTGTCTCTCTTTATTTGTTTCTAGATCAACTATTTTTTGTTGAAGTATGTTGATTTCCAAGTTTAAAACAAACACTTGAGTTTTCAAAACGTTGATTTTAGTATTTAGACGTTTATTCTGATTCAAGACAGTAGTATTTTGAGAGATCAGGTTTATGTTAGAGTTGTTAGAGGTATATTGTTTATTAATGTTGCATTCTGAGTAAATAGATATTTTTTCTTGACATTAGCAACATCTTTTTCAGCTTCGATTGGTAGTAATAGATTTGTATAATTGTTTTATCATTTTTCAACTTCTCATGAGCTAGTTTAATATTCTCTAGGAAAAATATCTTCAGGTTCGAAGTTGGCCATGACATCAATGTCGATAGGAGTGATCATCGTGTAAGCAAACACTGTAAATTTTTTAATACTCTGAAAATTGTAAAACGGTGAGGAGGAGGGGTAATAAATATGTTTTTAGAGTTGAGAAATGTGATATCTTATTATATAATGAAGATGTAATTTAGCATTGAAGACTAACCCTTTAGTTGAATTTCAAATTGTCTGCATGTGATGTCAGAAATATATTGTTGTTGTATTGAGCCATGTTGGTGCAATGTGAAACTTGACAAAAGGTGATTAAAGTTGGATAGGGAAGCAATGCATAGATGTGAGATCTGGTGTTTTGATGTGTTGACGATACTTGGCATAAGTTAGGATTCCGGTTTACAGAAATTTCTTATGAAGTTATTAGTTGATGGTTGTCCAATAAGTTGATCTGGATTTGAATTAGGGGAATGGTTGTGTCTCTGATTTCTTTTTTTATTCTTGGTTAGCTCGATCAGGTAGATGAGTCAAGGTTTTGTTGGCATTTTTATTTTTGGAATATTCATTTTTTGAATTGGGAACACAATTTTAAGTGTTAATATTATGAGGGATGTTTTTCTATTTTTTTGGGTCGGTATTTTATTTATACTTGAGTGGCTGAATGTCTAGAAGAGGGTCGATATCGTCTTCATTATTAAAACAATTTCTTCTTGACAAGAGGTGGTATTCTGAGAATTTCTTATTAAGGCAGCATTTTGTGAGGTGGTATTTGAGCTCGTTGAAGATATGTTATTTTTTAGAGAAGGCTTTTGTGGGGAAGCTTTGATAGTTTTGGTATTTTATGTTTCACTTGTCATTTTTATTTTTGGAACATCCAAGCCAATTCCTTTTCAGGTTTGATATTGTATTCGTTGTTGCAATATGCTTATAGTACTTTCAGGATTAATTGGTGCCCCGATCTTATGAATTGTGTGCTTAGCATTAGCTGTGATGGTAAGTTCCGGTAATGCTCACAACCCGACTTGGACAAAAGTTTGTATTATGAAGAGATATTTAAAGTCTAAAATGTTGATAGGTCGGGCAGTTAAGTATATAATTTTTAAAGGTCTTTCATCGTGGAAAATTTTATTGAAGGGTTCCAGCACTTTTGTATGGATCTACAAAATATGTAAAACAATGGTTAAGATAAATAGATTGAAAGATTAAACAATACATTTGAATAATATAAACCTTACCTTATCTGTTTGCATCCATATTCTCTCTATTTGACTAAATCCATAAGAAAAATTTCTAGATTTAAAATTTATAGTTACATAAATAAAGATGGGTTGTCAATTATGGACAAAAGAGGGTTACATTGATAATCCAAATTGATTTTTTAGGATTAAGAAATGAAAATGATTGTCTCGAAGATTTTCAATCTTACCACTAGATAGGAAATATTGGATTGGAATCTTTCTATATAGCAGAAGTGAACTCAGTAATACCCTAAGAAGAACGCACCACCCGTTGGTTGTTAGTTAGGTGGGACAAATTAGAACATGTTTAAATAAATCAATGATGTAATGGTGAAAGGGTAGTCGAAAGCCCCATTCAAATGAAACAAGAAAAAAAATTGATTTCATCACTGTCAATATGGTAGGTAAGTCACCAACTTTAGACCGACGGGTTGCTATATAATTTAGAATACCATATTCAAATTTGAATATGCGGTGATCTTTTTCAGACATATATTTATAAGACTTAGCATGATTGGTGAAGAATTATTGCCAAAAGTTTGAATCTTCCACATTATTTTTTTGTAGTTCCTCATGGTATAAGTCTATAAGGTTTTCTTGTTTGATAACTTTAAGGAAAGGTTTCTTTTTGGTATATTTTCATTTAGTGCCATCTATTTTTTTTAAAGAAAAGAGTGATAGAGTATTAAGAACTTTCTTGAGAATATAAAATTGAAGTTAGATTTTCACTTATTTGGTTTTTAAATACGAATAGTTTTTAAAAAAATATAGGAGAATAGCTTTGAAGGTAGTAATATTTAAGATTAAGAGGTAGTTAAGGATAAGGAAAAGAGAGAAATTAGTAATTACCTAATTATAAGAAGGTTGAAGTCCGTTTTTTTGTGGATTTGATGTAAGTAATTTTGGGGGAAGTAAGTAATGGTGTCGAAAGATAGAATGTTATGGAAGATGAATAATTGGGTTAGAAAAGTTTGTTTTTTATAGAGAATATTTACCTTTAGATAAAGACAATATTATGGGTCAGATTTGTATTGAGAAAACGAAACGATAATAGTATTTTTTAGAAGTATTGATTGAATTTATGACACGTTTGGTGACACATTTCAGGTCAATAACACATGCGTCGTTGGATAGGTGTGTGTGTATGATACTGGAACAAGTGACCTCGTCTTATATGTTTTATATAGTCCTCAAAAAATGTTTATAAATAATTTGTTTTCAAAGACTAGATGGAGTCTTGATAAGGTTATATTACACATAGGGAATATATTCGTTATTAAGACGAGGTAAGTCAATCAGAATTATGATGGAGCCACAAACTAAGGGAATTACATGAGGTTTACAATCAGGTTGATGACGACTATTACTTTCAAATGGTGATGAGGGTATGAACCAGAGTTATGACTGAAGAGTTTTGAGAATGTCAGGGGGTGATTTTGTGATACGAGTTTATCTTAGTGCTAATGTTATAAGAACCACTTTCTTTTGGAGCCTTTTAGAGAGAGAAATTGAAAGCTTAGCTTAAGTAGAGAGAGAAAGTAATATTCTATTTTTCTTGGGATCTGTGAAGCGTGTGTGGTCCTTTTATAGTACAATTGCGGGTCCCACACGCTTTAATTCCCGATTATTACACTTTTGGTCCCTATATATTTTATTCCTCTTATTTTAACTATTTCTTAAATAGTCTATACAATTTTCCTCTAACATAATTTCCCCTTTACATTTTTCTCATACCATACTTCTTCTTTTCAATTTAATCCTGTCAGACTTCTTCTTTACAATTTAATTCTGTCAGACTTCTTCTTTACAATTTAATCCATGTCCTTTATTCTTCCTTATCAATGACGAGAGATATTTTCAAGATGATGACGAAGGTTCAAATTAGAGTTATAACGAGGGAAAAATTTAGAGTTACGATGAGGAGATAATTTAGACCTACGACGAGGGGATAAATTAGAGTTATACGAGGGTACAATTCAGAATTTAGACGAGGGTCGCTTTCAGAATTGTGACGAATGTTAGTTTCAAAGCCATGTCAGACACATACATTTATACACGTGTCATTCCATAAAAAGTTATAAAGAAAGTTTGTTAGAAGGTTATAATGGAATGGTAGATGTAAACTAGTGATTCGTTACATGTGTAATTAAATGATTGGTAGAATATTGAGTTTGACTTCTATAAATAGGGATTAAAATCCTTTCTGAAAAGTTGAAAAGTTGATCACATTTTTCCAAATACATCTAGTTTATACTATATTTTTAGTTTATCATTTCAGCTAAATCTTAAAAAAAAAACTCCTTTAACAAAAACTTATCATCAAATTACTATGTGTTTTTATTTATCATCAAACTTTGATAAATTGGGAAAATTTTATTAATGGATTTATAACGATTAGTTAATAGTTGTTTGGGTAGTTTATAGTATCGTCAACGGAGGTTTGAGAGTCGTCCTATTAAATGATCATATTGGTGTAGGCCGGACGTCGAGAAAATATTGCGAATTACTAAGGTTGTTTTAAAATATGTTGAAATTCAAGAGGTGGCCTTGTTGGCCACAAGGCCACTAGTGAGGTGTCGGTTGGTAGATAAGTCGATGGACGAATAGAGTTATGGTTATGCTTCTCTCGGTATTGCAGAAGAATAGATAGTTATATATTTCGAGGATTATTCAGGAAATAAATATTTAACGCGGAGGAAAATAAAGATGTCGATGGTGATTTGTTGGAAAATAAGGATGTCGATGTTGACAAAGAAATGTCAGCCAATAAAGACAGAGAACATGCTGGGGTGATATAAATACTAGCGGTCGAAGTCTATAGCTTGATAAATTTTAACAATAATAATTTTATTTGTTTTTTAATTATTTATTTGGCGGAGCTACCCCTCTTAATGTAATCCAAAATTGTGACTATTTTGTGTAATTCACTTTTTTATAATTATATTTTAGTTTTATTTTTTATTTTTATGTTGTTTTTTATACAATGTTGGATCTCAATCATTTTATCAAAGACTTTTAAATTTTTCTCTCTCAATAAAGTTTTGTTTGATATCTAAGTTTTGAGTTTCATTCATACTTATTGTTGTTCTGGTTGCTTTTCTCTTCCGATTATGGTAGTTTCTCAATCATCTTATTGAAGTCCACTTTCAAGGCTGGTTTTCTGCGTCGAGAATGAGCTTTATGCCTTGTTTATTGCCCTCTGGTCCTTGCTGCGTGCTTCTAATCATAAAACCAGAATTTCAATGGAAAACCATCAAAACATAATAATCATAAATTTTGCATTTCTTGTTCTTCAACAATCCATACAACATCAAAATGCAACAAAACATGATGCTACATTCACAAAGCCATGTACAGATATGTTTAAACCTATACTCACACCAAATGAAT
The DNA here is from genome assembly GCA_036936605.1 of Limnanthes douglasii subsp. nivea. Taxonomy (NCBI): domain Eukaryota; kingdom Viridiplantae; phylum Streptophyta; class Magnoliopsida; order Brassicales; family Limnanthaceae; genus Limnanthes; species Limnanthes douglasii. Next base: position 200,956,967 of record JAUPFV010000002.1, on the reverse strand, counting down.
TCTTTCCACCTGAAATTCAAGATAAAAGTGATCACATATCATTCTAATTGTTAATATTAGACAATGGCAAGCTTATGGCCAAAACAAGATTCACTATAATATGCAAGATATATGGTGAAGATATATGCAAGAAACACCATAATAATTCTATTAAATTAGGAGAAGAAAATTTACTTGGAAATCATAAGTTTGAAGAAACAGAAACACCAACAATAGAACCTCCCAAAGTTATTCTATAATTATCAATCCTGAGTACGATATGAACAATCACAATCATGATAGAATCAGCCAGAATCAGAAGAAAAATCAAATTAGAAAAGCTTATTTTTCTACATTAGTTAAAGATGATAATAATCATCTTCAACTTAATAACAAAGATATGCAACACACGGTAAGTCCTAATAAAACCCAAATCAATATTGACCAGAATTATCCTATTGTCAATAAAGAAGAGGTAATTTAAGCAATTAATTCTCTAAACTTCTACTGCAATGCGTCTCCCTCCATAGAAAATAAAAGGCCTTCATCTGGTAAGCACACCCCAATTAAAACAACATAGGCAGTCTCCCCGCTACTCTCATACTAAAGAAAAAAAGATTGATACCAGCTTCCAAAATATTCTCAATAAAAAACTTAAACAAACGAGAAACAAAATGAAAAAATTCTTTAGTCATCAAGTCTCTGCAGTTTGCAGAACCCAAAAGAGCTACCCCAAAAATCCTTTCATGATCATTGCAGATCATTTAGTTTTCTTACCTAATGTGTCTCTCAAATCAATAAAAGGCTGAAATGATCAAGAATTCTTATTGTTTCTTTTTAGTTCTTTAAAAATATGCAGGACTAAAAGTAGAAGAAATCGTAGATCGTTTGCTGAATATCTAGAGGAAATATCATCTAATCTTTTCCAAATTCAAGTGAATCAGATTTGATGAATTAAAAGATAGATTATTACCAAGTTGAAGATGTCTTCTACTATCTCGTTTCAGATTCCAGTAAATTCTTGTGAAAGTCAAATTCAACTTCCCAGAAGTCTTGCTTGATGATAAGTCTTTTGATTTTGTTGGAATGGTTGTTGATGAATTTTATCTCTTTGTCGACATTATCTGTCTAAATTATCTTCATGTCTAGTCTGAATTTATAGTTTATCGCCCGTCAAATTGTCTCCAGTTTCTATCCTTTTGATATTGTTGTAAATAGTGATAATACCGTGTAATTTCATTAAAAATTGATGTTTAGCAATCTATAAGCACTCTTTGTTTATCTTTGTGGTTACGTCGGTTCAGTACTATTGAATTCCCCAACGATTGTCATTAAAAAAGGGTTCCCCAACCTATCACTTCGAGGATTTGAAGTTATCGATGTCGTAAAACTTAACCTAGAAAATACACGTCATGGTGTTGTTTCTTGTCCAAATATTCTTACTGTAGTTGCTAGAGAAGCAGTTCCAATGATCCATGGAACACAGTGAGATGTTCTTTTGGGCAGGGGATATGAAAACATTTCTAGGATGGCAAAGTCTTATGGCTTGCCTCAATATTACTCAGTTTAAATCAATGTTTAATGTTAAATTTTATATAATTTAAGCGGGAAAAAATGACGATGATTTGTCCATTGACCCTTCATTCGTTATGATTTTGAAGAATAAATGTAAACCACTCGATCAGAAAATAATCCTCACGTTGGATTCTAATAACGTCCAAACTTTTGATACTTATTATTACAATATTGTAGAACGACATCGAGGTCTTCTCCGATTCGATGCAACACTTCTAGATAATTGTGAGACCAAAACTATGTCTTGCAGGCTAGTAAATTCTGGCCCTCCTTCGAATTTAAATTTGCTACCTCGATGGTCAAGATGGGAAAAATTTACATCCTTACATCTATCAAATTCAAAAATCAGACGCTTACCTTAACATTTAATCGAAGAACTGGTATGCCACTCGGCGAGAGAGAATACATCTTATTTGAGGCTTTAAGCTTTTATGCCATTATCATATCCATCTTAGTCGTTGTTAAGCAACTCTTAGATTCAAGGTTAGGTTGCCCCAACTATGTATCTCCAAGTTTTGGATGCTTCATTTGTGATTCCAGGGCTCTTCCACCATTTTTTAGGGATCTTCAAAGTTCTTTATGAAGAATTCGGCTTTTCGAGATGATGATATATCTTTTCAAATCAAGTTTAGTTCAATGGAATTAATTAGGAGGGATTTCAATCTGAATTTGATGAAATCCAAATTTCTATATATTTTGTTTTAGCACACGCTACATTTCGTTTGGCCCTTACTATTTTTCTAATAACTTTCGGTACTTATTATTGTATCCATTATTTCAAATCAATAAGAATAACTTTTTATACTTTTGTGTTTAAAATTGAGGGAAAAGTACGGATTATGACGCAAAAATAAAATTATTATCCATTTATTATCTTTATTTTTGTATAATTTTTAAGAAGACCCATTTAATTTTACTATTTATTATTTCAGATCTAAATATTTTTTTATAATACCATAAATACTATCTTATACAAATCATTCACATGTTTATATTCTCTCTCTTTTAGTTTTTTAAAATTTTGATTTTTGAAAGGTTGTATCTTCGAAATCAGAATTTGAAAAAAAAACATCAAAAACTACCATTAATTTTGTATTTATAACACAAACAAAATTAGATCTATTTATAATTTTTATTTTACGAGAGACTTACAAAAGATACATTAAAGATGCAGAGACGATAGATGAGAGAAGCACATAAGATACATTAGAAGTGCAGAGATGAAAAAATGATAGATGAGAGATGCAAAGACGCGAGACCACATCATGCGAAACCAGACCAATTATAAATTATGAGGGACCACATCATGCGAAACCATTACAACTATAAATGATGAGAGATTACATAATATGAAACCAGACCACTTACAAAATATAAGAGACTACATACTACGAAACCAGACAAACTATAAATGATGAGAGACCACATCATGCGAAACGAGAAAAACTACTAATGATAAGAGACCATATCATGCGAAACCATACCAACTACAAATGATGAGAGACCACATAATACGAAACAAGACCAACTATAATGACTCGAGCCAAATCATGCGAAACTAGTATAAAATATAATTTTTTGATGATTGATGCGGAACCAAAAAAGAAGAAGATACGAGACTGTAGTTAATTAATCTCACAATATTTTTGAAAAATAATTCAAAACATATAAAAAATTGATCTACATGAAATCTTCTTAAAAAATAAATTTAATGATTTTTTTTTTAAATTACCATTCTAAATATATACAAACCTTCAAGTTATTTAAATTAAAAATAAATAAATAAAATTTACGTATCGGATGACTTTATATAAAATAATATTGTAAATACACATTAAATTTTATGTCCTAATCAATAATAAATTTGTCAAATGGATATTGATGACTAACTCACCTTTAATGTTTTTTTTGTAATTGGCCCAATTGGCCCAACTGATTTATTAGAACTGAAAACCATTTCAACGCTGCAAGCAGCCCAAAGATTATTCTTCACTCCCAAATAGACTTTCACAAATGTAACCTTAGTCTCTCATTCTCTCATCTTGCCTTCATATTCACAAAACCAATTTTTAAGAATAAAGGATTAAGTCTATTGCCAACCAATTTTTAAGAACTCTCCAGAGAATAGAGGAGTATTTACGCGGTGTAACCTTGTTCCAGGTTTTATCACAAAGGTAAGAATTCTGCCATCTTTTACACACTTTAGACCATGTAGCTTTAGCTTGAAATAGACTGTTGTCACTTAAAGTCCATAGAGTTGCATCAGCCTTAGAATCATCCAGAGAAACTTTAAGAATGTTTTGGATTTGAGATGAATCCGGAACAGTCTCTAACTTATTGATCATCCAACCATCCTTATCCCAGTACTCATTTACCTTAGTGCCCACATAAATCTGCATGTCTTCCCCACTAGTAAAGGACATAAAAGCTTCACTAGAGCACCATCTATCCAGTTTTAAGTTCATATTACCCTCATTGGCCTTCTAAATAATGTGCTTATCACCCATGTCCCTAACAGCCCACAGTCTCCTCCAAGTATGAGAGATGTTAGATTGCAGAAGGACCGTTAGATGATGGTTTTAACTATATTAAATAACTTTCATTACCCTTGACCAAGGAGAGTTTTGACATCTCAGTTGGAACCATAGCTTGAATGAGAAAACCACCATGATATCGTCAATACTTCTCATATTGAGCTCATCATTCTCAAAAGGCTTACACACTTTTTCCCATTTACACCAACTTATAGTAGCCTTGTCAGATTTAGAGCCCCATAAAAATTTACTGTAAAGAACCTCAAGCCTTCTGATAATCGTTGTAGGAATAGTAATATGCTGGATAGTGAACATAGGATAAGAGTTTAAGGCAGATTGGATTAGGATTAACCTACCACCAAATGAAAGTGTAGTATGATCCCAATCTCTAATCTTATTTCGGGTTTTAGATATAAGACTATCAAAATTACTAATCAGCCTTTTGTTGTTTATTATAGAGCCCAAGTACTTGAATGGCAAGTGGCAATGTTTGTACCCCAAAAGTCTTTCTAATCTTCTGATATTATGAGGTGAAGTTTCGGGCTAGAATCACATTTGATTTATTCTTGTTAATTAACTACCCTGAAATTTCCTCGTAGTGACTGATAACCTTATTCCCCTTTTTGACATATGCATTGGACCCATTACACAAGATTAGCATATCTTCTATAAAGGTTAAACAAGGTACATTAACTTCTCCTCTCATTTTGAATCTAACAGACTGAGTAGATAGGAATCTCAGGCTTCTAATTAGATATTCTTGAGCTAGGATAAACAGGGTTGGAGACATTGGGTCTCCCTATCTCAGCCCTTTGTTGGACCTAAAGTAACCCTTCAGAGCCCCATTGATTAGGATAGAAAAGTGACAGTTTTCAATATTTCTTTCAATGAGCCTTATAAAATCCAATCTAAAACCAAAGGCCATCATCACACTTACGAGAAAAGTGTGATCAAGCCTGTCAAACGCTTTATCCATGTCAATCTGTAGCATAATATTCCCACCCCTTACCTTAGTAGAAAGATCACCAAAAAAATCCTGGGCCACCATGATATTGGCATGTATGCACGTGCCTTTAGTGAATACCTCTTGCTCAGTATATATAATATTAGGAAGAATAGCAGACAATCTTCTATTTATTAGCTTAGAAAGAGTCATGTTGAAGTATGTAGTCAAACTTATGAGCCTATAGTCTTTCCATTCTTTGGCTGAGTCACCTTTAAGGATAAGACACAAAACAGAAGAATAAATGCCAATAAAAAATTCCTCTTCCCTGAAAAATTCCTTTAACGCTTCACAACGGTCTTCCTTAATGATGGGCCAACATAATTTATAGAACTTCCCATTAAAACCATCTGATCCAACAACAACATTAGGGCATAGATTCTTGAAAACATCATAAATTTCCATCTCAGTAGGCACCACCATTAGATTTTCATTATCAGCATCAGAAACCCTCTTAGGAATGTAGTCGCCCAAGAAATTAGAACACCAAATATTAGGGAAATCAAATATTAGATTCTTAAAATAGTTCACAGCATTGCCAGTAATAGAATTAGGATCTTCATACCAAGAATCCCCATCCCAAATTCTGGTGATTTAGGATCTCTTCATCTTTCTTTAAACAAAGTTATGGAAAAAGGAAGAGTTCATTTCACCATCCAAAGTCCATTTGGCGTTAGCTTTTTTAATCTAGTAGCCCACCTCCCTTTCAAGGAGCACCAAGTGCTTACTTTTAGCAATCTCAAACATAATTTTGTCTTGATCAGAGTTAGAGCTGATAAGATTAGCTTCTAACTTAGATATATCTTCTTCAACCACCTTTAAGAAATCAAATACATTGCCAAACACGGTTTTATTCCACACCTTAAGACTAGCTTTTTAGTGCTTAAGCTTGAACCATAATATTTTGATAGGAGTCCCAGGTAGATCCTTTTCCCAACAACCTTTAACAAAGCTGAAAAAATCCTTGTGAAGACACCACATATTCAGAAATTTGAAAGAATATAGCCTTTTAGTAGAGGAAGAATAGATAGAGATCAATAATGGGGAGTGATCAGAACAAGTTTTAGGTAGATGATGAACATTAGTATTGTCAAATTGATTCAACCACTTCCCATTAAAAAGAAACCTGTCCATCCGCCTCCACTCTCTACTATTTGTCCAAGTATACATATTACCAGTAAAACCAGCATCCATTAGAGAAAAATCTTGAATGAAATCGTTAAAGTCATCCATACTATCAGAATTGTTAGTAGAACATTTGAGTTGTTCATTAGGGTAAGAAATAGTATTAAAGTCACCCAGAATCATCCACTCTCTTTCACCATCAGCAATAGCCCTTAATTTGTCCCACAATAGGCTTCTCAAACTTATAGAACACTTTGCATAGACCACAGTGACAAAGAACTCCTTGAAAGACCAAAGTATGATTTATCTTGAGATGAAGAAATTGTTCTTCATTGACAAGGACGTCTACCTCATACTATCGATTCCACATAACCATATTTTATTATTAGTATTGCTGGCAAAACCCTGAAACCCCAACTTCCCCGATATAGCTTCCAACTTAGACACATACAACATAGGCTCTTGAAAGGCAATAAACTCTAACTTCTTCGATCTTTTTAATGCTTTGATTCTAGATTGGGTTAATTTATTCCAAATCCTACGAACATTCCAGTTAAGGATGGAAATCATTTGGAATGTTTTGAATTTTTAGCAACACTTTTGTGTTGCACACACTTTGGGAATATTATCCCATTGGAATTGAGAGATTTAGGCTTTTTCAGTTTCTTTAATTCATTCCTCTTTTCACCAAAGGAATTCACAGCTTGTTTGTTGATAAGAGATGGAGGCAGGCTACCAGTGGTCTATTTAGTTGGAGAAATTTGAGGCACCAACGAGGAGACAAATTCATCAGTATTTGTAATACCCAGTTGAAGCATGTGAATAGCTTCAATCATCTCACTACCATCCATTGCTAAAGGTACCATATTAATTCTTCCTTGTTTTCCACACTTGGAACTTCCTCTTCTTGATTATTGTTATTAATAATTATTGACTTCAATTTCTTCTCCAAATTCACAATTTGACATGTAGGAATAAGTGAATGAGGCTTCATTATGGAGGATTTAACCTCTACAGCAGGTTTCCTTTGAAGAGTCCTTTTTACAATCCTTGTCAGCATGCCCCAAGTGAGAGCAGACACTGCAATAATCAGGTATTTTATTGTAAACAATTATTTGCGAGAAAACATGAGACCCAAAGGTTATCTTTATTTGTTTAGGGAGAGGCTTAGAAACATCAAGGATAACCCAAACCCTACAATAGTTTTGCCTCACTCTATTCCTAGTTGGGACCTAGATATTCAAAGGAGTTCCAAAGGACTTAGCCACCTCTAGCATAGTAGATTTATTGTACAAACACTCAGGAAGCCCATGCAGATCTATAAAGACAGGCGTAGAAGGATTCTCCATGTTAGAGTTAAAGCTAGGGGACCATTCCAACAACCTTATACTCTTTTTCTCCTACCTGCCAAACATTCTTCCTCCAGATTAGTTTTAGATCTTCCAATAGAGAGAACTCTGTAAATATATGACTGTAGTCTCAAGCAGAGACACTGAACTCCCCTTTAAATCTGAAAGTATCAAGAAAGTCTTTAACCGTAGCATATTTTGGATTCCTAGTTGAAAATTTGCCCACTATCGTGTGTGTGGCCTTAGATTGAAGGTGTCCCAAGTCAGCTGCTTCAAAGTTGACTTCAAGATGATCATTAATCCATGATCTTTGAACATTTTTATGAACTAACCTTTCACTATTGTTTATAAACAGATCCGCGAAGGTCTCGTGTCTTGCTTCTTTGCCACCGTTTGTTGTAGATTCAAAGGTGGGGTTATCTGTGATTCGTGGCTGCGCAAGATGCGTATTCAGGGTTGAAAAATGATTGTCAAGATCATCTGATCTGTGGAAGAGCGAAGAACATTCACTTTCCTCCATTAGAGACAACAGATGGAAGTAGAGCAAGAAATAAGCACTTGTCTAAGAAACATTTCTTGGAGAGAATATTGAAACTTTGTAACTAACTTTTTGAACTCAAAAGAGAAAACACGCCCGGTGACTCACCTTTAATTTATTTCAAAACTAAAATGTTCTTTTTAATGGTATTTTAGTTAACGCTACGTTCGTTTATGCGAAACAATTCTCAATATTATCTTTTTCTATATATATTATTTATTTGAAACGTTCGAAGTTTCTAGGTCTGATTAAATTTGTCTTCATAGTAAAACTGGTCCTCTGAGAATTAGTGTACGTAGTGTGGATGGTATTTCATATTTTTGTCTAAGATTTGTATGTTAAATTGAATAAAGAGAGGATTGATAGTGGTGTATTTGAAACGAACATTAATTGGAAGGTTTGGAAGCTGAATTTTGTTTGCTTTGCTGATAAGTAATTTTGTTTTAAGGTTATCCAAAACTGATTTAATATCAGTTTCATCAGTATTGTTATAGAGGATTTTTTTTTCCAAAGATAATATTCCATTAACTGAAAATAGGGTCAAATTAGACTTTACAGAATTCAAACAGGCTAGCATGTTAAAAGCTAACTCAAATTATACGAAAACTTCAAGCCTTCAAATTCCAGTATCGCTCGAGCTTAAAAGTTTAAGAGAGATGCTCGCAATCTTTCTACCTTTACAGTTTCAAAAATAACTATAGTAGTCCACAAAGAGCCGGTAAAAAGAGATGGAGATATGGACAATTGTCAAGCAGAGTTTGCTGTCCGTTAGTGAAAAAAGTTACAAATACAAGCAATAAAGTATATTCACAACAAGTATCATTTCAAATTATATTCACAACAAGTATCATTTCAAATTAGTCTTTAATATTAAAATATCCAAGGCTTCAACTTTCTAACATAATGATTATTTTTAAAGGATTTGGCAGTTTCATCTTACATTTCATGGTCTATTTAGCCAACCAATATGTTGTCTTATTTTGGACCCTTGAAATATAGGATATAGTCATAGTTGAAGTAATTAATCTTCGAAAACATAAAAGTGTTTGGTTCAGATGCCAATGATATTTACCACTAGAAAGCATGTTAACTAAGAGAAGGGAATCCATTTCGATTTCAACATTTTTCCAATTGTTCCTTTTGCAACGCACTAAGCCATCTACAGAGCACGAGATTCTACCATAATCGGGGTCAACTTGCCATATAGATTAGTTGTTCCTCGAATTATTTCTCCAGTGTGGTCCCTGATGATAATACCTCCATCTGATTCTCCATTCCGATTATATGAAGCATCCGTGTTTAGTTTACGATAATCGAGCATTGGATGGCGCCACTTTTGGTAGTTAATCTTATGATTATCATGTATGTAACTCATACACCCAAGGTCTTTTACAACTTTGTAATCTTTTATCCAATGCTTAGACAATTAGAATAATCCAGACTAAAGATTATGTTATTAGTGTACCTGATTGCAGACTTAGTGTTCTGATCCTTGTTGTTGATTTTGGAGTTTTTTCTCAATTTCTATATAGTCCAAAGGATAATAATAGGATATATAGTTCTAACATGTACGATAGCAGTAGTAGACCGAAATCAAGCTCTAAACATGTGAGTTGTAGTCATAAACTTCTCGATTTTGATTCTAAAAATATCAACATAGTAACACCATAAACTCCAGGAAAAATCACACTCAATGAAAATATGTTTAGGGCATTTAGATCCAATGACAAAATGTCTTTTTTTGAAAAATTGTGTCAACATGAATGTAATTATGCAAGAGTTTCCAGGACATAAATGAGAAATTTTAAGGGATTACCTAGTTCCACATCTTACCAAACAGATTTGATTTGTTGTGCTTTATTCTCATATGATTCCATGCTTGTTTAGTGCTGAATTTAGTGTCATTTGACAACTTCCAAGAGATAGCGTATTCCTTATTATTTTTGATCGAAATCTTTTGAATCTTCTTAATACTTGCTTGGTTTAGAAATATTCTTAACTAGTTATAATCCCATGCATTATCTTTCCAGTATTCCTTAGCGATTTGTTGTCTCTAACTATGTTATCACAATTATCGTTAAGAGCAATTAGAGGAGGTTAGTCATACCAGTTTTCAAGCCATAACTCAATTTTTCCCTTTCCCGAGTTCCAACAAATGTTAGGCTCAGCTATATACTTTATTTTAGTAAGCATGTTCCAAGTGTTAGAACTTGTTCTGGTCTAAGAATCCTGTAAAGGGTTAATCTGTTTGCAGTAGATACTTTGCATCAGGTTAGCCTATAAACTCTTGTTATTCCTGAAATTCAACCACAACTTATAAGAATAGGTATCATATAAGTCATTAATGTTACGAATTTTTAAACCCCCTTCTTTAAAGGGCTTACACAAAGTACTCCACGAAGACCAGTGCATCCTTTTATCAATTGTAGAAGAACTCTATAAAACTTTGTTAAAAATATTTTCGATCTTGAAAACAATGAACTTAGGAATATAGCAACTTTGAGTCCAGTATGTAGGAATAGAAATCAGGATAGAGTTAATCAGTATTAATCACCCTCTAAACGATAACTTCTTGTACTACTGATTCTAGATGGAAAAATGATTTTAGTCTTTTCATTATTTTATCATTTACCTAGAAACATTTTGGGATATCTGCAAAAACATTCCAAGATTTTTTATAAATTCATCCAACTTGTTAGTAAAAATCAGGATATCGTCAGGAAACACTAGGCTATGAATTAATAAGGTGCTTCTAGAGGAGAAGTGCATAGATTTATCATGAAATATTTTATGTAGCTCATTTATTAGCACTTCTTCTGCTAGAATGAAGAGACTAGAGGAAAGAGGATCCCTCTGTCTCAAACCTATTTTCGTTTTAAAGGAATAAAACGCATTTCCATTAATGAGAATGAAAACATGGACATAGCTTATTAAGCTATTTATCAGTTTGACAAACTTAGCAGAAACACCAAAGAAATCAAATGTGTTTAAGATAAGTCTGTGTGAGATTTTATCAGAGGCCTTCGATATATATACCTGAATCACGATGTTATTAGCTTTCTTGTTCTTGATGAGATCAAAGATAAGATCTTTAGCTATCAAGATATTGTCATGAGTATATGTATTAGGAACATAAGCCCATCGAACTCTAGAGATAACTTTAGGTAGAATCATGATAATTCTAATATTTATAATCTTGGACATAATTCTGTTAAAAAGGCTACAGAGGCTTATAAGCCTAAAATCCTTCCAATTTGTAGGGTTATATGATTTAGGGATGAGGCGGATACCTATTGCGAGAATATCTTTAGGAATTTCCAGCCCTTGAATGAAGTCAACCATGGCCAGGCATACATCATTCTTAATTACATGCCAACATGTTTTGTAAAAGCGTCCATTAAATCTATCTATACCTGCAGCACTACATCGATTAAGGTTAGTTATAATTTTATGGATTTCGTGCTCATTGGGAATAGACAAGAAGCTATCATTGTCAGTTTCATTTATGAACTTAGGAATTTATTAAAAATATTTTTTATTCATGAGCTTATCTTCTTCATCTTTGCAGGAATAAGAAGGCGCAGTAAGAATGCTTTTGAAAAAAACAGTTGCAAATTGACCAATGAGCTTCTTATCAGTAATCCATTGCTCGTCATCCTTAATAATGTTAATAATGTTCGTATTCCTTTTTTTAAACAAAGCTATGAAATAACTTGGTGTTCTTGTCTCCATCATTAAGCCAAGTACTATAGCACTTCTCGTACCAATACGTCTTTTCTATTTTGAGAGCTAGGAGAAGCTCAGCATTAGCTTTAGATACCTTAGACTTAGAATCAATATTGTTGACCTCTTGGTGATTTATTTCCATACATTTAGCTTTGATTTCAGTATCCTGCACCTTATAAAAAATGTTACCAAAATGAGATTTGTTCCATTCCTTTAAACCATGTTTTAATCTACTAAGTTTTTGCCAAACAAATATAAAGAGGATATCCAACATCTCCTTGTTCCAGTTATTTTCCACAAAAGGGATAAACTCAGTATCATGAGTCCACATGTCTAAAAAATTAAAAAAAAAATTGGTGAGATTTTTTATCATTACTAACAATAATGCGTAGAGGGCTGTGATCAGAACATGTTCTGGGTATATGCATCACTTTGGTTTCATTGAAATGGTTAGACCAGGTAGAGTTAACAAGAACTCTATCTAGTCTTTTCCATTTATAGTTCTTATTCTCAAGTGTATTTAAAACCATAGAAACCTGCATCTTCTAGGTTGCATTCACTTATCATTTCATTAAATTCATCAGTGCTTTCCATAGAGTAAGTTAGGCAACCAATATGTTCATCAAGGGAAGAAATTACATTGAAGTCCCCCCCATAATAGTCTAGTCTTTTTTGTTTGCAGTTTCAAAGATGTACTACAAAGTAGTTAGTAGAAATTTTAAGTTTAGATTAGTTTCAGATATTTCCATATGGAGGCCTTAAGTATGGTTTAAATCAACTTTGATAGAAAACTCTTTTTTCCAGAAAAACCAAATCTTATTCGATGAATTAGCAGCACACATATCAAAACCAATTTAAGTAGAGATAGAAATCATTTTATCCATTTTGGTAAAATGATCACGTATAGCAAGTAGACTAATATTTTATTTTGAAATAATAGACTTGAGTCTTCTAACCGTAAACGTGTTACTTATCCATCTTAATTTCCAATTCAATATCTTAATCATCTTGAACTATACTTGGTCTTCTTTGTAGCCCCTGATAATCTCAGGGATTTTATGAAAATGTTGTTAGCTTTCTTCATACCTCGAGTGCTTTTAAGCTTTTTACTCAAGAATTTATGGAATTCGGTATCACATTCATTGTTCTTGTATGTTGTATTTGATAAGGAAATATATTCATAAGGGACTTAAATGTAATTAATAAGGACTTGAATGATAAGTTCTATTAATATAGAGTAAGATTAAAGTCTTATAAGAAGAATAGGGACTGAACTGTAAATATCTCTCTTATGTAACCGACTTTGTAACTAACTCACTGGGCCTATTTAAAGAGGCCGAGGAGACTGATTACGCCTATGAAATAATTAGAGGAGAAAGATTACATTCACCATCTGAAAATCTCTGAGTCAATATTCTCAATCTTACCAATTCAATTTATATTCTCACCATGATTCACTTGCAGGTTTCCCATACTTTTTTCATCATGAGTAGAAGCTCGGAGCTCTTATTTCCGCAGTCCAAGATATATCATATTTCCAAAGATTGAATGACATCAATTATTTCACTATCTTTTTGCGTTCTCATCCCATTGTCTTGTAAATTATATTTGTTTGGAGACTTATCATAATTCTTGTTGATTGAGAAACAAAAAAGTTTATTCTTATCATGGCCCAAATTGATGGACTTTAAGTTTTGACTGTTATCTTTCTTTATGCTTTTGATAATTTCATTTTTTGCGTTATCATGAGTTCCTTTTGTGATTGTTTTGCTGATGTTTGTATCTTGCTTCTTGTCGAGGTCTTGAGTTTTTTTTTTGCAGGAAGTGGAATCATGGCCAATATGATGACAAATATAACACTATTTTGGAAGATCTTTATATCAAGTGATGATCCAAAATCCAAGCACGAGTTATTGTATGCCCCGTTCTTCTCTAGAATCTTTACTTTTAGTGGGATTTAATGGATTTAACTATAGAGTAGATTATCTTTTAATTATACATGAACTCATGTAATTATTTCAAATTTAATCCATACGGGACTAATACGACATTCAAATTTTGTGTTAAACTCAAGAGTCCATTTAACGCTTTGTGGAAATTGCACTGAGACGTTGTCTATTTTATGTTGAAATTCCATTGGAAAGCATTCCTCTGTTTTATTCTCATTATGCAGAGTTTCTACATACGTCTTTCTTGTACGATGAGTTCTCTAATTGCCATCTTCAATTTCTTTTAAAATGTTCGAATGATGCAGATAGTTGACTAAATACCGAAGATCCGAAAAATCTTCCACTGTTGATCGGAAAATGAGAGATTGAAAGAATTGAACAGATAAAGATTTAGAATCAATCCTTAAAGAAGGATTATAAGGAGCATAAAGTAGAGATCCAATAGAGCTTTAATGGATGAAGGAAACGCAGAAATCAAGAACTCTATTCTTGGAGAAAAGAACAAAACGTTTCCTATTCAAAAACGTTTTGAGTGTAAATTGAGATTTTTTTTAAAAAAATTTAAAAATGAGATCCTACTATATAAAATGAACTTATTTTTAAAAATTTTTATTTTAAAGATCTCATTCTAACAGTAAAGGATCTTAATTTATCATAACATTTATTGTATTCTTCAAAACCTAATTTTTTATTTTTTAGTAGGGAAAGATTAATCCAAATTATATTTTAATTTTAATTTGAAATAGATTTTATATTTAAAATTAAAATTATGCATTATAATACTGGTTTTGTATGATAAAAGAACGTTAATAACATTAATAGATTTTTAAAAAGTTCTTTGATCTTCTAAATAACGAGTAGTATTTGTTTTGGTGGGTCGGAACTGATGTGGTTTATTTGTGTTTGAGGGTAAGTTTGTAATTTTTGTTTAGAGTTTTGTGAAATTTTGAGAGTATTTAATACTTTGGTAGAATGTAGAGGGAGAATTGAACTGTCTTGTTGTATTTAATTTTCATTACCCTCATTTAATGTTGGTGGTTGGGTATTTATACCCTTATATTTGGGCCATATGGGCTTTCGGGTCGTGTTTAATGGATTCAGATTGAGTTTAAAGACCCATTAGTTCTAAGTAAGTAAATAGGAAGCTTAGTCAAAAAGTGATTAGGTTTTAAGTACTTTAGTTCTCTTCGGATAGTTTAGTGGATGATAGTTGTCCGAACTGCCCGTGTCCGGTGAGGTGGACATTGTCCGAATTGACCCTGTCTGGTTCCCATAAAGTGTGGTGACAGAATCTGGACTCATCAGTAGCCCCTTTTTTAGTTGGTGTTCAAAAACCTTTGGCAAGACCTAAAAAACAGCCTGTTGCTGGTGACAGTTATATCCGGACAGGTCCTTCGAACTGTGCTATAGCTTTATCCGAACTGAAAAAGTTCTATAAAACTAAATGGTTTCTTGCCAGAGTTCGTGGGACACGTGTCTCTCTCTGGTTCGTCACATCAGCCGTTTTTTCACCTAGAATGGCACTCCCACCTTCTCCAAAAAGTAACTTCTTCATTTAATGAAGATGACATCAGCGCTGTTCCTTAATCATTGCAACCCTTTCGAATTCTCCTAGGTATCAAAGCATCTTTTTGTATGTTTACTATAAATTAATAATTCCTTTACTCTTTTACCATCCTCTTCATCCTTACTTTGCTAAATTTCAGATCTTTCTCTCTAAAAAACCAAATACTTCTTTTCAGTTGTGAGTTTATGTTCACAGCTAGGAACACTTTAATCAAAGGCGGGTGGCTTAATCTATCAGAGTTAGAAAAGGCCCAAAAAGTTGAACGAGAAAGGCGTATTGCTGCAGGCCTTCCTACTTCCCCTGTCGACAAACTAGAAATTTCAAACACAGAGCCTGACCAGGGCTCTTCTTCAACTAAAAGTGTTAAACCAAGGAGATTGTTTCAAACCAACCTCTCACCAATCGTTTCAGGCTCGTCGGTTCAGAATTCAGAGCCCACTGTTGAACCAGGGCAAGCAGTTACCAGTTTTAAGAAGCTTTCTCCATTTATCGCCATGGGGTCAGATGCAAATGTTTCTCCAAATAAGTTAGTTGATCGGAGAAGGGGTCGCCTGGTAAGATGGCAGGCTCAAAAAGGTACACCTTCCAAATCACGGGCCAAGGATAGCAACACAGGGTCAGAGGCACCAATGAAAATTCCTAAGGACAAGCTGTCCGGACCGGAGGCATCTAGATCAAGTCTCCGAAAAGAAACTACTGCATCTGAGCCCCAACCGGAGGCCAGAGTACAAGAAGCCAGTGAAAACCAACAATCCGGAGGGCATGCTGAGCCAATCTCTAACTCCCCTCACCCAAAAACAACTGAAAACCCCTCCTTGGTAATGGAGGAAGTAATGGAGGATTCTATTGAAGAGGATCCGTTTGAGTCCGAAGTCTCCGGACAAATGAGTGATGATGGTGCTGCCAAGAAGGATAAAGGCAACGAAAAGCTATGCCTAACGCATCCAGATCTGCCGGGGATCCTTGAGGGAAAAGTGGGACCTTGTTTCCACAAAGTTAGTGTTAAGTATTTACTTGCTTTGCAAAAAATTAATTATGCCTTCATCCACACAGCCGAACTGGGTCGGATGCGAACAAAGTGGGGGATTCCGGAGAATGTAAAAATTAGGATCCCAATAGACCTTGAAACACCGATGGACTTCAAGTTTAGTGAAATAGTTATCTTCACTGAACTTTTTAACTGGGGACTAAGGTTTGCCTTAGATCCGGAGATAGTCAGATACTTCCACCTCATCAAGCTTTGCCCAAGTCAACTGAGCCCTAATGCCTGGTACACTCTCATGGCTTGTATCATGGCTTCCAAGCTCTCTGGAATTCCTCTTCCAATGGATAAATTCGCAGCTGTGGCCAGCCTCTGCAGAAACCATCATATTCCCTTCTATCACTTCAACATGGGTGATAACTATAAAACAGTGGATGACTTGCTCGAGTCGGAGAGAAATTGGAGGACTTACTTTTTGTTTGTGAGTGGCGCCTGGGAGAACGGGAGGAAGATTAAAGCCTGTACCAACCCAAGTCTTCTCACGAGCAGATGGTGAAGTGATGGTAAGAATCCCATCTCTAATTCCCATCTTCATTCTTTATAAATTTGTTTATCTAACTTGCCTTTTTTTTGTTTCTTGACAGTGCTGCCTAAAGAATTCAATGATCACTTAAAGGCCGGACAGATCACTTGCACTAAGATAAACACTTGGGCTGCTAAAAAGTGGGGAAATCGCTTCCACAACGCCTATACTGAAGGCAATCTTACAAGGTCCCACCTCTGGAACACTACTGACCGGAGAGACTTATCCTGTGAGGAACTTACCACTCCACCCCCTCCGGAGGCAGTCCTTAAAAGAACACACGCACCGGACGGGTCACTTTATTTGTCTGGTCCAGCCAAGGCCCCAAGTAAGATGAAAGGCAAAAAAGGTAAGGGCAACAAAAGTGTGGTTGATGCTAACCCCACCGAAGCGGAGGAAACTGCTCCAACAAACCAAGAGGGGCCAGTTCCAAGTCAGATTGATGCTGCTCTTCTAGAAGTTGTGGAGCACGAGAGTACTAGGGAAGAGGCAGGATCTCCAAAACCTCCAAGGGTTCCTAAGAGAGACAGGAAACGGGGAGCAGAAAACAAGGACAGGCAGGCCAAGAAGAAAAAGACCTCCAGGGGTGATGAACTTTCTCTCCGGCCTCCGGAGCCCCTCCCTCCTGTTGACCCTACTGATCCAACAAGAGTAGAAGAGATCCCTAGTGACTTTCAAACCGATGAGGTTGGAGGAGGAGACATCAGTATTGACGGTATCAATATTACAGGGCTTGAGGGACTTGGTGACTACTTTGAAAACCTCCCTAGAGATGACTTTGCTGGGCCCTACCTACCTTCAAGCACTTCGAACACCGTTACCTTCAATGGTAAATATTTCACTGTTTCAAGTGAAAGAGATGTTATAACTCACTCTATACTGAGTAATATTCAGCCAGTGTTGTTTCTGGAGAAACAAGTGCGAGGTCAGTCAGATATCATTACTGCCCTTAATTCTGACAAGGAGAAACTGTCCAACGACCTCCTCATTGCCACTCAAAATGCTGATGTTTTGAAGAGAGAAAATGAGGAGTTAAAGAAGAACCAGGAGGGTTGGGCCACAAAGGTAGCTACCCTAGAAGATACTATCAAAGGCCTCTGGGCAAAGCAGTCCGCGTTGGAGAAAGATCTCTCCTCTTCGAAAGAGGAGATGAAGGCCAAGGACCAAGTCATTTATACTTTGACCAACAATAAGATCGCACTCGAGGACTCGGTGTCCAAGGTTGTAGAGGAAAAAGCTGATCTGGTAAGGGAGCAAGAGGCAAAAATCCAAGCCAAGATTGATGCTTACACCAACAGTATGATAGATACACAGGAAGAAATGTATGTCAAAGTGAAGTCAGACATGGTCTTGCTCTTTCATGAGAAGTTCCCGAAGACCTTCCCTTCCACACTATGGTTGATGGAACCTGGGAGATTTATGGACTTATGTAGAGTACGAAGACCTTCCCTTCCACACTATGGTTGATGGAGACTTGCATGAGTATTCTAGTGCTGACTCATTCGATGAGGAAGAGAACACCGGGGAGAGTCCAAATGAGGAGAATGATGACCTCAAGAAGAAGAAAACGAGTGAGGCTGAGCCATCTTCAAAGGCTCAGTCTTAGAATATCAATTATTTTTTCACCTTTTGTTTTGATTGAACTAAAGTCCTTCGAAGGCCAAGGCAGTTTTGTAACTGTGTCCGGTGTTTGACCGGATAGATCTTTTTTGTTTTGATTGACAATTTAAATTCCTTGGATGGCCAAGGCACTTCGGTTGTTTTAATGGGTATCTTTAGTTTGCACAATTCTTGCATTCTTTCATAGTTTTTCAATTTTGGTGGCTAATGTTTAAACAGCCCTTCGTTATTTCATAAACCTTCTAAAGTGAGAGTGTTTAAATTCTCTGATGACAAATGTTTAAGTGGTCATCACTCCTTCAATTTAAGCCGGGCTGTGTTTAAATAAAAATTTGACAATGAACAATTAAGTAAAAACACTCCGAATTTTTAAGAAGGCGTAAAATTTTATAAAAAAGCCTCGACACCTCATTAAAACCTCCCCGCGCCACCAAGGTAGGAAAGAGTATGCCCCTAAATATTTACATGGACTTTTAAACAAGTAAATATTTACATAGTTTCTACTCCAAGTACAACCGGAGGTGTTCAATATTCCAAGGGTGGTTCAAAATTCTTCCTTCTTTGTCTTGGAGCCGGTATGTTCCAGGATTAAGCTTTTCAATGACCACATAGGGCCCTTCCCAAATTGGAGCCAATTTACCGAACTGCCTCTCTTTAGTGTGTAGGAAAACGTTTCTCAACACCTTACTCCCCGGTTGAAAATCCTTTCTCTTGATTTTAGAAGCAAACGTGCTTCTCATCAGACCTTGATACTTGATAGTGCACAGCCCTAAGGTGAGCCTTAACTCTTCTTTCCTCTATCAAGTCAAGTTGGCCTCTGATAGCCCATTCGTTAGTGTGTTCGGAGAAATTATGAACTCGAAATGAAGAGAGAGTTGCTTCTATGGGAGCTATGGAATCCATCCCATAGACCAAAGCAAAAGGTGACTCTTGTGCCGCAGCCCCATGTGTAGTCCGGTAAGCCCACAAAACTTCTTGGAAATAACTAGGCCATTTTCCAGCAGCCCCTTCTAAATTTTTATTCAGACCGGACAGTATAGTCCTGTTAGCCACTCCAACCTGACCATTCAAATAGGGATCATGTACCCCTAAGAAATCAGCCAGCTTGGGCTTTGATCGCTGTCCGGATGGCAAAATCAATATCGAAGTCTCCCAATTACACTGACCGCTTAGTCATTCTACTCGATACGTCTGCCTTTTGAAGAACGTTTTTTAAAGGAAAAGAAGTCCGGACAATAATAGGATGAGCCTAGAAATAAGGCCTCATCTTCCTTGCAGCAATCACCAGAGTTAATGCTAATTTTTCAAGCTTGAGATAACGTTTTTCTGCATCTATCAAGCTCTTACTGATCTAATACACCGAATCGGGATAATTATCTACCTCCCTCACCAACACAGCACTTAATGGCACAACTGGAAACTGCCAGGTATATGAAGAGTATCTCTCCATCAACAGGTTTAAATAGAGTCTTGGGGGAGGACATATGTTTTTTAATTTCATTGAAGGCCTCATCACATTGTGAAGTCCAATCGAATCACTTTGTATCTTTTAAAGTTTGAAAGAACATGGCACATCTGTCCGAAGACCTTGAAATGAATCGATTTAACGCAGCCAACCTCCCAGTCAATCGTTGTACTTCTTTAATATTCTGAGGAGGCTCCATTTGGAATAAAGCATTAAGCTGGTCTGGATCAGGCTGTATCCCTTGTTCACTTATTACATACCCCAGAAATTTTCCGGACTGGACTCCAAACACACACTTTTCTGGATTTAGCTTCAAATTTACTTTTACTAAGTTAGAAAAAGTTTATTGGAGATCTGTCAAGTGTAGATTTTCATCCACACTTTTTACCATCGTGTCGTCGATGTATACTTCCATGTTTCTTCCAATTTGATTAGCAAACGATTTGTTTACCAACCTCTGATAAGTAGCCCCAGCATTTTTTAACCCAAACGGCATCACCTTGTAACAGTGAAGGCCTCTATCAGTAACACATATAGTACGCTCCTGATCCTTCGAATCTAGTTGAATCAGATTGTACCCGGAGAAGGCATCCCTGAAAGATGGTAACTTATTCCTAGATCTGGAATCCACCAGCTGATCAATCCGGGGAACGTGGTATAAATCTTTTGGGCAAACCCTGTTGAGATCTGTAAGATCAATACACATACGCCACTTGCCATTTTTATTTTTTACCAAGACCGGATTGGCTGTCCATAAAGGATACTGAGACTCTTTTATGTGCCCCATTTTAGTAAGCATGTCGACTTCTTGAATGATAACACCAGCCTTTTCCTTGGAAAAAGATCTTCTCTTTTGTACCACATGTGCTATGTCTCTTCGGATGGACATGTGGTGTGATATAATATCTGCTGGTACCCCGGTAACATCAGCATTGCACCAAGCAAAAACATGTTGATGGTCTTTTAATCATTTCAACATCTTACCCTTTAGTTCGGATATCATTTTGGACCCTATCTTAACATTTTTTCCCTCTTCCAAAGAATGTGTTTCAACTTCTTCAACTGGTATTAAAACTCCAGGGGTCTCTCTAGGGTCATCAATTCACCCTCTCCCTCAGAAATCCCCTCAAATTGCTATTCCTAATTGATACGAACTGCCCCCAACGTTCGAGGAGCCAGTGTTGTTGCATAACATTCTCTTTCTATGTTTTGGCTGCTCTGAACAACTCCCACTTGTCCTAGCACAGCATATTTCAAACATTGATGGACTGTTGAGGCCACTGCATGCATCCTAGAGAGCCAAGACCTCCCTAGAATAGCATTATAACAAGTGGGACAATCCACTACGACAAACAGTATTCTAACCATCTTCTTAAAAGGGCCCTTTCCCAACAAAACTTCCTCTTCGAACTCCCCGACCACATCTGTTGAGCTTCCAGTGAAACCCACAATTGACCTGTTCGAACGTTGAATTACCGCAGGATTTTTCATCTTTTTGTAGGAAGTCAAAAAAAGGATATTGGCTGAACTCCCAGTATCCACCAAAATTCGTCTTATGTCATTGCCTCCAATGGATGCTCCTATGACAACAACATCTTCATGAGGACCTGCCATATCCCTTAAGTCATCTTTATCGAAAACAATGAAGGGAAATGAAATCTCTGATTGATAGGAAGTAATGCCTCCCTCCAGTTGGGTAGCTAAAGTATGAATATGCCTCTTCTTTGAAGAAGCAGTGCGTGTTGTCATAGTATCCCCTCCGAAAATTGTGAGTGACTCAAAAAAGTTAATAAGCCCGGACACTGTTTTACAATGTTCCTCAATGGCACCCACTCTGTTTCGAGTTGAATCAGAGTCCAAGTACTCTGACTCTACATCAAATCTCTCGATTATCACCATAGCCCCCTCCAGAGCGGACGTGCCTGCATTGTTTGGAGCAGCTCGATGAGAATTATCAGGCCTATTTCCTCCTCTTCTTCTGACATATTCTCCCAACTTTCCTCTTTTAATTAAATTCTGGACTTCTTGCTTTAAAGCAATACAATCCTCAGTGGTATGGCCAGTATCATTATGATACTGACAGAAGCAATTGTTACGATGCTCCCTAGGAGATTGTAGCGCAGCTGGCCTTCTATAGTGTACTTCTTCCTTTGTTTTGTCATAAATGGTGGCTACACTTTCTTTTAACTCAGTAAACCACTCCAGCTGAACCCAAGGCCCTCTATTATTTCTAGATTGCTGACTCTGGGCAGGCGCAGCTGGCTGAGACTGAGCTCTAGCTCTGTTATGACCCTGCCCGGCCTCCCTTGCCTTGTTCCCGGACTGATTTTGGTTGGGGTTTGGAACAGCTGGGGCAGACCTCACCTGTCTGTGCACCCTAGTTTTCTTTGTTTCATCCACATTAATTTGCTTTCCAACCTGATTCAGTAGACCTCCCCATGTCATGGCCTTTTTTCTGGTCACTGAATCAGCAAAACTTCCAAAGTTTAAGCCCTACCTCAGGGAAGCTATTGCTACTTAAATTTATGCAATCAGCCAACCCATTTTTGGTGTTTACAAAGCGACTTATGTATTCTTTCAGAGATTCGTTTGGCTCTTGGGCACAATAGATAATTGTATCCCCATTGCCCTTCACCTTCTTACTTCCAACAAACTGCCGTCGGAAGGCCACCCAAAAGGTATCGAAATTTCTGATGCAACCCTGTGGTAAGCTATTGTACCACTTCAGGGCACTCCCCGTAAAATACTGGGAGAATGCTCTACAAAGAAACTTATCGTCATCATCAAAATTCATCATAATGTTTTTGAATTGTTCCAAGTGATTCTCCGGGTCTTTACTGCCATCGTATTGCTCCATTTTTGTACTATCAAACCTCTTAGGGAGGTTTACAGACAAAATCTTGGATGACAATGGAGATTGTCTCCAATTCCGGCCAGGACTGAAAACAGTATCCTCGTTAGGAGTTGCAAAGATACCTGGTTCATCATGGAAGGCAAAAGGATCCACCAACATCCGGTCTATGTGTCTCCGGCTATGAGATGACCCTTTTCCTATATGCCTCTTTAACTTTCCATGCATATCCCTTTTTCTTGAATACTTCTTAACCAACTTTTGTTTCTTTTTAGATCGGCCCTCATCACTGCTGGAGGATAAGGATTCTTCAATTCCGTCTTCATCGGAGGAGCTACTGGAAGATTCTGAGTCTGAATCAGAGATCTCCACCGGCTTGGATCGGTGAGACTTTTTGGAGCTAGCATGAGTCTTCTTTGTACTCAGATGGGTCTTCGAAGGCTCATGCTCTCTAGGGTTGTCAGTATGATGAGCAACTGATGCATTTGACTTCTCTTTTATGCCCATATTTGCCCTCTCTGCCCTGAGAGCTTCTATCTCGCCCTTTAACCTATCACGCTCCTCGACGGTATATTCATCATTTTCTCCCACCACTTCTAGCAAAGCTGGTGGTACTTCTGGTGCGTCCAGATTCATTCGAACTGGTTTTTCTGATGGTTTTGAATGCTAGATTCAGGTACCGTCGTTCTCCCACTGTGGTCGCCAATTTGATGTGGTTTATTTTTGTTTGAGGATAAGTTTGTAATTTTTTGTAGAGTTTTGTGGAATTTTTAGAGTATTTAATACTTGGGTAGAATGTAGAGGGAGAATTGAACTGCCTTGTTGTATTTAATTTTCATTACCCTCATTTAATGTTGGTGGTTGGGTATTTATACCCTTATATTTGGGCCACATGGGCTTTAGGGTCGTGTTTAATGGATTCGGGTCGAGTTTAAAGACCCATTAGTTCTAAGTAAGTAAATAGGCAGCTTAGTCAAAAAGTGATTAGGTTTTAAGTACTTTAGTTCTGTTCGGATAGTTCAGTGGATGATAGTTGTTCGAACTGCCCCTGTCCGGTGAGGTGGACATTGTCCGATTTGACCCTGTCCGGTTCCCATAAAGTGTGGTGACAGAATCCGGACTCATTAGGAATGTACTTCAAGATTTTGTCTAGAAATTTCTTATTTTTTAATTTTTATGATAGTATTTGAAGATTATGGTTTCAATTAATTTAAAATACGGTTAAGTACCATTCAAGACCCAAAACAATATTATTATCCACTTAAGACCCATATTTTCATGTATTTCTAAGAAAGACTCATTTCACTCAAATATTTATCATTTAAAGCACAATAATACCCTAAGTACCGTTAGATGAGAAATATGTGTATATATGTTTTTTAAAAAAGTTCAAAACATCTCATGAGTGGTACTAGTTTTGTTCATCTTAAAAAAACAAAACCAACAGTATTTTTAGTTTTTTCTTTCGAGTTATAGTTTAAATATATGAACTTTAGATTTTTTTTTTAAATTGATAGTGTAAAAGAAGAAGATGCAAAACCTTTTTTTCTTTTGGTAGATGTGAAACCTTCTATGTTTTTCTAAATACGAAACTTTTTTTATTTTGCTATATGTGAAACTTGTTTAAATTTTGTACTGCTAGATGCGAATTATGGACCACTATGATAGATGATAGATGCGAAATCAGCCCACTATGATAGTGGCGAAACCATGTAATGTGAAACTTGTTTAAATTTTATACAACTAGATGGGAAATTAAATAGATGAGAAAACTATGTAAAATATATATTTTAAAAAAATTAAAACATATCATGAGTGGTATTAGTTTGTTCATCTTAAAAGACAAAACCAATGGTATTTTTAGATATTGTTTTGAGTTACGATTTAAAAGATACAGATTTTAAATATTTTTAAATTTATAATGTAAACAAAAAAATGCGAAACCTTCTTTGTTTTGCTAGATGCGAAACCTTCTTTGTTTTGCTATATGCGAAGCATGTTTAAATTTTGTATTGTTAGATGTGAGTTCAGGCCCACTGTGATAGATTGTAGATGTGAAATCAGCCCACTATGATTGATGTGAAACCATGTAATGTGAAACTTGTTTAAATTTTATACGGCTAGATGCGAAACTAGATAGATGAGGAACATGTATAATATATATATATATATATATATATATATGTATATATATACATATATTTTAAAAAAATCAAAACGTATCATGAGTGATACTACTTTTGTTCGTCTTAAAAAACAAAACCAATGGTATTTTTTAAAAATGTTTTAAGTTATGTTTTAAAAGACACGGACTTTTAATTGTTTTAAATTTATAGTGTAAACGAAGAAGATGCGAAACCTTCTTTGTTTTGCTAGATGCAAATCCTGTTTATACTGCTATATGCAAATTTAGGCCTACTATAATAGATGCTAAATGCTAAACCATGTCACTATGATAGATGGGAAACATGTTTAATTTTTGTACGACTAGATATGAAACTAGATATATGAGAAACATGTGTAAAATATATTATTTAAAAAAACTTCAAAACATATCATTAGTTGTACTACTTTTATTTGTCTTAAAAAACAAAACCAATAATATTTTCTGATTATTTTTTTAGTTACGGTTTAAAAGCTACTGATTTTTAAATTTTAAATTTATAGTTTAAACGAAGAATATGCTAAACCTTCTTTGTTTTACCAGATGCGAAACCTTCTTTATGTTGCTAGATGTGAAGCCCGTTGAAATTTTCTACTGCTAGATGCGAATTCAGACCCACTATGATAGATGCTAGATGCGAAACCAGCACACTATGATAGATGTGAAACTTGTTTATATTTTGTACGGCTAGATGTGAAACTAGATAAATAAGAAACCTGTGTAATTTTTTAAAAAAAGTTCAAAACATATCATGAATGATACAAGTTTTGTTTGTCGTAAAGAACAAAACTAGTTGTATTTTCGGATTGTTTTTTCAGTTACGGTTTAAAAAATACAGAATTTTAATTTTTTTTTAAATTTATAGTGTAAACGAAGAAGATGAGGAACCTTCTTTGTTTTCCTAAATGTGAAACCTATTTAGATTTTGTACTGCTAGATGCGAATTCAGGCCCACTATGATAGATGCTAGATGCGAAACTAGCCCACTATGATAGATGCGAAACCATGTAATGCGAACCTTGTTTAAATTTTGTACGGCTAGATGTGAATCTAGATCAATGAGAAACTTGTATAAAATATATATTTTTTCTAAAAAAACATTAAAATATATCATGAGTAGTACTAGTTTTATTCGTCTTAAAAAACAAAACCAATGCTATTTTTAAATTTTGTTTTTCGAGTTACGATTTAAAAGACACAAACTTTTAATTTTTTTAAATTTATAGTGTAAACAAAAAAGATGCGAAACCCTTTTTGTTTTGCTAGATGCGAAACCTTATTTGTTTTGCTAGATGCGAGACTCTTTTTGTTTTGCTAAATGTGAAACCTTCTTTAGTTTACTAGATGCGAAACCTTTTTTTCCTTTGCTAGATGCAAAACCTGTTTAAATTGTGTACTGCTATATGCGAATTCAGGCCCACTGTGATAGATGTTAGATGTGAAACGAGCCCACTATGATAGATGCGAAATCATTTAATGCGGAACTTGTTTAAATTTTGTACGGCTATATGCAAAACTAGATAGATAGAAACCTGTGGAAAATATATATGTTTAAAAAAAAATTAAAACATATCGTGAACGGTAAAAGTTTTGTTTATCTTAAAACTATAAAACCAATAATATTTTCGGATTTTTTTTTGAGTTACGGTGTAAAAGATATGAACCTTTAAAATTTTAAATTAAAAAGAATTTTAAAAAAATGGGTGCAATTGTTTGATAGATTTTATATAGAGTGATATTTTAGATATGAAATATGTTAAAAAAAAATTAATTCTTATGAAACTTTTTTCGATTATAGGTTTGCGGGATAGATTTTAATTTTTAATTATCTTTTAAACTATTAGGCGTTTAAATATTGGTTTTAGCATTAAAATTTTGAATGATGGATTTCTTTCCACCCCTAAAAAATTATTGCTTCGTCTTTCTTAAAATCACCGTAAAATTCTGATTCAGCTTCTGAAGTATCCGAAGATGATTTGGAGTTTTTTAATTTCTAGAATATATATAATTTTGGAAACAGAAGCGTGTAATAGCTGAGAATATAAATTTTGAACTGAAAATCCTATTTGTTTTCATATTCGCGTCTTAATTTTGGCGTCTATAATTTGACTATCTCCTATCTGGTGTAGCTACATGTTTTAATAATAGTATTTTCTTTAATTAAAATATATGTATATATAATATGATGATTTTGATAACATCATTCAACTAATTAATTTAGTGTGGAAGCTTATTTGTATGAGTCGGGAGAACTCGTAATAAAATTATATTTCTTTTATTTCTGTATTAGATAATTTACCGCGACTGCAATGTAATACAAAATTTAATAATAATAAATTTAAATATATTAATTTAATATAATAAATTAATAACAAAAAGTTTAAATGTATTAATTTAATAAGAAAAAGTATTAATACTGTATATATACATAGAAGGTTTGGTATATATATATATATATATACCTTTTTCACGATAGATGAAAGCCATGAGAGAACCGAAATTGTGATGCGTTTGTAATAAGATTTTTTTTAATAAAATGAAATTTTTATTAAAAAACAGAGTTTACACTTGGTAAAAAAACATTGCGCCCAAAATTGGCGCCCAAAATATTCAAAGAACAATTCAAACGATTCGTCAAGAAATCATTATCTTCGATCCGTCCCACGACCTTCCATCAATCATCAATCAAGATGGAATCAGCTTCACATCATTTGCGACTGATTACGCCGGCAAGACGACAAGGCCTTGAAGCTGCTATGGCTTCACTGTTACCGAAAACAGCCTCAAGACTCCAACAACTAACATGGTGAGCTCCCAAGAATTACAACTCTAATGAAGATCCTTCAGAATTCTCATAATCATTATCACGACTGTTGATGGATGATTCTCTCTAAAGGATTGCTCTTAACTCACGAGCTTGTTGAGCTCTAAAGGCCCTGAAGTTGTTATAGCTTCAAAGTGACCGAGAACAGCCTCAAGCCTTCAATCCCAGCTAACATGGTAAGCTCCCAAGAATTACAACTCCAATGAGGAGCCTTGCGAATCTTCATAATCATTATCGCGATTGTTGATGGATGATTCTCACCAAAGGATTTCCCTTAATTCACGAGCTTGTTGATCTCCAAAGGTACAAAGGATTTTATGCACCTAAAGTTCTTATCAACCCCAAAAAATTACTGATTAGTGATATAGCCTAAGTCCAAAGCTTCAATAATAATAATAGCTTTTAGATTGTTATGGATGTTATTGTTGTTAATACCAATATTAATCTTTCATTTCAGAGACCAATGGGCAAGCCAGTCAGCAACCTGATTTTGGTCTCTAAACATATGCATTAAGGTCATAAAAGGGTGTCACACGCTTCTAATGCAATCAAGAACAGATCTAAGATACCATGGAGCATTCTTACTATTCTGAAGCAGAAGATTAACAAGAATAAGAGCATCTGAATCAAGATCAACCATAGACCAATTGTTGGCTTTGAATAATACTAAACCATCTAAAAGAGCTCGAGCTTGAGCAAGGAGAGCGCTCAGCTTGCCATAGAGAGAACTGGATCCTATTACAAGATTACAAGGATTGTCTCTAATGACAACAGAGCCATTAGATTCTCCATTACCAAGGCAAGCAGCATTACAATTAAGTTTTAGTTTGCCAGATGGAGGAATGATCCATTGAGGTATAATGGCCTGTTCTTTGAGCATAGCTTATGGTTATGTCATCCCAACATATTAGCACTTTGCATATTACTAGTCTAGTGAGACTTTTTCAAAAGCATTTTTTGATCAAGAGTATGAAGAACATTATTGATCTGAGAGATAGTAAACTTGGTGTAGGTGTTTACACCTTTTATTTTAGAAACATTTCTAGCTTTCCAAATGATACTAAGAATAATAGAAGGTAAGATATGTCTAACTTGAGCCTTCATTGCAGTAGACCAATACCATACTCTAGTGATGTGCATAACATTCATATGTCTTGAAATGTAAATGTTAAAAATATCTGTGTAATACGACCAAATTGACCAAGCAAGATTAAATGAAACAAAGACATGTTTAGGAGACTCAATGTTATTACAGAACTGGCATTTAGAAGCCAATGAGATGCTTCTCTTCTGCATTAATGTATTAATAGGAATATAATTGTGCAGCAGTTTCCAGTGAATGAACGAGCACTTGCTAGGAGTTAAGTTATTCCACGTGGTTTTATCGATAGAAGAAGTGTTGTACTTAGTTCTAATTTCTTCCCAAGTTTCTTTCATATTATATCTACCATTGTTAGATAGATTCCAAATTCTGAAATTATCTTTATCAACCTTGATAGAAAGGTGCTTAATTCTTTCCATAACATCAGCATGGATAAGATTACAAACACTAGTAAGACGCCAGGAATTATTAGACCAGTAGTTACTGACCTTTTCACCAGTAAACCAATGATTGTTATCAGAGTCATTAAGCTTCAAGATAGGCTGATAATTAGTCCAGTTATCCAGCCAAAAATCAACATCTCCTTTGCCAAATCTCCAGCTAATACAAGTCTCAGAAGAAGTCCTGATCTTCATCATTCTTTTCCAAATCATACAGTCTAACTTAGAAGAGATAATTAGTAAAGGATGTAAAGCATTGCAGTATATATTGTGCATTAATTTACACCAATACGAGTTGTTTTCTCTGAAAATAGCCCATAGCTTACAAGATATAGAGACTTGAATGTCATCAATATTTCTGACATTTAAGCCTTCCTCTTTGAAGGTTTTAAAAATGCTTCTCTATCTGTACCAGTGAATTTTGTTTTTAGCATTTTTTTATCCCCAAAGGAACGTGTTGAAAATGATTTCAATCTTTTGAATGATGCCTTTAGGTATAACATTGCTCTGCATCCAGTAAAGGATGATATTCATCAAAAAAGAATTAATCAAATTGATTTTGCCAGTAAATGAGAGATGAGAAGCATCCCAATTTTTCGTTGATTTTACAAATCAAATTATTGTAATTGCTTACCCTCTTACTAGTACTGATAGTAACACCTAAATAGTCAGTAGGAATATAGCTAGTAGAAAAACCAGAGGTGTTATTAATAACATTGATCCTAGAAGGGCTAAGGCCAGCAGGCATAACAATATTAGTTTTATCTTTATTTATTACCCGACCTAAGATGGTTTGATATCTTTATAGGAAGTTGCAAAGATTGTCAATATTAGACTCCTTACAATTGGTAAAAAGCAGAATATCATCTGCAAACGCAAGACTGTTGATGTTCATGGAGCTTCTGCTTCTGTAGTGCATCGACTTATTAACAGAGAACAAAGAGTTGATTCCTCTTAAAAGCACCTCTTCAGCAATGATAAAGAGGCAAGGAAAGATTGGATCTCCTCGCCTTATGCATTTCTTTGTTTTGAAAAAATAGTGACTTCACCATTAACTAACATAGATACATTAATAACAGAGATAATATTTTTAATAAGACAAACAAATCTTCTAGAAAATCCAAACTTCTTAAAAACTTTATGGATAAATCAGTTATCCAGCTTGTCAAATTCTTTAGACATGTCAAGCTGGATCAAAATTTTGTTATCATTAACCTTCATATTAAGATCATAGAGCATCTCTTTCGTAATGAGAATGTTCTCATGAATGCACTTACCAGGTACAAAGCCACCTTGATTATGAGAGATAATTTTAGGCAGAATTAAAGAGATTCTGTTAGCTAATATTTTGGACATGATTTGGTTAAAGAGAGAGCATAGACTTATATGTCTATAATCTTTCCATCTCAACAGATTAGTGTGCCTAGGGATAAGGCATATACCAATGGCAAAGATGTCACTAGGTATATTTTTACTAATAATGAAATTCTTCATAGCATTCACAAGGTCCTCCTTAATTATAGCCCATCAAATTTTATAGAAACAGTGAGTAACCATCCATACCTGGTGCACTAGCACGATTCATTCCTTGATTATCTACCATATTTCATCCTCATCATTAAGCTTAAGTAGATTCATGTTATCCTCATCAGTAATGATGGTGGGAATATCGTTGAACAAAGTATCATTCATACAGGACTCTTCATCCTCCTTGTTGTTATAAGGATAATCAAAAAGGGATTTCTGAAAGAATTTCATAAAAGAGAGACCAATCGCCTTCTTATCAGTGATATAAGTATCACAACTTTTAATCCCATTAATGTTGTTTCTTTTACTTTTCTTTTTAACAAAAATGTGGAAAAATTTGGTATTTTATCACCCTCAATGGTCCAGTTAGAGTAGCATTGCTGTCTCCAAAAATCTCCTTCCATCCTTTGAGCCTTTATGAGTAAAACATTAACTTTTGCAAGGTTATTCTTAGACTCATTGATTTGCGGAGTCTTATGGTTTATCTCCATGGCCGGAGCCTCCTCCTCTAAGTTATGCACTTTGTTGAAGATGTTACCAATGTAAGATGCTTTAAATTATTCCAAAATATGAACAAAGGATCACAATTTATCTCTTGATGCCAGTTGTTCTCCACAAAAGGTAGAAATTGCTCATGTAAAGTCCACCTTTCCTGAAACTTAAAACTAGATTTAACTAGATTTAACTTGAGATAATAATAGGTATATGATCTGAACAAGTCTTAACTTGATGATATATCTTAATATTAGAAAATGATTGAGTCCATTTGTTGTTGATAAATGTTTTATCTAATCGCTTCCACTTGGAGCCATTAGACCAGGTATACTTAGATCCTGCGTAATGAGCATCTTCAACTCTGCATTGACTTATCATATCATTAAAATCATTAGTGTTGTTAAGAAAGAAAGTGTTGCATCATAGTTATTCATCAACTAAACAAACAACATTAAAATCACCACATAACATCCAGTCAAGATCAGTTGTAGAAATGCTTTTTAAGAAGTCCCACAACTCAATTCTATTGAGCCTCTGGAATTTTGCATAAACCACAATGAGAAAGATGGATTTGAGATCATTCCTTACATTTATTTTGACATTTAAACATCGATTCAAATCATTTCCGATAACAACAAATACTTCCTCATGTGAGAAGAGTCAAATTTTATTAGAACTGTTATGAGAAGAATTAGTAAAACCCAACTTCCGTGTAATATTATCTATATCATCACAATTAATTAAAGGTTCTTGAATAACTATGAGCTTAGTATTATTCTTTTTAGTTAGATAAATGAGCCTTCTAAGAGAATCTTTGTCTTTAATTCTTCTTATATTCCATTTAATCATGTTAATCATTAAGAGAGTTTGAAGATTTAGATTTACTTGTTCCATTGAATTGCAGAGCTTTAATGATTTTGCTCCTGGTTCTCTTCTTTCCTTTAGCAACCTTTAACTTCTTGTCAAATATTTCTCTGAAGCTTCCTTCCTCTTCATCTCTTTCATTTTTTCCTGATTATTCTCGAGATTTCTCAGAATTCTCTATGTGATTAGCAGTTTTAACACTTGTTATTGCAGGCTCTATTCTTTCAGGAGAGTTTCTACAGTTGGTATCTTGCTCTTCTCTATAGAATTCTGAAGATTTAGACGTCCATTTTTCCTTAGTGATGTTTATTCTTGGTGAGTTTTGAAGACTTCCTATATTGTAGGTCTTTGGTGTAGAATAAGATTCCAAATTATCGTATTCATTATTAGCAGTATTAGCACCATATGAAAGAGCTTACAGTGCCTCAATAATTTCACATTGGTCAGGAGTCTTGAATCCAACTGAATTTTCCTTATGTTCTTATTCCTTTTCTTGAGAAGTTATTTCTTCATTAACAACTACTGACTTGATTTTATTAGCTCCAATACTGTTTAATTCTTTCTCTAAGCATCTGCATTATCTTTCTGAACTTTCTTGCATTGATCCTTGCAGTGATCCAGATGTTGGCAATGCATACAGTATTGTGGAACATTCAAATACGAACTTCTGACCCAATGTCCATAATTGCATCCAAAGCCAATCCACACATCACTTTGACGCTTCCAAGTAACATCCATTTCCACCAGAGCAGTAGACGAATAAAATAACCTGTTTTCAGATGGAACTTTCACAACCAGTGGCTCACCAATCATCGATGCTATTGATTTAACCACATTTTTATCATATAAGTGCTCTGGAAGATGAAGTTTAATCCAAACATGGGCGATTGGGCTCTCTTTACTGAAATATCCAGTCTCGTAAGCAACCTCCTGACAGTACTTCCTATAGTCCACCGATCGATGCCAGATTTTAAAAAGATCTTGTTTTGAGTCAATTTCGAATATAATATGTCTACAATCCCAAACTTTGTATCTATACGCAGATTGAAACTTGAAAGATTCAAGAAACTGAAGTAACATATTTCTTTTTGGAAGACCTTGGGTGAATTTACAAAAAAGTGAGTGTTTGGATTGAGACTTCACAAGTTCCAGAACTTCATTGCTATACTGAATTGACAGATGGTCTGTTTTTTCAGTTGCCAATTCTGGCTCGAATTTGAGCCTTTCTTTGTTGATAGAACTCTTCTTGACAATATCTGCGTACGAAATCGAATTTGAATCCATTTTATTGTTGCTGGTTGCCATTGTTATCATCAAATCAGTAGATTTGAGCCCAAAAAAGAAATGAAGGAAGGAAATAGATCTTTCTTAGAGTTCAAGAACAATCCTTAGGTTTCTTGGAGAGGAAGAAATCCATGAAAAGATATATACTTCTTGATTACCAGCTTTCATTTACGATAAAATTTAAAGCATAAGAAATATTGATAAACATTTTTATCAATATACAAATCATCAAAAGTCTTTTGAACTCATCTCCTTTCAAATCTTCACCTCCTTTCAAATCTTCACGGTTATTCTTTTTGTAACTAAGTGTTTAATTTAACTGTAAATGCCTAATTCTGTTATTTTAATATTTTTCAGTGATCTACTTCAAACTATAAGTGCTCATTGTATAACTTCTTTTTATAGTTTTTAAATATCTTCTCACCTCTGCCACCTTTCAAGGAGTCTAGTTGAGACATGATTAATTTTATCATAGCATTAAATCAACTATAATAGTAGTTGAGTAAAAAAAATATTTTCTTCTTTTGTTAAAAAGATCAATACTAAAATTAAAACAGAAATACAAAAAGGACCTGACAAGGTGTTATATTCCTTACTTTGCATGAACTTCATCTCTTCACCGTAAAAACCTACTTACATATATAAACTGATTATATAGAATTTAATAACAAAAAAAATTAAATTTATTAATTTATTCAATGATCCTGATACATAAAAAATAGTAGAAAATATAAATAATATAAAAAAGACTAAATACTCAAAAAATATGACCATATCACCAATTGATAATAATCTAATCGAATCGTATTTATAAATATAATTTATTCAAAATAATATATAAAAAATTATAAAAACATAAAAAACATTTATAGATTAAAAAGAGGAATTTATATTGGACTTGAACTCATGACCAAACCAACTCGACTACCCCTTAGGATACTTGTAACTAAGTATTTAATATATATATATATATATATACACACACGTAGAGTCATCATACCATTTGTTAAATCTATTTAAGATATTTATCAATTTTTTTAAAAAAATATCGTTTAATTTTTAATTTTTATCATTTAATCTCTAATTTCATAATTTAATCAATTTTATATTTAGCTAACTTGATTAATTATACCATTCAAAAGTATCTATAAAAAATTAAAAATTATTTTCTTACAATATCTATATTTAAATATAATTAAACTCATAAATTATATAGAAATATTAATCGTTACATTGGGAATTATATTTATTGACCTTATCGGAAAAAGATGAATTCAGTTAAAAAGCATTGTTAGTCCCCCATGTTTACCAGTTGTATCAACTTGGTCCCCTTCCTTCAACCATGCATAGAACTCATCCCCATCCTTTTTTTAATTTGCATTTTTAGCCCTCGCGCACATGTTAAGCCTGAGAGCTTGACACGTGGCGTCAAATTTTGTTGCTAGAATGGTCCCCCGTTTTTTTTTTGCCAAAAATGCTCCTTAGCATTCCAAGTAAGCTGTTATGTCAAATTCCACGTCACATTTACCTTTTACCTTCAAATTTTACTATTTACTTGAAAAACTTACCATTTACCCACTAATTTAATAAACGGACCGGATCGAACCCTAATTTAATTAACCCAACCCAAAACCCAATATAACCTAGCCCAGCCCACTACAATATAACCTAACCCGTACCGTTTACACTTACCCAAATAAAACCCTAATTTACCCTAATTTACACTAACCCTCATTTCTCCCTCCAAATATAGAAATAAAAAATCTCAAAGAATCCCTAACAGAGAGACCAAAACGCGACAACCTCGATTGTTCTCCCTACCATACCACTTTCCCTTCCTCTCTGTCTCTACTGAAGCCATGGCCATCCGTAAAACCTAACGCGACTTCAGCCACTTTCATCTATTCAATAAACGCAACTTCTTCATCCCTCGTCGATTGGAACCAGTTTCCCCAAACCCATAAATCTGTCACAAGTCAAAGTAGCGCCTCCACAATGGAGAAGCATTTCTACAGAGGTTAGTTATGAATATTGTATTCATATTTTCATGTGTTGATAAATGTGTTACTGAAAATGGAATGAAAATCGATACAAGTTCATAATGTTGTTGGTATTACAGTGTATGTCGTTGGTGTTGTAGTTTATAGTGTATTTTGTGAAATTGAAAAAAAAATCAAGCTAATTGGATGTTGTTGGTGGTGTTGTAATTTATGTTGTTGGTGTAATGCTACTGAAATTGGAATGAAATTAGTGTTACAATGTATGTTGTTGGTGTTGTAGTGTAATGTTGTTGGTGTTATCTGAAAATGCTACTGAAATTGGAATGAAATTGGTGTTATAGTGTATGTTGTTGTTATAATATAATTTTGTTGGTGTTATCTAGAAATGCTACTGAAATTGGTGTTATAGTGTGGCTGTGTATGTTGTTGGTGTAGTGTAATGTTGTTGGTGTTATCAGGAAATGCTACTGAAATTGGTCTTATAGTTTGGTTGTATATGTTGTTGGTGTAGTGTGGCTGAAATTGTAATGCAACAGTGTATGTTGTTGGTGCTGTAGTGTAATATTGTTGGTGTTGTCTGAAAATGTTACTGAAATTGGTAGTTATAGTGTGGCTGTGTATGTTGTTGGTGTAGTGTGACTGAAATTTTAATGCAACAATGTATGTTGTTGGTGTTATAGTGTAATGTTGTTGGTGTTGTTTGGAAATGCTACTGAAATTGGTGTTATACTGTGTCTGTGTGATGTTATGATTGATGTGTTGATTAATGTTCCGTGCCTACAAAATTTGTGCACAAAATGGTGTTAAAATATGATGCTAAAGGTTATGTTATTTTTCATATTACTCAGGTGCAAATGACGACTTGTTTGTTGTGAATTACCACTTCGATGGTAAACTAACTGGCCAAAACAAGCTCAAGTACGTAGGGCACTGGTCAGAGATCGTAGACTTCATTAGTTGCTATAAATTCTCTATTTTGGAACTCTATTCCATACATGATTTAACAGAAGCTTCAGGAAGAGGGGGACATTTTGTGTTCGCGTATTCGCTGCCGAGTTCAAGCACATCTCTCAGACTATTAAAGACAGATGCAGACTGCTACGAGCTAACAAAAAAGATTGGTGCTGATAGGGTACTTAACATATTCTTTGATAGGATACCCCCTCTAGAAGTAGTATCTCCAACAAAAGTAAGAAACAAAACGTTCACTCTAACTGTCGATATTGAAGATAATAGCAGTTTAGTTGTGGTTGATAGTTTAGGGATGTTTCATAGTTTTACTGATGCTGTGGATGACGATGTTGATGAGACTGCTGCTGGTGTAGATAATATAGATGTTGATGAGACTGTTGCTGGTGTAAATAGTGCAGTTGTTGATGAGACTGCTGCTGGTGTAGATAGTGTAGATGTTGATCAAACTTCAATAGGTGGTGACAGTGTTAGGGAGAATGTAGATGGTAAAGGGGATGTTAGGGAGAATGTAGATGGTGAAGGGGATGTTAGGGAAACTATTGATGGTGTAGGGGATGTTAGGGTAAATGTAGATACTGAAGATACTGGCGAGCCTGGTGGTGAAGAGGCTGGAGGGTCAAAGGCTGCTGGTGGTGAAGAGGTTGGTGGTGAATAAGCTGATGGTGACGAGGCTGGTGGGGCAGAGGCTGTTGGTGAAGAGGCTGGTGTGGCAGAGGCTGATGAGGCAAGGGCTGGTGGTGAAGAGGTTGCTGGTGAAGAGGCTGCTGGTGAAAAGGCTGATAGGTCAGAGGCTGGTGGGGCTGGTGTAGACAGTGTGCATGCTGGTGGGCCTGGTCTAGATAGTTTCGACGACATCGGCGACTCGTTCTTTGCTGAAATTGACATGTCACAAATTGATTTCAGTGAGCATCCTCCACCAGCTCAGTTAAAGCAGAGTGAATCTCACGGTGAAGACATTATGAGTGAAGACACTGATTACAATCTAGCATCACACAGCGAAAGTGAAACCGATTCCGCTGTTTCCAACGCAAGCGGGGAATTGAATGACATTAGCTCAGAAGAAGAGTATGTCAGCACCGACAATTTGACAGGTCCCGAAGACTCTCCGAGCGATTCTAGGAGATCAACTAAAAGGAACAGAGGCTTAGAAGTTTCAGGATGCCGACAGAGATACGGTTCCTTGAGTTGGAGGTGGGAGTTGAGTTTGCATCGTCAAAAGAGTTCAAAGACAACGTTAGGCAGTACGGAATTAAACAGAGAAGGAATATCAGGATGTTCAAGAATGACAAACAACGGTGTTCATTCAAATGTACCCAATCCAACTGCAAGTGGTACATTTATGCAAGTAAGAGAGGTTGCGAACCAGTGTGGAGGATCAAAACCTTCTTGGATGAACACCAGTTTGGCCCAACTAACAGAAATAGGAACATTACAAGTCATTGGCTGGCCAAACATTACATGAGTAGGTGGCAGGAAGACCCAGATTGGTCGATTAAGAGTTTGATCGCGGATGTAAACCAAGAATACTTGGTGAAGATTGGTAGATGCAAGGCGTATAGGGCAAGGAATAGGGCACTTCGTGTTATTGTAGGGGATGACGTGATTCAGTACTAAAAATTAGGCCAATACAGCCTTGAGATGCTAAGGAGCAACCCAGGGTCAACCGTTGTGATCAAATGTCAGGAGAGGGTATTCGAACAAGTGTATGTTTGTTTAGATGCATGTAAAACGGGTTTCAGTTCGGGATGCAAGCCTGTTCTCGTCTTGGATGGTTATTTCTTAAAAGACCCTTTTGGAGGACAGTTGCTGGTTGCGGTGGCAGTGGATGTTAACGATCAAATGTACCCAATGGCTTGGGCTATAGTGGAATCAGAAAATAGGTCGAGTTGGGAATGGTTCCTCCAACTCATTGGAGAGGATTTGAATATCCAGAATGGTGGCAAATTCACCTGGATATCTGACAAACAGAAGGGTCTAGTTCCTGCATTGGTAGCATTGTTCCCTAACTCGGAGCACAGGTTCTACGCCAGACACTTATACACAAACCTGAAAAAGACATTCATCAGTAAACAAGAACACAACCTTTTTTTGGCATGTGCTAGGTCGACTTTGTGGAAGAGTTCCACCACTACATGGAGGTAATGAAGAGATGCAACCAAGCAACATATGAGTGGCTGTTTGAGAATCCTCCATCGCAATGGACAAGATCACATTATGACGCAGAGAACAAATGTTACATGTAAACTAGTAATCTGGATGAAACGCTCAATTCCGTCATCTTAGATTACGGAGGCAAAGGGGTGATCACGCTGCTGGAGGGGATCAGAGAACAAACAATAACTTGCATAATAAAGAAGCATAAGCAGATGGCGAAGTGGGATCATAAACTCTGTCCGGCAATCCAAAATAATCTGAATAAGATTATCAACGTGGCTGGTAATTGTTATGTAGGAGAAACAGGTGGACCGAAGTACCAAGTGAGGGAAGGAAGTAACCAGTTTGTGGTGGATTTGGAAGTACGGGAGTGTGCGTGTAGAAAGTGGCAGCTGTCGGGAATTCCGTGTTGCCATAATGTTGCGGTAATATTTTTAGTTGCGCATGATCCAATCGACTACGTGGCTGACTGTTACCACGTTGCAACGCCGAGAAGGATTTACTATCACACCATTAACCCTATCAACGGGTCTATGCTTGGCCTTCAACCACCTACGAACCTATAACAACTCCTCTAACAAAAATTGTTCGCGGCAGACGACAAACATCCAGAAGGAAGGATTCTTCCGAAAGACTCCAACCACCATCATCTGTTGAACCTAGCACAACAAGGTTGTCTAAGAGACATAACACTAGCAGATGTGGTATTTATAAGCGTAGTTGACATAATCGACGTAAATCTCCAACCGGAACCCCATCAGCCCAACCCAACGTTCAAGAACGTTCTACCGCCACCCCAACAGCCCCAACAAACGTTCCAGAAGCTGCTACCATCACCCTGACAGCCCCAACAAACTTTCCAGAAGGTTCACTGCCTACACCAAGTACTCCACCACCTCCAAGAAGTACTCCACTTCCTCCAACAGCAACTACATCCAACATTCAGTTGACAGGAGGGTCGAACTACAATGTTATAACGGTATGTACTTCCTAATTCCAGAATTTATTAGTTTTTTTATTATACCATTTCCTTAAATAACTTATATAGGGTCCATTTTATAACAGGTGAGAAGAGGTGGAGTTGGGAACCAAACTGTTATGGCTGATGTAAGTCTGGTTCGTTCTATTATTATAGTACTGCTCGATACTGGCTGCATAGTACTGCTTCTTTATTATCGTTCTTGTTTGTAATGTACTGCTTGTGGTTTGGGCTTGTAGTATAAAACCTTAACTGTTATTGCTTTGTGGGCTTGCTGTGAGTCTTGTAATTGCATTTGAATGTATAACTGTTTTAAAGAATCCAAGTGGGCTTAAGTAGTGGAGTTTGTTCTTATTGAATACTTCAGGTATATTTTTGTTGGTTGGTGGTCCAATTAGTTATTGGTAGATGGTCTCATTACTTGTTGGTTGGTGGTCCAATTAGTTTTTGGTAGATGGTCCCATTACTTGTTGGTTGGTGGTCCAATTAGTTGTTGGTAGATGGTCCAATTAGTTGTTGGTAGATGGTCCAATTAGTTGTTGGTAGATGGTCCAAATACTTGTTGGTTGCTGGTGGTCCAATTAATAGTGCTGTTTGTTTTCTTGATTGCAGGATACTGTCATATACTGTGTTGATAGAAGAGACCACTCACGTGGTAGACAATTGGAGAAAAAAAAAGATGCCCAACCTGTAAGATTCTCAACCTAACTTTATTAAAGTTTATGTATATAATATTGCAAGTGGAGGCAACCATGGTTGAATTGATTCCTATTATATATGATAGGAAGCATGTGGTATATTTTCTTCTCAGAACAGCGTAAACTCTCCTCATACTACTTGGAAGAGAACAGGAGAAATGAAGACATTTAAAGATGCAAAACAAGCTCCCTCCAACCTCAAAAAGAGAAAGCAACCATAGCCCGGTGTTTCTGTCTTCATTAGTTAATGTAACTATGGTTCTATTTTTTTTGTAAACTTATGGATGGTTAGGCTACTATGTGGGGTATTTTTTTGAGATCATGTGAATGTTTAGACCAATTTAGAAACTGATTTCTGAATTTTGTGAAGGTTTAGACCACTGGATGGTTTTTTGTAACTAGTATTAGTTTAACTTTATGTAAAGAGTGGATGGTTTAATTTAATGAAAAGTTTTTTGTAAACGTTTTTTGTTTCACATATTTTATTATATTTGTATACACTATACTTAAATTTCATGTTGTAGATTTGTATACATTAAATTACAGGTTCACATTTTCACTTTCAAGCCATTTGTTAAACCAAGTTACGTGCATATTTTATAAAAATTACAGGTCCTCAAGACTTAGAGGTCACGTGCAGATCACTTACGGGTCACAAATACAGGGGCTAAAATCACTAATTTTTAGACTTAATAGAGGACAAAAAAAACAGTTCAGAACCAAAGAAATCTACAACTACAACATATTGAATTAACAATCATACATTATCATTGAAATAATAAACATCCACCCAACAAATACAACTCTTAATTTCTTAAAGATTACAATGGCTAAGCAATTACAGTGGACTAACCATAAGAAAGCAATTCAAATACTATTATACTCCCTACCAATACAAACAGAAAAAACAGTAATATTCTTCATCCTTTCACAATCTCCTTCTAATCTTGAAAACCTCTTCAACAATTTATTGATAGCAGATTGTGACCCATTGTTAATTGGGGGATCAATCCAACGAAAATAACAAGAATGCTCTCCTCTCTACAAAATCAGATTTTAGAAGAAGATTATGGGCTAACTCAGTAAGATATAGTAACTCGTACACGATACTTACCTCGAAATTTCTACATCCTATGAATCTTCTTCCTCGATTTGGATCCGTGGAAGCAGTCCGGGTTATACTGGGTAACCCGCATTCACAAATACCATCACCACTGGAGTTAGTAGAGGTTCTTGAAACGCTAGAGTAATCCATGGGTTTTGGTGAAGGAAAGAAGATGGAAGGAAGGAAGAGGAACTGATACGAATACTGTGTTTTTCTATTATTAGGGTTTAGGGTAATTGGGGTCTGAATTGGGTAAGTGTAAACGGGTCGGGTCGGGTTGGGTTATATTGTAGTGGGCTAGGCTAGGTTATATTGGGTTTCGGGTTGGGTTAATTAAATTAGGGTTCGACCCGGTCCGTTTATTAAATTAGTGGGCAAATGGTAAGTTTTTAAGGTAAATGGTAAAATTTGAAGGTAAAAGATAAATGTGACATGACAGCTCACATGACAGCTTACTTGGTATGCTAAGGGGAATTTTCGGGAAAAAAATTAGGGGACCATTCTTGCAACAAACTTGATGCCACATGTCAAGCTCTCAGGCTTCACATGTGCGGGGGCCTAAAAATGCAAATTAAAAAAAGGACGGGGAAGAGTTCTATGCATGGTTGAAGGAAGGGGACCAAGTTAATAAAACTGGTAAACATGAGGGATTACTGGTGTTTTTTACCAGATAAATTCTTCTCGAGTGTTCCTTATTCGAAGTCACATTGAAGCCATCCGGTTGATGAAAAAAATAATTTTAAAAATCTTTTCATAGCCTGAAGATAACATCCCCATGTCTAGTTGATGCAAAAATATGGTTTTGAAAACTTTTTCATAGCATGAGACAACATCTCGATAAGCAATTTTTACCTTGATTCGACGATTGGTAGCCAATTTAAACTCCTTTAGTAACCGGTCAATACGATCGTCATTGAAACGGTTGGTATGACCCCTCATACTCAAACGATCTTCCCGATCTTCATGACCATGTGTGTTATTATCTTCTTTAAACCTTGAACCAGAATAGTCAGGCTTTAGAAACATGCTTTCCCATAGCAGAAACTGAGGCTCTGATATCGAATTGATGGCGCGGTGGAAATAGAAGAAGAAGCAACGATAGATGAAACCCTAATTTAAGGGTAACATGATGAAGCCCTAATCTAAGGGTAACAAAGATTGAAATTTTTAGAGATAAACATATATTATTCCAAAACCTTAAAATAACTTAAGGCATAGGAGACTTTATATAAGAGCTTCTCAAAACCCTAAATTATAATACAAGGAAATAAAATAATGATTTTAAAATAAAATCAAATAAAATCAAATTAAAACTTATTATAATTAGATTTGATTTAAATACATAAGATATTTGAATAAAATAAAATAAAATTAAAAAAGCTTTTGTTTGGACTTTATGTGCTACATCATCCTCTACTGGTGGACAAGAATTCGTCCTCGAATTCACAGCACCATCACCATCAAGAACCCAAATTATTTATTTTATTTTATTCAATCGTTACATTGAGAATTATAATTGTTGACCCTATCAGAATAAGATAAATTCTTCTCGAGTGTTCCTTATTCGAAGTCACATTGAAGCCATCCGGTTGATGAAAAAAATAATTTCGAAAACCTTTTCATAGCCTCAAAACAACATCCCCATGTTCAGTTGATTAAAACAACGATAGATGAAACTTTAATTTAAAGGTAACATGATGAAACCCTAATCTAAGGGTAACAAAGATTGAAATTTTTAGAGATAAAATTATATTATTCCAAAAACTTAAAATAAATTAAGGCATATGAGGCTTTATATAAGAGCTTTTGAAAACCCTAAATTATAATACACGGAAATAAAATAAATATTTTAAAATAAAATAAAATAAAATCTTAATATAATTAGATTTGATTTAAATACATAAGATATTTGAATAAAATGAAATAAATTAAAAAGGCTTTTGTTTGGACTTTTTGTGCTACATCAAAAACTCTTAAAAAAGAGTGTGAGAGAAAAAAAATTAAAATCCAAAATCCGTAGTTATATAGCGTAAAAGAAACATGCAAATATTGGACTTATCTTCTAAAACTTCAATCTTATTTTTTTGTCTCATTTCTAATTTATTAACGAAGGTGAATTATTTTTTTTAATTTTGAACAGTTTGATTATGTTTGTCTTTCCATGAATTCATGATTTAATGAATTCATGCGTCCTTTTTTAACATAAAACAAACATAATCTAACATAACTCATTTTCTATTATTTCTCCAAACCATGTATTTGTCTTTTTTTTCTTTCTCCTCCTTCCTTGTAAACTTGTTTTTAAAGATCACTACAAATATGTAGTTTTTATTCTTTTACTAATCTCACGTTTTTTAAAGAAAAGAATTTTATTTTAAGTAGATTTAGGGGAATAGAAATTAAGTAAACACATAATTCTAAACATCGACTTTTAATTACTGAAATACCAAAATGAAAAGATAATAACATAAAACCTTATCAACCGACTATTAAAGACAATGCTATAGAGGATGAAGGAAAATCTAAAATGACCTCGATGGTAACTACATAATAAGATGAATGTTGAGAAGTCGATGATAATAACCTATTGGACGATGCAAACATTTCACCCGCCATTGAATTTTGTGATGGTTTCGCATGTTAATTAACTCTAGTAAATTAAATCGTGTAATAGAAATGGAATAAATTAAACGCTATTAATATCAAATAAAATATTACTAATATGTAGCACTTAATTCCCACCAACTCGATAGTATAAAAATAATACGTTTATAAAAAACACAATTTTAGAACGTTATTACTTCAAGAAAACCTTCACTCTATATCACTTAGATATCCAACATATTTACATATTAATGCAGTAA
Organism: Limnanthes douglasii subsp. nivea; assembly: GCA_036936605.1. Taxonomy (NCBI): domain Eukaryota; kingdom Viridiplantae; phylum Streptophyta; class Magnoliopsida; order Brassicales; family Limnanthaceae; genus Limnanthes; species Limnanthes douglasii. Next base: position 200,912,649 of record JAUPFV010000002.1, on the reverse strand, counting down.
ACCGAGGAAGAAAATAATCATACTATGGTAGGTCCATATAATTATATTCAACCATAATACAAACATTTCACCCGACCGGATGTCGAATGATTATCAAAAGGTAACACGTGTGACAGTATCATACGTTATTTAGAAAACATTTTATTTATAATTATAAGGAAACATGGCCAATATTTAAAGCATGTGAACACATTCTACGTAGTAACGATTATGAAATAAATATAAAGAGAGTAATAGTGAGAAATATAGATAAAGGGTAAACCCTTATTATAAAAAAAGATGATTTTAAAATACAAAAACATTGTTATACAAATTATCAAATTTCTTTTCTGATTACTTTCCGTTATCATGACACCACATTTGAGAAGGATTTCCCGTATCAAATTTGACGCCATTTTTGGTTAAAAGTTTCTTATTTTTGTAAGAAATTGAGTGCAAACATACCATTGGTGATAACGAGATATATAACCGTAAAGGAAAATCTCGGGATCCTCACGTTCGAAACAATCCAATGATTAGCATGTACGTCGTACCAACTTTTCTCGCTAACTAGTCAATATTGGGTCGAGACCAACTTTTAGGCTTAAATAGTCGCAACAACAGATGACGACCACTTGATCAGAGCAACATTAGGATCCCAATACTGGGGATTATGTACTCATTTTGTATAACAACTCGCGTGAATGTTGATACTGCTTCAATACAGGGAGAAAACTTCTTCAAACAATGTATTTGAACTACCCCATCTAACGTACAACTCTTAAAAATGCATATCGAAGAGTTAAAAAAAAAACCTTAGCTAAAGTCCATTCGGTTGCAATTTGAAAGAGATCATGAAGCTAGAGTAAGGATTGAAAAACTAATTGGTGTATTGCAACTACCGATGGAGCGAGTTTCATCAAATAACAAATAAAACAAAGTGAACAAAGAAGTATGTTAGGTGAGCTGCAAGAAAAATTAAGAGATAATATAGAAGATGATGAACATATGAGTAAAAAAGTGAGAAAAGGCAAAAAGGAAGAAGAAGCAATCAGGTACCCAACACGAGGATCAATCAAGCAATGAGTTCTCGAAGAAGAGCAAAGAAAGAACATTGTTGGAGTATGATAAGTTTCGTAGGAATATAAGAAATAACAAGTATTATTTAGAGTAATTTGGTAAGAAAATATAGTTTAAACTTCAAGAGAGAGAAAATAATTAAGAACTCTTGTAAGTCAAAATGTCAATCACCTTTATTTCTAAACTCCACGTACTATTTATAGGCATGAGTGGTTATTAGTAATAGATTCAGTTATAAGTTAGGATATTTCACCTCATTTTAATACTTAGTACAAACATATTTACAATAAATTTCACATTCAGTCCCTAACACATACATTGTGTACTAAATCTATCATTTAATTATAAAATACTCTAAGTACAACACTTTTAGTAATTATTTTCACTCCTCAATTACTTATATCCTTATGACTAGCCCTCCGAGTCCTTGTGAAGAATTATGAGGAAGGACTATCACATTATATACAAGCCCAGTTTCCATTTTCCTTTATTTATGAAACTGTTTTAAAAAACCCTCATCGGTTCCAGTCTTACAAGCTGCTCGGATAATTCGAACCATATCTTTATCTTACTTCACCTCAAAAAAATTGTGCGTCCTCTCAAACGGTTCATCATTCATCCTCAGTAAAATCAAAACTGACTAGTTAATCATCGAAATATTTAAGAAACTCAATTTCTATAATTCTAGAACAAATTAGATGCTTATAGAATTTTCCTGGCATGCATATTATCTGGCTCTGACACGTTACACGTGTCTACCTATGTTATACTAGGCATCTGTTACTTGTCTATCCATATTTCACCCTATGGATGCATGTCAACCTTTCAACTCTCTCTTCTAAAAACCCCAGACCTATCTTTACTATTTCCTGTATAAATACCTTCTAAGTACTTGTTATTCCTATCACACATAAAATCTAGAGATCAAAAGAGAAAGTTCACTGAAAAATTTACTCCTCCATTATCAGCGCTTATACATTTGTCACTAATCAAAGCCACCCTCATTTTGATTTCCATTTTCCCTGTTTATGTTTAGTATGAAGAACTACTCGGATTGGCTTACTATTGCACATAGAGCTACTGAGAGAAGCCTCTAGAATTATCGACGATAAACCAAAGCTAATCACACAAACAACCGTTTATAGTCTATGGTTTCCTACTAAAACCTCGCCCTCTTTTACTATCCTTCGAAGTTCCTCAAATAATCCTTTTGATTTAGCCCCCAAATCATGCTCACAATATCCTCATCGGAAAACCTGAAAATAAACTCCTCGAACAAAAAAATAGAATACTCCTCGAACCAATACATAATCATCTTCATATAAAAACAACTAATCTTCTCAAATAATTTGAAAGAAAACTCCTCGAAAAAACGAAAAGATTCTTCTTTAAAAAGCCAACATTCTCAAAAAAATCGGTTTGTAGCTATTAGGGATTCCAAAAATCTCAATAATTCACCAAATCCCACTACATCACCTCCTCCCTCGAATGTGATATATGTGATAAACAAAAAGTCACAAGAGGAAATGTTTCCAATAAGTCGCTAAATCAGATTCTATAACAGAAATATATTCAGATATTCAAAACCTAGGAATTAGTCACCCCTCTTATTCTGTGGGTGAAACTACAAAGAATCCAACTCCGAACAAGAATCAGAAGAAAAACCATGAAAACTTCATCCTTCTCGAGGGCATTGCTACACATTTAAGTTTCAATCTTAAGGGCGTCCTCCCTGAATACCTTATTGCACTTAATAGTGTGCAATAGGAGTAATTCAATCAATCCAAAGTCAAGATTCTCAAGAGCCAGTGGGGTAATCCTGAAAATATTACCCTTCGATTACCCTCAATAGGAGAGACCCCACTTGTATGTGGAGAGAAATAACTAGTGGTTTACCCATAAACTTTAAATTGGGCTTTCGGTTTCTGTTGGACCCAATTATGGTAGATTACTTCAAAATAATCGACCTTTTCCCAACGCAAACAAGTTCAAACCTATGGTTTACTCCACTATCGAGTATAATTTCATCTAGACTTGTTAAGATAGTCATACTCATACAACAATTCATTGTACATACTGGTCTTTTGAAGAGCCTCATTCTACATTTCTACTACCTCACCATCGGAAACTTATCGAAGCTCATCGACGATCTCCTTGAGGGTGACAAAATGTGGAAACAAAAATTCTTCTTTATTTATGGTGCTTGGGATAATGACAAGGATATTTCACCTGAAAAACCCTCGAGTTTGAATCTCAAATAGAAGAGCTTCAGTACGTAAGATAAATTATTATTTTTGCTTCAAACATAATTTTCCTTCGCTTCATTTAAGGCGATACAAGATCCACAAAGCTGCTGACGATAATACATTTGTGAAGCTAACCAAACAAATTTCATAAGGCATTCGTACCTCTGAACTTCGTCTAAAGTCACATATGAAAGATCTCATCCGACTCTGTCATTCCTGTAGAAATAATGATGAAATCTCATGGTTTAGGAGTCATTGTAAAGAGGTTGGTTGTCCCCGATGTAGAGAGTCATTTACAAAAAAAAAGTAAAAATAAAAAATATCAAGGTGGTTGTTCAAAAGAACAAAAAATAGCCCAAAAAGAAAATAAAAAAGAAAGCTAACAAAGTTAACCCTCCTGATACCGAAGAAATCCAAGCTGAATCCTCCAAAACTTTGTATCTATATGCAGATTGAAACTTGAAAGATTCAAGAAACTGAAGTAACATGTTTCTTTTTGGAAGACCTTGGATGAATTTACAAACAAGTGAGTGCTTCGACTGAGACTTCACAAATTCCAGAACTTCATTGTTATATTGAATTGACAGATGGTCTGTTTTTTTAGTTGCCAATGCTGGCTCGAATTCGAGCCTTTCTTTGTTGATAGAACTCTTCTTGACAATATTTTCATACGAAATCGAATTTGAATCCATTTTATTGTTGCTGGTTGCCATTGCTATCATCAAATCATTAGATTTGAGCCACAAAAGAAGGAAATGAAGGAAGGAAATAGATCTTTCTTAGAGTTCAAGGAAAATCCTTAGGTTTCTTGGAGAGGAAGAAATCCATCAAGAGCTTTCTTTTACGATAAAACAAAAGGATAAGAAATATTAATAAACATTTTTATCAATATACAAATCATCAAAAGTCTTTTGAACTCGTCTCCTTTCAAATACTTACAGCTATTTTTTTTTGTAACTAAGGATTTAATTTAACTGTAAATGTTTAATTTAACTGTAAATGTTTAATTCTGTTATTTTAATATTTTTCATTGATCCATTTCAAACTATAAGTGCTCATTATATAACTTCTTTTTATAGTTTATAAATATTTTCTCACCTCTGCCACCTTTCAAGGAGTCTAGTTTGGACATGATTATTTTTTCCAAAGCATTACATCAACTATAATAGTAGTTGAGTAAAAAAAATATTTTCTTCTTTTGTTAAAAAGATCAATACTAAAATTAAAACAGAAATACAAAAAAGACGTGAGAAGGTGTTATATTCCCTTATTTGCATGAACTTCATCTCTTCACCGTAAAAACCTACTTACATAGAAATGGTTGATGAAATACCCTAACAAAACAATATATATATATATATATATATATATATATATATATAAAATATTAAACCTGTTAAATCAAATATTTGATTCCCTCTAATTTTTTAAAATATCAAATTAAAAAAGGTTTTTCTACTAATACCAAATATATCTCGTTTTGTTGGAAAAAAACCAGCAAAGATCGCATATATAAAATTTATTATATAAAATTTAATAACAAAAAATTTAAACTTATTAATTTATTCTATGATCGTGATACATAAAAATTAGTAGAAAATATAAATAATATAAAAATACTAAATATTCAAAAAATATGACCATGTCATCCATTGATAATAACCTAATCGAATTGTATTTATAAGTATAATTTATTCAAAATAATATATAAGAAAATTATAAAAATATAAAAAACATTTATAGATTAAAAAAGAAATTTATATATGTAGAAGGACTTGAACTCATGACCAAACCAACTCGGCTACCCCTTAGGATGAGGGGTAACTAAGTATTTAATTTTTATATATATAATTTATACATAGAATCATCATACGATTTGTTAAATCTATTTAAAATATTTATCAATTCTTTTTAATAAATATCGTTTAATTCTAAATTTTTATCATTTAATATCTAATTTCATAATTTAATCAATTTTATATTTAGTTAACTTGATTAATTATACAGTTCAAAAGTATCTATAAAAAAATAAAAAAATTATTTTCTTACAACATCTATTTTTAAATATAATTAAACTCGTATTTTATATAGAAATATTAATCGTTACATTGAGAATTATAATTATTGACCTTATCGGAATAAGATAAATTATTCTCGAGGGTTTCTTATTCGAAGTCACATTGAAGTCATCCGGTTGATGAAAAAAATAACTTCGAAAATCTTTTCATAGCCTGAAGACAACATCCACATGTCCAGTTGATGAAAAAAGATGGTTTTGAATTTTTTTTCATAGCATGAGACAACATCTCGATAAGCAATTTTTACCTTGATTCGACGATTGATAACCAATTTAAAATCCTTCAGTAACCGGTCAATACGACCGTCATTGAAACGGGTTGTATGCCCCCTCATACTCAAACGATCTTCCTGATCTTCATGACCATGTGTGTTGCTCTCTTCTTTAAACCTTGAATCAGAATAGTCAGGCTTTAGAAACATGCTTCCCCATAGCAGGAACTGAGGCTCTGATACCAAACTGATGACTCGGCGGAAATTGAAGAAGAAACAACGATAGATGCAACCTTAATCTAAGGGTAACAAAGATTGAAATTTGCAGTAATAAAAATATATTATTCGAAAAACTTAAAATAACTTAAGGCATATGAGGCTTTATATAAGAGCTTCTTAAAACCTTAAATTATAATACAAAGAAATAAAAGAAATATTTTAAAATAAAATAAAATAAAATCAAATCTTCATATAATTATATTTGATTTAAATACATAAGATATTTGAATAAAATAAAATAAAATTAAAAAAGCTTTTGTTTGGACTTTTGGGGCTATATCATCCTCTCCTGGTTGACAAACATTCGTCCTCGAATTCACAGCACCATCACCATCACCATTAAGAACCCAAATTATTTATTTTATTTTATTCAATCGTTACATTGGGAATTATAATTGTTGACCTTATTGGAATAAGATAAATTCTTCTGGAGTTTTCCTTATTCGAAGTCACATTGAAGCCATCCAGTTGATGAAAAAAATAATTTCGAAAACCTTTTCATAGCCTGAAGACAACATCCCCATGTCCATCCCATGTCCAGTTGATGAAAAAAGATGGTTTTGAAAACGTTTTCATAGCATGAGACAACATCTCGATAAGCAATTTTTACCTTGATTCGACGATTGGTAACCAATTGAAACTCCTTCACTAACCGGTCAATACGATCGTCATTGAAACAGTTGGTATGCCCCCTCATACTCAAACGATCTTCCTGATCTTCATGGCCATGTGTGTTGTTCTCTTCTTTAAACCTTGAACCGGAATAGTCACGCTTTAGAAACATGCTTCCCCGTAGTAGGAACTGAGGCTCTGATACCAAACTGATGACGCGGCGAAAATAGAAGAAGAAGCAACGGTAGATAAAACCCTAATTTAAGGGTAATATGATGAAACCCTAATCTAAGGGTAACAAAGATTGAAATTTTGAGAGATAAAAATATATTATTCTAAAAAATTAAAATAAATTAAGGCATATGAGGCTTTATATAAGAGTTTCTCAAAACCCTAAATTATAATACAAGGAAATAAAATAAATATTTTAAAATAAAATAAAATAAAATAAAATCTTAATATAATTAGATTTGATTTAAATGCATAAGATATTTGAATAAAATAAAATAAAATTGAAAAGGCTTTTGTTTGGACTTTCTCGGCTACATCAAAAACCTTTAAAAAGAGTGTGAGGGAAAAAAATTAAAATCCAAAATCCATAGTTATATAGCATAAAAGAAACAAGCAAATATTGGAGTTATCTTCTAAAGCTTCAATCTTTTTTTTGTCTCATTCCTAATTTATTAACGAAGGTGATTTTGTTTAATTTTAAAATTTTTGATTATATTTCTCTTTCCATGAATTCATAATTTCATGAATTCATGCGTGCTTTTTAGAACATAAAACAAACATAATCTAACATAACTCATTTTCTATTATTTCTCCAAACATGTATTTGTCTTTTTTTTTCTTTCCCTTTCTTCTTTTTAAACTTGTTTTTAAAGATCACTACAAATACGTAGTTTTTATTTTTTTCACTAATCTCACGTTTTTTTAAAAAAAGAATTTTATTTTAAGTAGATTTAGGTGAACAGAGGATAAGCAAAGACATAATTCTAAACATGACTTTAAATTAGTGAAATACCAAAATGAAAAGATAAGAACATAAAACCTTGTCAACAGACTATTAAAGACAATGCTATAGAGGATGAAGGAAAATCTAGACTGACCTCGATGGTAACTACATAATAAGATGAACGTTGAGAAGTCGATGATAATAACCTATTGGACGATGGTCATAAAAGAAATACAAAGAAGTTGAACGACGAGATAAGATAATAAAAAACGTAACAAACATTGACAAAACGAGCATAATGAGAATAATATAAGATAACCAAATGCATGCGAAATAAACGTGATAAGCAGTACAAGACGATGCAAACATTTTACCCGACCCGGGGGGGGGGGGTTACAAACCAAGAGCATAAACTGATGTCGAATGATTATCAAAAGGCAACACGTGTCACAGTATCATACGTTATTTAGAAAACATTTTTTTTATAATTATAAGGAAACATGGCCAGTATTTAAGGCACGTGAACACATTCTAAGTAGTAACGATTAGGAAATAAATATAAAGAGAGTAATAGTGAGAAATATGGAAAAGGATAAACCCTTATTATAAAAAAGGATGATTTTAAAATACAAAAAACATCATTATACAAATTATCAAATTTCTTTTCCGATTACTTTCTGTTATCATGACACCACATTTGAGAAGGATTTCCCGTATCATATTTGACGCCGTTTTTGGGAAAAAGTTTCTTATTTTTGTAAGAAATTGAGCGCTACCATACCATTGATGATAACCAGATATAGAATCGTAAAGGAAAATCTTGGGATCCTCCCGTTCGAAACAATCCAATGATTAGCCTGTAGGTCGTACCAACTTTTTCCGCTAACCAGTCAACATTGGGTCGAGACCAACTTTTAGGCTTAAATAGTCGCAACAGCAGATGACGACCACTCGATCAGAGCAGCATTAGGATCCCAATACTAGGGATTTTGTACTCATTTTGTATAACAACTCACGTGAATGTTGATATTACTTTAATAGAGGGAGAAATCTTCTCCAAATAATGTATTTGGACTACCCCATCTAACGTACAACTCTTAAAAATGCATATCGAAGAGTTAAAAAAAAAAACTTAGCTCAAGTCCATTCGGTTGCAATTTGAAAGAGATCATGAAGCTAGAGTAAGGATGGAAAAACTAATTGGTGTATTGCAGCTACCGATTGAGCGAGTTTCATCAAATAACAAATAAAAAAAGTGAACAAAGAAGTACGTAAGATGAGCTGCAAGAAAAATTAAGAGATAATATAGAAGATGATGAACATATGAGTAAAAAAGTGAGAAAAGGCAAAAAGGAAAAAGAAGCAATGAGGTACCCAACACGAAGATCAATCGAGCAATGAGTTCTCGATGAAGAGCAAAGAAAGAAAAATTGTGGAGTATGATAAGTTTTGTAGGAATATAAGAAATAACAAGTATTATTTAAAGTATTTTGTTAAGAAAATATAGTTTGAACTTCTTGAGAGAGAAAGTAATTAAGAACTCTTGTAAGTCAAAATGTCAATCACTTTTATTTCTAAAGTCCACTTACTATTTATAGGCATGGGTGGTTATAAGTAATAGATTCAGTTATAAGTTAGGATATTTCACCCTATTTTAATACTTAATACAAACATATTTACAATAAATTTCACATTCAGTCCCTAACACATACATTGTGTACTAAATCTATCCGTTAATTATAAAATACTCTAAGTAGAACAGTTTTAGTAATTATTTTCACTCCTCAATTACTTATATCCTTATAAGTAGCCCTCCGAGTCCTTGTGAATAATTATGAGGAAGGACTACCACATTATATACAAGCCCATTTTCCATTTTCTTTTATTTATGAAACTGTTTTAAAAAACTCTCATCGGTTCCAGTCTTACAGGCTGCTCAAATAATTTGAACCATATCTCTATCTTACTTCACCTCAAAAACTTTTGTGGCCTCTCAAACGGTTAATTATTCATCCTCAGTATAATCAAAACTGACTAGTTAATCATCGAAATATTTAAGAAGCTCAATTTCTATCATTCTAGAACAAATTAGATAGTTATAGAATTTTCCTGTCATGCATATTATCGGGCTCTAACACGTTACATGTGTCTACCTATATTAGACTAGGCATCTGTTACTTATCTATTCATATTTCACCCTATAGATGCATGTCAACCTTCCAACTCTCTCTTCTGAAAACCCCAGACCTATCTTTACCATTTCCTGTATAAATACCTTCTAAGTACTTGTTATTCCTATCAAACATAAAATCTAGAGATCAAAAGAGAAAGTTCACTGAACAATTTACTCCTCCATTATCAGCACTTATACATTTGTCATTAATCGCATCCACCCTCATTTTGATTTCCATTTTCCATGTTTATGTTTGGTATGAAGAACTGCTCGGATTGGCTTACTATTGCACATAGAGCTCCTGAGAGAGAAGCCTATAGAATCATCGATGATAAACCGAAGCTAATCACACAAACCACTGTTTATAATCCATGGCCTCCTACTAAAATATCGCCCTATTTTACTATACTTTGAAGTTCCTCAAACAATCCTTTTGGTCTAGCCCCCAAAGCTTGCTCACAATATCCTCATCGGAAAACCCGAAAACAAAATCCTCGAACAAAAAAATAGAATACTCCTCGAACCAATACATAATCATCTTCCTATAAAAACAACTAACCTTCTCAAAGAAATTGAAAGAAAACTCGAAAAAAACCCAAAAGATTCTTCTTTAAAAAGCCAACATTCTAAAAAAAATCGGTTTGTAGCTATTAGGGATTCCAAAAATCTAAATAATTCACCAAATCCCACTACATCACCTCCTCCCTCGAATGTGATATATGTGACAAACAAAAAAACACAAGAGGAAAGGTTTCCAATGAGTCACTAAATCAGATTCTATGACAGAAATATATTCAGATATTCAAAACCTAGGAATTAGTCCTCCCTCTTATTTTGTGGGTGACACTGCAAAGAATCCAACTCCGAACAAGAATCAGAAGAAAAACCATGAAAAATTCATCCTTCTCGAGGGCATTTCTACACATCTAAGTTGCAATCTTAAGGGTGTCCTCGATGAATACCTTATTGCACTTAATAGTGTGCAATAGGAGTAATTCAATCAATCCAAAGTCAAGATTCTCAAGAGCCAGTGGGGTAATCCTGAAAATATTACCCTTCGATTACCCTCAGTAGGAGAGACCCCACTTGTATGTGGAGAGAAATAACTAGTGGTTTACCCATAAATTTTAAACTGGGCTTTCGGTTTCTGTTGGACCCAATTGTGGTAGATTACTTCAAAATAATTGACCTTTTCCCAACGCAAACAAGTTCAAACCTATGGTTTACTCTGCTATCGAGTATAATTGCATCTAGACTTGCTAAGATAGTTATACTCATACAGAAATTCATTATACATAATGGTCTTTTGAAGAGCCTCATTCTACATTTCTACTACCTCGCCCTCAGAAACTTATCGAAGCTCATCGACAATCTCCTTGAGGGTGACAAAATGTGGAAACAAAAATTCTTCTTTATTTATGGTGCTTGGGATAATGACAAGGATATTTCACCTGAAAACCCTCGAGGTTGAATCTAAAAAAGAAGAGCTTCAGTACGTAAGATAAATTATTATTTTTGCTTCAAATATAATTTTCCTTCAATTCATATTAACTCTTGTTGTTCTCCATTACAATTTCGAGGCGATACAAGATCCACAAAGCTGCTGTCGAGGATACATTTGTGAAGCTAACCGAATAAATTTCATAAGGCATTCGTACCTCTGAACTTCGTCTAAAGTCGCATATGAAAGATCTCATATGACTCCGTCATTCCTGTACAAATAATGATGGAATCTCATGGTTTAGAAGTCATTGTAAAGAGGTTGGCTGCTCCCGATGTAGAGAGTCATTTACCCAAAAAAAGTAAAAAGAAAAAATATCAAGGTGTCAAAAAAACAAAAAAATAGCCCAAAAAGAAAATCGAAAAGAAAGCTAAAAAATTTAACCCTCATGATACCGAAGAAACCCAAGTTGAATCCTCCAAAGAGAAAAAAAAGATTGGTGCTTTGAATAAAAAGAAGAGCTCCTCGAAAACTCCCCTAATAATTATGACTGAAGATGTAATTGACGTATCCTTTCCGAATTCGACCTCAACTATCGAAGAAGCAGAAAAATAAAATGAAGACAGAGACCTTTATGCGGTCCCTCAGGTTCAAGAAACTCAAAATTACATTGTTGAGACTCACAATCAAATTGTTAAAGGTATCACGGATAAAGAAATAACAATGGTTGACAATCAACCTCACTTGCTTGTAATCTAAAATACATATCATCCTCGTGTCGCTACCTCGAATATTACTAGTTTTTATTATTTGTTTCCTCCTCATCCTCTAGGTGAACCATCCGAGGAAGTTCTGAAACTACTAATTCATTTTTCAAACCTAGAAAGTTCTTTTATTTCTGCTTGAAACCGACCCACGGATCTTGCAAAAGATATGATTTGGTGGAAGCTAAGGTTTTTATCAAGAATCTCATTGAGTAATTACAATCCTTTCAAATAGATAGGTCAGAATTTCATATCAGGGTCATTCAGCCAAAACGTCGTCTGAATTCAAATTGTAAGAAAGAGTTGGAGGAACTCAAGCTGAAACACATGACTCAGATTGACGAAGAAACTGTATTACTAGGTTAAAGTACGAAGAATGAAAGCCCTTCGACACTTGGACTTGTACAAGATCAAATTTGATGAGGAAAAGGTTGATGCCATCAAAGTTGTTGTAGATGTCAGTGCAAAAAAATGTCTTGATGCTATGAAAACATCTGAAAAGGAGGTCAAAATCTGGATGATTCTTGATTTCCATCAAAGGTTTCCAAGGACAAATTTGACAGATTTTTGGCATTTGATTCCAGTAAATAGATGCTCTAAGAAAGCCTTTGTTACAATCCAAGGGAAAGAGAGGAATTTTAATTGCGGGATGATAAAATATAAAATTAGGCTCTTCAGAGCAAGAATGAAACTCCTCGGAATGCAGCTCAGATAGTGCACCCAGTGATGGCCAGGGTAAATATGAGGTTTTCGTGTTACAATTATGGAACTTGTTATTTCGTTTTTTTTTTGTCATCTATTATCACATGTAATCCTTGAAACATTTGTCGACTTTTATTTTGTTGGGTTTTTTTAGAAACATTTAAGTGTTTAAACATATAGCACTTTTATTTTTTGAAAAATGCTAAATATCACTTTTCTTTCTTCCAAATTGTCCTAAAAAATTAATATGCTTTCCATATGTAAACCATGTTTAATGATTTAAAAGATGTAAAATTCCTTCCTCATTAGCACTTCGAACAATGCTTTGATAAGTGCATGACACTTCGAATTATATTGTTACTCAAATTGTCACCACTCAATTTAGGACTTCGAACAATGCTTTAATAAACGCAAACACTTCAAATTATATCACCTCTCATATTGACATTTCGGATAATGATTTAATAAACTATAGCACTTCAAATTATATCAGTAATCAAATTGGCACTTCGAATTATGTCAACACTCAAATTGGCACTTTGAATTATATAAACACTCAAATTGACACTTCGAACAATTCTTTAATAAACATTGGCAGTTTGAAATATATCACCACGCGGTTCGAACAATACTTTAATAAACTTTAGCACTTAGAATTATATCACTGCTCAGATTGGAAATTCGAATAATGTTTTAACAAACATAAACACTTTGAGTTATATCACATCTCAGATTGGAACCTCGAACAATCTTTAAATTAACGTCTGCACTTCAAATTATATCACCACTCAGATTGGCACTTCGAACAATGTTATAATAAACTTTAGCACTTTGAATTATATCACCCCTCAGATTAGCACTTCGAATTATATTTTTATAAATTACCCCAAAGGTAATCAGTCTTTCTGTAAGTTCCAAAATATAAACACTAGATATACTTAGAAGACAACATAGTATGCATAGAAAAAATTGGCCAATCAAAAGAAATTGTATTTATAATTTCGGTAATATGACACCTCATTAAAACATGCACGAGCTACCAGGAGAGGAAATAGTATGCCACGGTACAAGCTATATAAATAAGAAAACAACAATATCATAAACGTACTAAACATTACTCACAATACAACTTTAAATGCACAATGTTAGTCTCCCATCTTTATCTTGGAGGCAACATGTGCTTGGCTTAATTCTCTCTACCACTGAATAAGGTCCTTCCTAGTTTGGATCCATTTCTTCCAACCTTTTATTTTTTGTATGGAAGAATTTTTTTCTCAAAACGTTGTTCGTACCTTGAAATCTCTTTGTCTCACCCTCAGATTATAGTGACTCCTCATCAAAGTTTGATAATGAATCAGGTTTAAATGTGCCTTAACCCGTTTTTGCTCAATCAAATCAAACTCCGTCCGTCTAGCCTCCTCGTTAACATCCTCGGAATAATTGAGTACTCGATAAGATGGAAGTGTTGATTTTGCATGACTGTCATATATTAACACAAAAGGAGTGTCTTGAGTCGCAGCTCGAGGTGTTTTTCTATAAACCCATAATTCCCCTCGAATTACAGAAAGAAATCATTTATATGTTATTAAACCGCGACTCATTATCTATAGTAATTCTCTGAGGAACCCTAAATCTTCAACAAATATTAGTGATAATTAATTTTATAACATCTATACCTCTAGTGCCTTACCAGGGTTCAATTTCAGCCCATTTTAAAAATTAATCCACTGCCACTATAATTGTTAGGCGTTCTGCCAAAGCCATGGGTAATACTTTTACTAAATCCAATCCCCATCTATCAAAATGGAATACTTCGGAAACCGAAATTAAAGGTACAACTAGCTTACTAATAGAATTTTCAAATATTTGACAGGTATCACGGATTTGTACTAAATTTTTAGCATCATTAATTATCGAAGGACATTCGTATAACTATAGGCTCTAAATCTCATTCGGTGAGCTAACTTTAAGTTAAGAGGAAATGTCCATTTAAGTAAAAACTCTTTTAGATCAAGTGACATATCTTCGCGGTCTTTCTCTATAGTTACAAATACTCCATCGGAATATTTACACGGTTCTAACTTCATCGATATAGATGGAATATTTTGTAACAAAATCCATGGATATTATTCAAAATATGCAATAGTTTCCAAAATAGCTAATCTTCGTAGCTCTCGCAGATACAAGACAACTTGTTCCTTTTTAGCTTCAGATACCCGACATGTGTTTTGCCACCAACTGCAAATAGTTATGTAAACGAAATTTATTTTCCCCACATATACTCGCAAGCCTTAATCCAGCTAAACCAGCTTTATATTTTGTTTGTTATTTGATACTTTAAAACTCAACCAAATGGCCTCGTACCTAGCTTCTCAAGAGAGAGAAATCATATGTACTCCTGCACTTGACCCCAATACACTAGATCCTTCATCAGTGCGAACTACCTATACTTTATCTGTTGGTAATAAATTCCTATCACTATCTTCATCAGAGCAGCTCAAATGGAACTCAACTAGAAAATCTACTAAAGCTTGAGCCTTTATAGTTGTTCGCAGAGCAAAATCTACGTCAAAATCCTATAACTCGACCCACCACTTAGTCATCGTACCAGCAATATATGGTCTATGTAATACATTTTTCAATAGAAATTATGTTTGGATGATAATTGTATGAGCCTCAAAATAGAGGCGCGTACTTCTGGCAGCTACCACCAAGGCCAGTGCCAAATTTTCGAGCCTCAAACTTTTTTTTATGATGCTAGCAAACTCTTTCTCACATAGTATAATTGTTGAGGAGATCCATCTTCTTTTCTTATTAATATAGAACTGGTGGCAAAATCCGACACATCAACGTACAAAAATAGTTGTTCCCTATTTAGGGCTTGAACCTAATTTTTGGTGATGATCAATGTTCTTTAATTTTGGAAAATGCCACGTCATATTATGGAGTCGAACAGAATTACTTTGGCCGCCGTAACACTTGGAAAAATGGACACATTTATCATAAAATCGATAGATTAATAGGTTTAGAGGTGTAAATATTCTTGTTAAAATATGTATTTCTTTAATCGTCTAAGAATGGGTCATCGTTATCAGAGCTTTTAATTTATCAGGATCAACTTCTATTCTACTTTCACTTATGATATATCCCAAAATATTTCTAGATCTAACTGTGAAGGTACTTCTTTGGATTTAACTTCAACCGAATGGATCTAAGATTCAAGAAGATTTCTTCTAAATCTCGAAGATGTTCGTCATTTGACAGAATTTTGACCAATATATCATCCATATAAACCTCCATATTATTTCTAATTTGATAAGAAACGATTTATTTACTAACGTTTTATAAGTTTCCCTTGCATTCTTGAGGCCAAAGGGTATGATCGGGTATCAATGCAGTCATCGGTCAGTTATAAACGTAAGGCTTTCTTGGTCTTTTGGATTCATTTGAATCTGATTATAACATTCGAACGCCTCCATGAAAGAGAGAATTTTATTCCTTGACGTTGAATT
Source organism: Limnanthes douglasii subsp. nivea (assembly GCA_036936605.1). Lineage (NCBI taxonomy): Eukaryota > Viridiplantae > Streptophyta > Magnoliopsida > Brassicales > Limnanthaceae > Limnanthes > Limnanthes douglasii. The sequence goes on along the minus strand of JAUPFV010000002.1, from coordinate 200,896,617 downwards.
AACAAGTTGATCAACCCTCAGCACATGAAATGGATCTTTTGGAGATGCCTAATTTAGATTTGTAAAGTCGACAGACATCCTCCGTTTCTCATTATTCTATTTTATGAGAACTGGATTAACAATCCACAATGGATACTGTGCTTCTCGTATATGTCCGACCTTAGATAAGCAATCCACCTCAGCCACAATTGCCTCAAATTTTTCTACCAGTATCAATCACCACTACAACCCTCAACACATTCGTTGAACTACCAGTATCAATCAATATTCATCTGATCTCAGTTCCCACTATTTCCGTGCCAATCACCACTACATCCTCATGGGATCCAGTTATACCCCTCAAATCCTCATTATCAAACAAAATAAAAGGTGTAACATTCCTCCCGTTAAGATGATTGGATATTTCTCATCCTAATTGAATTTCCAAACTTAATACATGTTTTTTTCTAATTCTTGGTATTGCTAGCCATAGTATCTCCCCCAAAAATAGCTAGAGATTCAAAATACTCACACAAACTATGAACCCTCCGTGGGACCATTTGTTTGTTTACAATCAGAACTATTCTTCGATGTGGGTCTTAATCTAAGTACTTTGAAGTCGCATCGAAGCCTTCATGATTCTCCAACTTTGAATCCATAATCATCAGTTTATTTTCCAGCTTCAAGCTACGTTCACGGCATGCTGCGCAGACGTGCTCGGATTATTCTGACCATCACCCTGTCATTTAACAAAAATCATTAACTTGCCATTGTCTATGAAAATCTAAATATCTTTCTTCAAATCTATACAATCCGTAGTGTCGTGCCCCACGTCATTATAGTACTTACAAAAACGTTTATTCCACTCCTCCTAATGCCTATATATCAAAACTGGTTTTCTAAAGTTAACATGGGTCTTTGGTCTTTCAAAGACTGTTCCCACGTTCTCAGTTAACACTGTAAAATATTATGGCCTTATCCATTGCTTTGACTTCACCCGAGGTGGTTTATATTTGGAAGGTTGGGATGATCCTATTCGAGGAGGTAGATTGGTATTCACCCTTGGACGAGATAATACCTAGGAATTCGAAGTACTTCCGTGGTATCCTCGGTCAGCAGAGACTTTTCATGAATTCCTTTGAGTTGAACTCAACCCAATCCGAACTCTTGTTGATTCTTCTATTTTAATTTGTTCCTTAAATTGAGCCATTAAAACCAAAAAAGTCAATGCCATTCTCCTCGTAGTCTCATTTTTTTGAATCATCAGGAAGCAACCCTTGCCTAAAGGCCGCCATGGCAACTTGCTGTTCACAATCTTGCAACTCAGTTTTTGTTAATACAAAGCATCTTGTGTAATCTTTCAAATTCTATCCTACATCTTGTTCACATTGGATTATGGTATCATTGTTAGCTCGCATCTCTTTACTTTGCATGAATTGTCTTCAGAATACAGTATAAAAAACCCCAAAGTTTGTTATAGATCCCCTCGAAATTCTATTATACTATTTTAGAGCGGTGCCTTTGAAAGTTTGTGAGAATTCCCTACACGCCAACTTATCATCATCCTTAAAGTTCATCATGTAATTCTTAAATTTCTCAATATGATCGTTAAGATCTTATGTACTATCAATCTTTTTTACCTTTGAAATATCAAAACGCCTCGGAAGAGATATCGACCTAATCTCAGAGGTCAAATGAGAATTTCTCCAATATACTCCCTTCATTTATTAGTTGGCTCCGGTCGTTCCCATAATTGCATATAAAGTTTTATCCACAATATTAACATACTGGTTAGATGTGTAACCTTCGGACAAAATAATATCCCTCATATATTCAGACTTATTCTATCTCTTAGATTTGTGCTCTCTTTCAAATTTCTGAGGCCGACTACCTTATTTCCTCGAAGAGCACCAATGTGTTTCCTGCTTAAACCAATCATCTTCGGAATCTGACGCAGAAGACCCACTCACATCGGTCGTAATATATCGATGTGTATACTTTTTCTCCTTTTGAGTAGAATGATATTCTATGTTCGAATGAAAACACATATTTTTTTTCTATCACTTCACACCCAGTGAGCAGTACGAGACTCATCAGGTAAATTTTCTAGATCGTTACTCATCTACTCGTCGTACCTTAAATCACACCTTATTAGACTGAATCTACAACTCTATTTGATCAAGTTGACAACTATTCTTTCTAGCAGTTGATTCATCAAATCCTCCACGTTAGATTGTTCATATTGTTCATTATTTGAATTTCATCTTGGTTTTCTTCTCTAACTAAATCTGATTCAAGCACTTTGTTTTCCATCAAAACCGCAGGATCAGTCCTAATTTCAGTATCCATTGTAATTTTTTGTGGTTTTAGATTTGTTATCTAGGTACCTTAATTTCTCCCACGCTGGTCACCAATGATAAGTGTCGTTGGAATATGAGAAATAACAAGGATTATTTAGAGTAATTTTTTAAGAAAATATAGTTCAAACTTCTACAGAGCGAATTTTTGTAAGTCAAAATGTCAATCACCTTTATTTTCAAAGTCCACCCATTATTTATAGGCATGGGTGGTTATAGGTAACATATTCAGTTATAAGTTAGGATATTTCATCCCATTTGTCTAATTAGTGTAAACATATTTACAATAAATTGCACACTCAGTCCCTGATATATAAATTGTGTACCAAATCTATCATTTAACTATAAAATACTCAAATTACAATACTTTTAGTAATTGTTTTCACTCCTCGATCACTTATATCCTTATCATAGTATAATTGGGAGAAGCCAAAAATGGCGGCTTACTTACTCTAAGAGTTTCTATCTTTTAACAAGATCTTTGATGAAAGAATCCCCCGCAAGTTCGATCCTTACCGAATGGATACTTAAGACGCTTCGAGCGGTCTAGAGCATCAACTCAAACAATTTAGAAATATGATGATGGTTTTACCTGAGATGTTCTCTGTAAAACTTTATCCATAAATTTTAAAGGCAACATACTCGACTGGTTCATATTCAACTAAAATGGACCATCCAGGATTTCGAAGGCCTATAAAGTGTTTTAAGAAGCCTATTTATTGGAAACAAGGCCCATAAGAATGAATAAGAATCTATCATTAACTTGTACTAACAAAGATGATGGATAATAAAAAGTTATGTTTAGAGTTTCGTTTATGAGATGAATATCATTTTAAAGTGTAAGGAGGATGTTGATGTAGTAGCATTTAAGATAGGATTGGATAGAGAGGGTCGGTGTACATCGAACTAGTCAAATTTTATGTTGATAACATGGGTAACATTTTGGCTCGTTCAGTTGAGTTTATCATATTCCACTATTTTAAAAATTGTGATTCTTCTTACTCACCCTATCCAAAAATACAAGAGGCAAAGTATTCAACACTAAACAGAAAGAGAACTAACAAAGGTAGCGAGATGAGGTATGGAGATTTCTAGTAAGCAAAACAAATCCCTCTTATTACGATAATTTGACACTAAAGTTTACACATTTTACCAAGATCATATTGGTTATTTTCAAAAAACCAAAGGAAAGACAAAAAAATCAGCCTCTGTGAAACATGTTGACCTCATTCTACGAAGATCTCGTATGAATTTTTATGCGTAACACAGCGATCACGGTCATGTAACTCACGATTGTGAGAAGTTATCAAAAGATACCCATATCTTAATCGATAATGGAGAGGGCGTTCAGTTCATCAAACGCAAAGAAAGTGACTGACGGGATAATAAAAATAACAAAGAGTCGACAATTGAAGGAGTCAAGAAGACGAAAGATGATAGAGGAAGACCATAATGGTTATACATCATCTTCGGGGGGGGGGACAAAATGTCAGGAACATATCTGAATTCTAGAAAAAAACATAAAAAAGACTTAAAGGTTTATTTGGTATATAAGTCCTCTTACTACCAGTATACAAAACCGATTGCCGGCCTATTTTTTAACGATTACGATTTGTGGGGTATGGTCACCCTCATGAGAACGCATTGATAATAAACTTGGATATAGGCTGGATCATTGCTGTGCTAGTCTTAGTAATCGTAGTCAACTCAAATACTATAATCTTGAAGACTAGCTGTTAAAAGATAAAGTTATTGAGGTACCATCATACAAACAAACAGATAGACAATTGGTTAGTTATAGGGGAAAATCGTCTAGTTGTATGAGCAAAGTGGAACGTTTTAGAACTGTGGGATGTGGTAGCACTAGGAAGGCCATGAGAAAATTTTTACTGATAGATTATTCCCACGCCTTGTACCATGAAATCGTAGGAAGGATTTGGACTAACAAGATCGAGGCAACATCATGCTCATTCTAACAATGCCTAAAATACCCGGTTGGAAACTTGGTCGGGATCGTTACAGGTAGTCAAAGGACTACTTTGAATTGTTACGCGATCTGCATGGACCCTAAGAGGCTGCGCCAATATAAATAATCTAGCATGAGCGGGAGGTCATTAACAGGTTAAAAACAATCATTTTTATGGTGAAGTTGACAACCCAAGGGAAGAGACTCATTGTGATAACCACTCGGGCGATATAAAAGATGAAGGTATAATAAAAATACATTCAGTTAAGATTGGGAACTATCTCGACTCGGCTTTCAAACATAAATTAGTGGTACTATTACAGTAGTACTTGGATGGTTTCGCGTGGAGTGTTGATGGTGTCCTTGGGTTAGCTCAAACGTAATTTTTCACGAGCTTTCTATCGATAAAATGATGAGACCAGTTCATAAAAAAGACCATATTTTTTCATTTGAAAAATATGAGACCATTGTCAAAGAAGTAACTAAGTTTCTTAAAGTTGGACACATCCGAGAAAACAAATATCCGACATTGGTAGCCAACCACGTCCTCGTAAAGAAAAAGAAAACAAGAAGTGGCAGATGTGCATAAATTTTACCGATCTAAAGCAAGCTTGCCCAAAAGGTACTTTTCCCTTGCCTCAGATTGATCAACTGGTATATGTAGCCTCAAGATGGATGCTTTTTTTAGGATATAACCAGATTTGAATATTCCTGCATGATGAGGAGCATATCACTTTTCTGACCGAAAGTGGTTTGTACTACTATAAAGTTATACATTTTGGTTTGAAATATGTATGTTCAACCTACAAACAACTCACCAACTAGATATTTGCAAAAATACTAGGCCAGAACATGGAAGCAAATATAGAAGACATGATCGTGAAGAGTAATACCAAAGACCGCCATATCGTAGTCTTGTCCGATATATTTAAGATTGTACGAACATACAATCTGAAGATGAAACCTCTAAAATTCTCATTCAGACCCAATCTTACAGTGGAAACTTGGGCTATGTTGTCAACAAAAAAGGCATCAAACCCGACAGTTAAAGACGCTACTACCATAGAACCACCATAGAACATTAAAGAGGTTGATAAATTAACGGGTTGGTTAGCAACTTTATCACGATTTATATCCAAGACCTTAGACAAGAGAAATCTTTTCTTTGAAATCCTCAAAAGAGCAAATAAATTCAGTTGGACCAAAGATTGAGACGACAAGTTTCGTGCATTTAAAGAATATCTGACTTCCCATGAGATATTTTCCGCTCCAATATAAGATGAACCATTCTACTTGTATTAATTTGTTTTTAATTTTGTGGTTATCGGTGTGTTGCTTAGGCAATTTGTAGGGTTCTAGAGGCCGATTTTCTACGTTAGTAAAAGTCTGATCGATATTGAGACAAAATATTTAAACATAGAAAAATTGGTTTTAGAGTTGGTGGTAGCCATCTCGAAAAAATGAGGCCATATTTCCATATTCTATTATCTTAAAACTGTATTTTAAAAGTCTAATATCTTAATTTCTTAAAAACTTTATTTTAAAATTTTAATATCTCGAGTTCCTAAATGTAGATTTTTTATTTTTTTCTGATGATCTCATAAGCACAGACCTGAAGACATTCTTATCTATCATAAGCTTAAAATTGACAACTAAAAAAAAGCCAAATATAAAATGGAAGAATGAGATAGTTCTCTCCTTCAAGGCGAGGTCATGACTTTCTTCCTCCCGTTGAGAAATATGTTTTTTATAAGATTTATCTTGTAATTAACAAAATATGAGCCATGGTTATTCATCTCGCCAACTAAGCTGAGTAGAAAAACAATTTTAATTGTTTTTTTAAAATTTGTTTGAGTTTTGTTGTACAAACCTCGCCTCCCCGTAAAATTTAGGAAATTTTGATATTTTTTCTTCTTGTTATGCATTGCTACTTGGTTTTAGTTTTAAATGAGCTTACGATTTATCATATATATTATTTTTTACAAATATGTTATGTGTGAGCTTTGTATTAGTAATAATATTTGAACCTGATTCAAGACTTTGCATCTTTCAATTTTCTTATTTTCTTAAGCCTAAGGCCTTGTATCCTTGTGAGTCTTCTTGGATTATGGATCGTTTTAGCTAAGGTTATTTGTTATTTTTTTTTGTTTTGGAGCTCTATAGGGATATCCCTATGAATACTCTCGGACTAGGGATTATTTCGAAGATTTTCCCTCCGTTGAGGATTATTAAGAGTCGATGTATGCTAGTTTCCCTAGATGATGGTTTTTAGCATCAGTACTCTTAATGTATTACATATTGGTTATAGAAAAAGTAATCTATTTCCAGTTGCTTCGAATGTCAGCAAACTTATTTTATTTAGAACTTGAGCTGGAAGGGAAATGTATTGCTAATAGTTTCGGATGAAGACTTCTTAGCTTTAGTAATATTAATTTATTAAGAATCCGAGCTATCTTCGGTAAAAAAAATAAAGGGCATGGTTGCTTGTTACTTTGGATAAAGGTTTTTTTTAGCCGATAATTTTAATTTATTAAAATTATGAGCTATTTTTAGAGAAACAAATGAAAGGGAAGTTTATTGTCTTGATTTTGTTAACCCAAACATAGTGATCAGCTCCAAAGGAGAAGATTGGTTGAGGGAGCTTGTGGTCTCACTAAAGTGTTTGTAATTATGCTAAAGAGAATTACTCAAACACTAGTTGAGGTCGTGTAAGACTTCATAAGAAGCATATAAACTCAAATATTCTATATTTCAAGGATGGGGAATAGGTTGTCCATATTTCAAAAATAAACATTAAGATTTGGATGAAATTGACCAAGTATTGACATGTGTTGCAGCATTTGACAAAATATTTACGGCTTGCAAAATGGTTGGCCACAAGTAACCTACTAAGAGAAATCCCAAGTAAACCAAGTGAAAACAGGTTGATTTCTTATTATCCAAACATCCATCCCAATTTGAATCAGTATAAGATTTTAAGATTATATTAATGGTTTCCAAGAAACCTAATCCTTGTTAAATTTATCCCTTAGAGGTATTTGAGAACATGACGTCTAACCTCCGTGTGTTCTTGACAAGGTTTATACATATATTGGCTAAGCTTGTGCACTGTTAACACAATTCTTTAGTTTCTTTTCACAAGTACTTCAATTTCCCAATAAATTTTTGATATCTTACTACATTTTCCATTGTTAGAATGTTAGATTAGACTGGCTAAAGTTTGAAATTTGTTTTTAAAAACTATTTTAGGCTAAAAATTTGTGTAACGAAACAAGTATATGGTTATATTGTATGAAGCCAAAATTTATTAAGCTTTCCAAAACATTACTTACCGTTGTCTTGATGCTTGTTTTATACCATACAAAGCTTTGTCAAATTGACAAATTTTGGGAAAAAATGTACAAGTTTTTTATCAAGATACTAATGTGAAAAAATGTACAAAAAATATTTGTCAAAACTTTGTATGATGCTTGTTTTACACCATACAAAAATGTACAAATATTTGACAAAGCTTTGTATGATGCTTGCTTTAAAGGCTTTGTCAAGATACCAATGTACAAACATTTTGTGATCTCTCTTACACCTTCTCCACTAATTCATCATGCAATAATATTGAGATCCAATTGAGACAATTACTACTCATATGCATCACTTAAAGCCAACAAATATTTGAGTGATGACAACTTCGATATTGGAGAAAATGTTTTGGTATAATACTTTAGTTTGTGTGTATCATTTTACAACTAATCTTTCTTTAGTTTTTTAATAGGTACATCTACTTTGTGTTTAATTTTATATATTCATTTACACCCCCACTATATCACTTCTTTGCAACCATACAATCATGTTTTGTACTAACTTTCATATAGTTACTTAGTTCTTAAAATTGAGATGTTATGAGGAGAAAACTATAATGATTGTCACGTAGAAAAGACATTATACATAATTCAAAAAATAGTTGGATGAGTGATAATATTATATTGACAGTGTGTATGAAACTTTCTTGCCTTTTGTTATCTATTGGATTGTATTGACACACTTTCAACATCTTGTATGCGATTAACATGAAAAATAACACATCCTGCACGAGTTTTCATTAATGTATCTCCTGGATTATATGCAAACTTAGAATATATCTCACCTTGAGTACTCAAATGAAGACTAAAATCAAACAAATTATAATTTTTTTCAACTAAGATATATTTGAAATAAAAATATGTTTATGCAACCTAACATTTATAGATACCAAGAAGAATGAAGCAACTAAAACAGACCAGTATCAATGGCGCTTGAATTGAGAAATTTCAACTTATTTTGTTGGCTAGAAGGCAAAACTGGCATACTTTATCATCACATGTTAAATACTTGTAAACATCACCTGTAAAAAAGAAGAATGACGTAATCTTTTATGTTGGGTTGTTGAAAATAAAATGATAATAATAGGACCACGGTGCAATTGGCTCATGACATTCATAGTAGTAACAATAACATACAAACCACATTTTTTACCCCGGTGAGAAAAATGTATCAAAACATTCGCGTTGTAGATAACATTTTTAGTTTCACACACATATGTGTTCTAATATATTTTATGATGATATTGAATTAGAAAGTAAAAACATACAAACATTAACCAAGATTAAGTATCTTTTAAGTTGATTTTTTCCTAATCCTCCTAATATGATTCTCTTGTCATAGTGTAGATTCATAAAATTATTATCCAAATGCACCAAATTCATAAACATACTACTATCTTACACATATGACCACCAGCTCAAGCATCAATAATTCATTTTTAAGGCAACCAGTGAGATGGACAAATACTGCTTTGAAATAGATAAAAAATAATTTCACCAATAATATTATGAGATGATATTCTTGTATTATGAGAAGCAACCTGATGAAGATTACTCTCACTTAAGGATATTATTTTTACATAGTGCCCATAAGACATAGTAATACTATTATCAGAAAAATAAAGACAAAAATTCATTTGAGAATGCATAGAATTCATCACTAGATAACATTGTGCTACTCGTAAAGACATGTTCGATGGTAATGCATTTCACCACCAGGATCCGTGCTTATTCGATGAAAAACACTATGCTTTATATTTGTTCTTGGGACTATGAACAAATAAATATTCATGCGATATATGTTATTTATCTTTGATGTGTCATGTACCTCCCTAATGATAACATACATACTTTAGCCTCACTAACGATTTGTGTTGACCATTTTGATATGCATAGTTGACATGTTTAGTGTTCAACACATTGTTGTCATATAGAAAAAAGACATATCACATCCCTACAACCAATACACTTCTTATTTCATGGTGCGCATGCACATCATAGATTGTGTGTACATAGGTACACTAATACCCCACTTTTTTATTTTGTTGTAACACTCGTGCAAACACTCTAATCAAGACTGATAAAAGCTCAACAAGAAGAATAATATCTCATACTCGTGTGTAACAATCATTCAAGGCCATAATACAATGCATAATCAACTTAATATTTTTCACTATTAACAATCTACTCAAAATTGTATATGTACAATTTCTAAAAGTACAACATGAACATACACAAATACATCAATAATACTCTAATCATTCCATAAAGTTTTCATTCTAGTGAAATAAGTCGTTACAGACAAAATCTCTTATTATACTACCAAAATGGCATTCACCAATTGAAATATACTTGTTATTTTCTCCCACAAAAATTATTTTGAACAAATTTTTCCAAATCTCATACAATTATACTTAAAAATCACATTGCATATTATCTCTTAGGAAATCGAATATGTTGCATAACCATGCTATCACATCTCTTCCACAAACCAAACAAACATCATCTAAGATAGGTTTTTTTTATCAAATTTTGGTTTATTCTTACCTCATAAAGTTATAATCATGGATCCAAGCCAAAATAGTAGTTATCCCCGATTCAAATATGAAAAACTAAAATAACACTTGAATTATCCATATTATTCAGATGATACGGTGGTATTTGTGTGTTATTACTGGACCACCTCTGATCATCATCACGAGAAAATTTAACATTAATTATTGATTTTCATCGTCAATAAAAAACAACACAAACAGTCAAACTCTTTTAAACCTCAAAAAACATAAAACTCTAATATTATTTAAATAATAAATAAATAAAAATAACTATTTTTTATTCAAAATAATATAAAACAAATTATATATAATATTTAGGTTATTAATTTTTTTATATACAAAATATAATTTTGATAGTTTACAATAGTATGAGATTTTCAGGTGATTTACAAAAAACGAAAAAATATATGTACATACGAGTAAACACACACCTCATCAAAAATGATATATAAGATACATATTTTATCCATTTATATACTTTTTATGCATCAATATGAAATTACATGTGATCTAAAGTAAAATATTAATTCACAGCGCTTATTAACAATGAATCGGCACTATTGGTTATCTTTATAAGTTTATCGCCATTATTTTTTTTAGTTTTTAATTTCATTTATCTTTAATATTTATTCAGTAAGCTAGTTAGTTTTTTGTTTTAGTATATTTTTGTCACATGTTTATATTGTTAAATACATCATAATATTTTAACACCTCTTTATTTTTTTTACATTCATTAACCCTTTTTGTATTCATTTCCTCTAACACCCGTTATGTTTCTCTTTCATCTTCCTAGCCTAATGTTTTTATCTTTGGTTCTCTTTATAAACCAACATTTATATTTGGGAGGTGAAACAATATTGAAACTATCGAACCATTGTTTTCATTCATTAAGAAGTGTGGCTTGATTGGAGTGTATCAAGACGGTGGTACTTGATTGGAGTGGTAGTAAGGAACAAGATAATATGGTATAATATGAGGTGAGAAGCTACATCCGTAGTGCCTCTATGGTTCAGGTAGCCCCAACCTGATTAGAGTGGGCGGATAGAAGTCAATTGGGAGGAGACTAAAGTGGTACTTTATTCGAGATGAGGATTTGTTAGGGTGACGACCAAAGTCCACATCCTACATCGGTTATACATGGGAAGGATTAGTGGTATATAACTAAGAACATATCTCTACTAGTATGAGGTCTTTTGAAAGTGGACCAAAAGCAAATTCGTGCCGGCCAGTGGGCCCAAAGCAAACAATATCATACCAGTGTGAAGATCGGTTGTTCTTACTTATATACGAAGACGGAATATGTGGTACCCATATTTCTGACAGTATCATAGATTGATTGTTGTTTTTTATTTTGATTTTGAATTATATTTTTCAAGTTTATTGTCTTTCAAGAAAATTTAAGGGTTCTATTTCTAAGTGGGTTAGAAAAACACGTTTAAAAAGAAGAAAAGCCAAAAAGTGAGGTTTAGCAAAGTTTTTTATGAAGTTAATCGGGTCGATCATATACTTTTTAATGTAAGTCTTACATTTTTCTAAATCTTTTTAATCAGAGGTTTTGGAGATTACGACACTAATTTAGATGTTTGAAGAACTGTTTTGAGATATATTTGAAATTTGGATCCACGAATTTCAGCTTATTGTGAATCTATGGTTTGTATTTTGGCGATGAAGAGATTATGATTTCCATAGTACACTATAACGTATGTAAATTATTCCCTGGATTATACAAGGGTTTTAGTTTATTAAATCGAATAAATTTTTTAATAGATATATATATATATATATATATATATATATATATATATATATATATATATATATATATATATATAACTTGATATTTTCTGGAAATACTTCATAAATTTAAGTTAAAATATTATCTTTGGATTGGTTGTTTTTAATTTTCTAGATTGCAAGCATGTATAAAAAAAATCAGAATATGACCAAGACATTTTATAATGTACTTTTAGTTATGATTAATGTAAAATAAAGTATGCATATTATAAAAGCATAATAGTATAAAAGACTTTTTGGTGTTGATATAATCTTGATGTGATAAAAATGAAGCTATTAGACTATATTAGCAGCGATAAAAATGGAAAAACTGTTCTAACTCACTAATAGACCGTCTAAAAATGGAAACACGTGAACCTTGATTTAATCTCTAGTATAAAGGTTCAACTAAAGAAACAACATTCATCTTTCAATTTTATGTTATAGAGTTGTCATAGTATATTAACATTCATCTTTGCAGGATCTAATTTATGTTGCATTATCTAATTTATGTTCAGTCTTATGTGCTGCCTATCATATGTTGAATTATCTAATTCGTGTTCACTTTCACATTATGGTGCCGCCATAGTATATTCGTTCTTAAGTTCATATTTCTAAAATTTTGATATTTGAATTGTAAGAACATCTTACATGTTGTTGCTTAAAGAGGTGATCGAAAATGCAGAGAGTGAAAAGAAGAATTTAGTCAATCAAGTGGCAATTATTTTGCATATATATGTTTTAGGAGGTAAATGAAATCATAATTTGAGAAATGCTTTTTGTTCATATCTATCTTGATTATATGTGCTATTAATTTGTTTTTATTATATATGGCTTTAATAAAGATTATAAATATAGCATACCTTTACTACACAATTTATTTTTTCTAATTATTGTTTTCATCGTAATTTCAACGGAAAAAGAAAATACAATGAACAATATGACAAATTACTAAGTTCACTATATTTCCAATCAACTAAAATCTTCATGTCACCTAGACAATCTATGCAGCTTTGAAGAAGAACGTAAATTCCTAAGCGCAACAAACTTGGAAGAGGAAAATACGAAGTAGTAAAATCACGGATGATATCGATAAAATCCCGCAGAAGTCAAACAACTAGGAGTTGATAATGGGTTTAAATAAGAACAAGTCATGTGATAAGACAATCACTAACTTGGATTCTGCTAATCATTATTGGAACACGAATAATTTAATGGCCTCTCATAAATCATTAAATAAACCTTTCATTATTGAATATCTAACTTATAAAAAATTGGGTAAGTTTGCATATGTTGATCCATATCTCTTTGCAAGTGCCCTATTTTTTCACTATAGATCTAATGCGAGAAACAAGAGGTATCCCTAAGTGGAAGATATTTTTGCATATGGAAGCTTTTTGGACATGGCATTACTAACAGAGTGAACATCATTTATACTAAAATCTCATCATTTGAACATCATGGCATCGTGGACGTGATTCTTACTAAAACGTTTTTTATGTTTCTATTAAAATTTTATTTTTTTCTTGATTCATTCTTTCATACATATTGTACAACATTTATGACATTTTTTATCTACACAAAATGTTGTTCATAAATATTTTATAAAAGATAAAGGAGGAACCAAAAATCATCTCAACAAAAACATTCATTTTAATTTTTCAATATATCTCATAATAAATTATAATTTGATATTTTTATATACTAAGAATATTAATGTAACTAAAATTAATTTATTGTATATTTTGTTAATATTATAAATATTAATTAAATACGTAATTTTATTATAATTACCAGTAAGTTATTAGTTTTAAAATTAAGTTAACTTATTATTCATGTGTAAATATAAAAAAAAGATTTCAAATTAAAATTAATCTATTATTAATTCTGATTTCTTATAAAAGTTAATTGTTGTTTTTACAAAATATAGATTTCAAAAATCAATAAAAGTTAAGTTATAAGGAGCATGACATAATAACATTGATTTAGACTTTCTCTTCGACGTTCTTCCATGGGCTAGTTTTTTTTGCCTTCTACGATCTGAGTTTTGAGAATGGTGGCTGCTACAAAAGATATATGGTTTTTAAAATGTCTTACAGTCCTCCGAAGTTCATTTAAAAAAATTTGCTTTTACATCGAGCTCTTTTTCGTCGGGAAGCTGTACATTCGTCGATTTTTTGCTTCATTGGTTCTCTTCTCTCTTACGTCATCGTCGATGATCCTATTTGTAAGTTGTATCTTTTTGGTGTTTTCCAGCATTGCAGAAAAAGGTGATTTCAGGCCTTACGACCTGCAATCTTTGTCGCTTTTCTTTAAATTTCGGTCTGTATATTTCTTTTTTGGTGGATGTCACCTGTTTCTGCACCAAAAAATTGTCTTTCTGACGAAGAGTAAGGTCCGCTCTAGTGCTCTGTTCATCCATCCCCTCAGAGTGCTTTCTGGCTTTGCTCTGCTTCCAAATTCGAAGCTTTTTTTTGTCGATGGAGGTCTTTTATCCTTGTTGGCAAAATTAATATAATCTCGTAGCTTATATGTATGCAGTTATATTTTATTAGTTTCCGTTATAAATTATGTGCAGTTGTAACTGCCTCCGTAAATTCCGCATTTCCGTTATATATATATATATATATATATATATATATATATATATATGTAATCTGATCAAATTGAATGGATTTAGAATTTCAGGAAAACAAATTCTCTTAGATTTATTTTCTTCATTTGGTATCAGAGCCAATATCGAAAAACGATAGTTATGCGAGTGTGGTGAGAGGCGGTGGTAGCGCTGAATCATCAGAATCAGAAAGAAGAGTGTCACAGAAGGAATGAAATCTATCACTTACATATCCAATTCTCACAGACACAAACTATCAAAGATGGGCATTAAAGATGAAGATATGCATGAGGGCTCATGGAGTTTGGGATGCTGTGTTGCCCGACAAACCATTTGATCTTTGTCAAGATCAAATCGCGTATGGAATTCTCTCTCAAGGATTGACTGAAAGCCAATTGATGGAATTGGATGACATCGAGACAGCACGAGAAGCGTGGGAGTCTCTTCGCAAAATGAATGAAGGAGCAGACGAGGTCAAAGAGGTGTGAGCGCAAGCGTTCAGATGGGAATTTGAAGGTATGAAAATGAAAAAGAATGAGACAGTAGTGGAGTATGCAAGAAAAATAACAACAGTGGTTAACCAAATGAAGGCCCTTGGTGTTGCATTTAAGCCAGACTATGTGAACAAGAAATTGTTAAGATCTGTCTCGTCAAAGTTTACCCAAATTGCAGCGTCAATTCAACAATTTTGAGATGCTAAAAACAAGTCTTTTGAAGATGTTATTGGGGCACTAAGAGCCCATGAAGAACGTCTTAAAGGTGATGAAGAAGAAGAGCATGATGAAAAGGTATTGTTAACAAAAGCAGAATGGGAGTCACGATTCAACTCGACATATTCTGGACGGACCCGAGGTCGCGGTCGAGGAAGAGGCAGAGGTGGCTTTGGCTAGTCATGGAGACCAATTGTGTTTTTTATAGAGAGAAAAAATTGATGCTGGCCAAAGATAAATCTGAAACAATGGTAACGAAAGGGAGTGTTGATGAATCAATGTGGTACTACGACACAGACGCTTCAAATCATATGACCGGGGACCGAAACTTATTGACAGACTTAGATAAATCAATGACTGGTACAGTAAAGTTTGGCGATGGCTCTATGATCAATATTTGTGGAAGAGAAACTGCAAACTTCCGAAGAAAAACCGGGAAAAACTTGCGCATGAAGAACGTCTATTATGTACCAGGATTAAAATCTAATATCATTAGTTTGGGACAAGTAGATGAGTCAAGAGGAAAAGTTATTGTTGAAGGTGGATTTCTAAGTGTTTTTTATGCAGATTACAATATGGTGGCCAAAATACCTCGAGCAGAAAATAGACTCTCTGCAATGAAAATGAGTCAAGCAATTTCACAATGTCTCCTATCTACCAAATCTGAAAACTCTCGCTTGTGGCATGCCCGTTATGGGCATCTGCACTTTCAAGCCTTGCAAAAACCTGGACGAGATAAATTAGCCCATGGATTACCTGATTTTAAACAAGATGGTCAGAATTGTGATGTATGTGCTCTTGGGAAACAACACAGAGGAAGCTTTCCCACACAAAGTCACTATCGAGCAAGTTCATTGTTAGATCTAATCCATGTAGATATTTGTGGTCCTATTTCACCAATTACCAAATGAGGAAATAAGTATTTTATTTTGTTTGTTGATGATTTTAGCAGGTACATGTGGCTAAAACCACTGAAATCAAAAGATAAAGCACTTACTGGATTTAAGAAGTTCAAAGCAGAGGTCGAGACACAATTGGGAAAGAAAATAAAAATGTTACGGACAGACAGAGGCGGACAATTTCAGTCTCAAGAGTTTAAATTATTTTGTGAGCTTCATGGAATTCAAATGCAAATGACAGCACCATATTCACCACAACAAAATGGTGTGGTGGAAAGAAGAAATCAAACCATTGTCGAGATGATGAGATGTTTGCTGAAGGATAAATAAATACCATATGAATTTTGGGCAGAAGCTGCAGTTATAGCAACCTATCTTCTAAATCGTTGTCCCACAAGAGCTATAAGTGGAAGGACACCATATGAAGTCTACTTCGGAAAAACACCAAGTGTAAGTCATTTTCGAATTTTTGGATGTATAACTTATGTTTAAAATCTGAAATATGATGTGAAGAAGCTTGATGATCGAAGCAACAAAATTGTTTTTCTTGGTTATGAACCTGGTTCAAAAGCCTACAGATTTGTGAATCCAAAAACAATGAAAATAATAGTGAGTCGAGATGTCGCATTTCGAGAGTCTGAGAAATGGAACTGGTCTGACACTGTAGAATCCATAGAACATAAACCCAGTAACTCTATTTCCATTAGATATTTAACTGGAGAAGTAGAATCTATGAATCTTGAATCACCATCAATTTCTTCTCAAAGTGTATTAAATTGGGATGATACAAGATCAGATGAGGAACTTAGCAACGAGGACGATGAAACTCCACCAAAAAAGTTTCGATCTTTACAAGAGTTATATGATGAAACTAAGAAAATTGGGTTAGATTCAGATATGAGCCTTCTGTCTATTGAAGAACCAATGACGCAAGAAGAAGCATTCAACAATGAAAATTGGAGGATGGCAATGTTGGATGAGCTTGAGGCTATTAAGAAAAATAGAACATGGGAGCTTAGAAAATTAGCACCAGAACATAAAAGCAATAGGTTTGAAATGGGTTTATAAGTTGAAAAAGTTTCGAGAGGGTGAAATTATTAAATATAAGGCAAGACTCGTGGTCAAAGGCTACATTCAAGAACATGGAATTGATTATGACGAGGTTTTTGCTCCAGTTGCTCGATTAGAAACTATTAGATTGCTTATGGCACTAGCAGCCCATGAAAGGTGGCAAGTACACCATATGGACGTGAAATCAGCGTTCTTGAATGGAGATCTAAAGGAATTGGTTTATGTTAAGCAACCACCAGGTTTTGTTGAGAAAGAAAGAGAAGATGAAGTTCGGAGATTGAAGAAAGCATTATATGGTTTGAAACAGGCTCTAAGATCTTGGAATGAAAAACTAGACTTTTATTTACAGAATTTGGGTTATGAGAAATGTAGTCTCGAACATGCAGTTTACAAAAGAAGAAATGGAGGTGATATGCAGTATGTTGGTGTTTATGTGGATGATTTAGTAATAACCGGGTCAAACTTGGCGAACCTGAGAGGTTTCAAAGCAAAGATGAAAGAAATGTTTGACATGACATATTTGGGTTTATTAAGTTTTTATGTGGGAATTGAGGTTAAACAGAGGTCTGATCATATAACTTTGAGCCAAACAAGTTATGCAGAAAGGATTTTGGAGAAAATGGGAATGCTGAGTTGTAATCCATCTCGTGTACCAATGGATTCAAGGCTAAAGCTAAGCAAGACTGATAGAAATCCATCCGGTGATGCAACAATGTATCGCAGTGTCATTGGGAGTTTGAGGTACTTAGTCCATACTAGACCTGATATATCATTTGATGTTGGCGTGGCTAGCCGTTTCATGGAAAACCCCTCTATAAAACATATGAGTGCTGTCAAACAAATTCTTCGATATATAAAGGGTACACTCAATTTCGGTTTGAAGTATGTTAAAAGAGAACAGCAACATCCAGAGTTGATTGGGTATGCTGATAGTGATCTTGCTGGAGACATTGATGATCGGAAAAGTACCTCTGGGGTTGTTTTTTTTCTGGGCAGTGATCCGATTAGTTGGACTTCACAAAAACAGAAGGTTGTAGCACTGTCTTCATGTGAAGCTGAATATGTTGCTACTTCTGCAGGAGCTTGCCAAGCAATGTGGCTCAAGAGGTTGCTGGAAGAGTTATGCGAAATTAAAGTTGAAAAAGTTAGTCTGCGAGTTGATAACAAGTCTGCAATTGCTTAAGCAAAGAATCCCAGTCTTCCATTGAAAAGTAAACACATAGATATCAAGATTCATTTTTTGTGTGATTGCCTGAAACAAGGAATCCTTGATATTGCGCATGTCAACACAGAAGAACAAATTGCAGATTTGTTTACCAAGCCATTGCCGCGTGACAGATTCGAGTTCTTGAGAGAAGCAACTGGTGTGTTCAACTTGAAGCCTGAGTTACGAGATTAAGAGGAAGAAATGTTGGCATAATTAATATAATCTCGTATCTTATATGTATGCAGTTATATTTTATTAGTTTCCGTTATAAATTATGTGCAGTTGTAACTGCCTCCGTAAATTCCGCGTTTCCGTTATATATATATATATATATATATATATATGTAATCTGATCAAATTGAATGGATTTAGAATTTCACGAAAACAAATTCTCTTAGATTTATTTTCTTCCATCTTTGTTGGCGCTGGCTATTTACTTGGAATCCATCGAGGTGCAGGAGATAGTAAAAGACGTACTGTTTCCTTATTTCGTTGCTTTGGGTATTATGTTCCCGATGCAGTCTTTTCTCACTTTGAAAGGGAAGCGGCGTTGTTTGATCAGACCCGCGAGCTTGAGATCGTTGAGGAGTCTGGACGACACTCTTTTTCAGATTTCTCCGGTTGCGCTTAGTTTCGAGGAGGATTCGGCATCTTTTCCGAGCTTGGGAATGGCTATGGTTTTTGTTGAAAAGACAGATTATGGAAAGTTTGGGGAAGCGACAGCTTCTGGTAAGATCCGGGGGCACCCCATTTTATTGTTTTGTGTTTTAGGTTGGATTTGTGGTTTCTTTCCCCGATGTCGCGCCACGTTGTTTGCTTAGTTTGGGTCGGGTTTATTTCGTCACCTTGAATTAGTTAGGTTGGCTCGCAAAGGAATTCGTGGTGGCATGGTTGATGTTAGCAGTTACCTCTTCTGATTGGCTTTCTGACAGAATTCGCGGTGGCTGCGCCGATGTTAACAGGTCCCTTTACCGGTTGACTCACATCATAAAAATTATTTTTATGTGGCTTCACCGAAGTTAGCAGTTACCTCTAATGGCCGCCTCTTTTGGTTATTGTCACCATTACCTTGGTCAAAGCTTTTAACCTCTTTCGTATTGCTAAAATCAATAGTATGGATCACGCTATTAGTAAATGTCGAGCGGTTACTCAAATATGGTTAAATACGGTCCTCCACCTATATACCTTCTTCCTCGACTAAAATCTGGTGGCCCATTTTGCTTTCTCTTCTTTGCTCTTGCGTAAAACTTTTTATAAGTAAAAGGGCTTATTTAACAATAAACCCTTTTTCTTTTTCAAATTCTCCTACTCTTTTTTAGGTTTTAATTTGTTAATTTCTAATGATATATTTGATTTAAATTTGGATTATCATCTTATTTCATATTCGCTAAATTTAGGATCTAAATTTTTTTATATTCTTAATTTATTTATGTTTTTCGTATTCTTTTTTAAGATGGTTGTCTAGGAATGATCACTTCGCAAGTGATTTTTATATTCTGGACTTTGGAGGGTGAGTCTTTGTTTAGTTAAAATGTTGTTGTTGTCTACTTTGGGACATCATTCCCCCTTACTGTAAGTCTTTAATGTTTATTGCCTCGTGGAATATTCGTGGGTTCAACGACCCTATTCATAAAAAAGATACAGATTTTATCATTAAAAATTGTATCACTGTAATGATCCTTGTGGAGACTAAGGTACAATTTCCTAATGTTAATTCCATTATTAGAAATGTCGCTCATTTTTTGCAGTTTGCCACTAATCACTTCTCCCATAGGCTGAGTAGGATCTGGAGTATTTGGAACCCTAGTGTCTTTTCTATCTCCATTCAATCTTCTTTTTCTCAGTTCATTCATTGCAAAGCTTGTAGCTTACTCCCCTGCTTGTAGCTTACTCCCCTGCTTCTTTCTTCCTTACTGCTATCTATACTTTCAATGATGGGCCCGAGCGTCGTCCTCTGTGGACTGACTTGGAGGAAATTTTGGCTACTTGCTATAATTTCCATTGGGTTTCTCTCAGGGATTATAACTCTATTCGTAACCCCGAAGAGCGTACAAGCTCATTCTCTCAGTGTGAGATTGATGAGTTCAATCACTGTTGCTACCGGTGTGAGTTGAGTGACATTCGATCATATGATTCTAATTTCACATGGTTTAATAAAAATCCATAAAGCCCTATTGCCTTAAGAATTGATCATGTTCTTGTCAATAGTGTTTGGGACGATTATTTCCCCATGTCCACCACTCATATTGGTTCAACCCGCTCTTCTGACCATTCTACTGTCAAACTTATTTTGGATTTTCCAAGGCCACGTACTAAAGCACATTTTAAATTTTTTAATATGTGGCAATCTCACCCTTCTTACAATGACTTGGTATCTTCTTCTTGGAAGCTTCCGATCTCTACTCGAGGTATGAGATTGGTACCCAAAAGCTCACTAGGCTTCAGTTTTCCCTTTGTGACCTCAATCGTAAGGAATATAGTGATATTAGTTATAGGGTGTCTATTTCTCAAAACCATCTTTTCACCGCCCAATCACTTTTAGCTAATGACCCTTTGAATCATTTTTTGGTCTCTGCCGAGATTGTAGCTTCTTCCGTCTATATCTCCCTTAGTCATACCGAGGAATCTTTATATAAACAAAAGTCTATAGAGACTTGGCTCAAGCTTGGGGACCTTTCCATTCTCCCAAACTAAGTGGGCCTTGTTTAGTATAGATAATGATAAATCTTCGGGGCCTGATGACTTTAATTCCGGATTTTTTAAGAATTCTTGGAACCTTATTAGTAAAGATATTTGTGACGGGATCTTAATATTCTTTGATACGTGTCATCTTGAGCCTTCTTGGAACGCCACCTCCATATCTATTATCCCTAAAAATGATTGCCCCTATATTGTTGAGGATTTCAGGCAAATTGCATGTCGTAATGTGGTCTACAAGATTATTCTAAGATCCTTGTCGACAGGATCAAGAATTGTTTCCCATATTTGATTGATAAATCTCAATCGGCTTTTGTGACTGTCATAATATTACGGATAATATCTTTATTTCTCAAGAACTACTTAGAGGTTACCAAACTAATTGTAAGGGTCTGAGGGTTGCTCTTAAAATTGACCAGATGAAAGCTTTCGACAATGTCTGTCGGTATCTCATCCTTGAAATCCTGGTGGCCAAGAATTTCCCGGAAAAAATAATCCTTGGATTATTCAATGTATTGCCACCCCCTTCTATACTGTTAATATTAACGATGCATTTTAATGGTACGAAGACTCTCAGATTGGGTGATCTTCTATCCCCCTTCTTATTTGTCTTGGTCATGCAAGTGTTGGCCAGTATCCTTAAGGAGACAAGTATTGATCCTAACTTCAAATTCCACTGAAAATGTCATAAGGTTAAGATTGTCAACCTCTGTTTCGAAGATGACTTGATTATTTTCTGCCGTGGTGACCTTAATTCTCTAAATCTTATTAAGGATGTTTTTAATGATTTTTTGTCCTCTCGGGCTTTAAAGTTAGCCCTTAGAAAAGCCATATCTTCATATCAGGGGTTAACCCTTCCCTTAGGGTGGATCTAATCAAAATCCTTGGTTTCAATCTTGGGTCCCTCCCGGTTAAGTATCTTGGTGTCCCTATTCTCCCGGGTCGACTCGCTCATAACGATTGTCGACCCTTTCTACAAAAAAAATCACTTCTCGTATGGCCTCTTGGACATCCAACCACCCCTCTTATGCGGGTAGGCTTCAACTTATAAAATATGTGCTTTTTGCAAGGCGGGTTTATTGGTCTTCATTCTTCCTGCTAGAGTTCTTAAAGAACTTTCTCAATCTCTCCATCATTTTCTTTGGCCTCGCCATGAGATGAAGGCTTCATGTGCTAAAGTGGCATGGTCTGCTGCAACTTTTCTCTTGTTAGAGGGCGGCCTTGGGATTCTAGACCTAAAAACCTGGAATTGGCCGGCCGTCTCTTTAATGTACATTATTTAATGATGAAAGTTTTTAACGATGAAAGTATGCCCCATATATTTGTAAGAACTTTTTTTATATATTTATTTAATGTATTTTTTAAAAAAAAAGAACCATAAAAGTTTTGAAAATGATGAAAGTGTATTGATTTGAAAAAATAATAATTTTTAAATTTAATAACAATCAATAAATATGTTTTGATTTTATATGTTTCCAAATTGAAATTAATATATTTTTTATTTATAATTTTCATAAGATTTAATAAAACAAATTCAAAATATAGATTTATAAAATAAAATAAAATAAAATAAAATGTATGAATACTCACTAGAAGATCTTGTTGAATTTCAACAAATGAAAAAATATTAAATAGGTTAGTGTTATGAATTATTTATTATATTTTATTAATTTATAATTACTTATATATCAGAATATTTGCTTCAAAATTAGAATATATAGAATTATAATTTCCAAAATTAATGGTATAGTAAGTTATATATTTAAGAAAACATTGAGAAACAGACTTTTATGGCTTTTATATAGGTGTATATTTATATATTTATAAATTTTATTCCCATCTCAATTGTAACTTTTTATAATAAAATAAATAGTTTATTTTTATAATTATGGGTGGGATGTAATTATAGTTGATAGACCAATAAAATATTAAATAACAGTAAAGAATCAATTATATCCGAAATTTAATTAAAGCAATTGATATAGTTGGATTTGACTTATTAGTTTAGTTATTATTTAAAAAAAAAATTATTATAATTTAGTATAATTTACAATGTATAATTTTTTTTTATATAAGTCTAAAGAAAAGAACTCTAAAAGATGCCATCTGAACAATTAATGTATGATTTAACTTAAAATTAAAAATTTGAGAATAAGATCTAAGAAGGGAAGATGGAGCCTTCTCTCTCAAGAAAGCATCAAGAATAGAGTCTTTCTTAACCTCTAAGATACATTCCTTCTCTCTTGTTTGGGGCTCAGTTCTTCTGAGTTCGAAGGCATTGCTGGTTGCTGATCTTGCCGCTAGATCATGGATTTGCAAGATAATAATATTTTTCCACCTTTGAGAGGTGCGGTCGCTGCATCACAAGAGACTTCGTCGAGCAGATTATACACTGATGTGGTAAGGTCTAAGGTAGAGTCTGCCGAATTCAAACCGTTAAGTGTTTCAGTGTACTCTGATCACAACAAGATCAGGTTCTCAAACCAGGTGATGACCGATCTTTGCAAACAATCTAGAACAACCCTCATTGTTAAGTTTAATGATGGTATTCCCAAGAGACAAGCTTTTCAGTCGTTTCTTGAATCACTCAAGTTTAAGGGGCGGTATACGTACACTACAATTGATTCAAGGCAGATACAGATTGAGTTTTCGATTTTAGAAGATGCTGGAAGATCATGGGTTAGCCGTTTTTGGAAGGTGGATGGAAAACTGATGAGAGTTATTAAATGGTGTCCGCAAAGTTCAAGAAACTTTGAATGTCCATTAGCTCTCTTGTGGGTACGTTTTGAAAAGCTAGAGGAGTTCATGTACAACAGTTCTGTCATTCATGCTTTGGCTTCATCAATTGGCTTTGTTCATCATGTATTTGTTCCTGACGTTAATAGGGTAAATTGGAACGCCTGTTTTGCGTTAATTGAAGTTGACGTTTCTTGTATTCTTAAGAGAAAGCTGACTGTGGGGTTTGGTGATAGTAAGGAGTTCTTGATCAGTGTAAGTTACAAAAACGCACCAAGCTATTGCAAGCAGTGTCATCATATTGGTCACGATGGTGATAAATGTAAAAAGAATTTATTACTGGAATCAAAGAATGAAAACAATGAGAAGAAAAGAGACGTTTGTATTGAAAAAACTGATGATTTACATGAGTCTATACAAGAAGTAAACAAGATCGATAAAGAAACAAAGGCCACTAAGGCCCAAACATTTGCACAAGTGTATAGAAGAAAGCTAAAGTCTATTGTTACAAAGAAAGATCGTTCTTATGTTTCATGTCCTTCAACTAGTGTTGGTAGCCCTGTGAAAGATAAATCTGTGTCCATAAATGAGCCTGGTATAATCAGTGCTCTCAAGAACATTGAGGTGGAGGAGAACTGTCTTGATAACTCTCTGGCTTCTCCTCGTATCAGAATGGTTGGAAGTCATAATCCTTCTCCAAAAGCAAGTTCAAATGGTATTGAGCATGATTTTGAAACTGTAATATCCAGCAAAATAAGATCAGCACAAAAGAATAGTAACTCGAAAAGTCTGACTATAAAATCTCTTAGGAAGAGAGACAAGGTTCCAAAAAGTTATGCATCAGATAATGATTAGTTTCATTAGTTGGAATGCACGTGGGGTACACAACAATCCTACAATATCTAGGCTAAGGTTTATAATTAAAAAGGAGAATGTAAAAATGGTGACTATTCAGGAGCCTATGGCAAGGGTTGATAAGGTGGAGTTGGTGGCGAGAAGGATTGGTCTTAAGAACTATTTTGCTAACACATCTAACAAAATATGGCTATTTTGGGCTAGTGATGTTGGGGTAGCTGTAATTGAGGACCATGTTCAGTATTTACATGCTAACATCAGTCATGTTTTGTTTAATGGTTGTTTCACATCTGTGTATGCAAGTAACCAGAGAGCACAAAGAAGGTTGCTTTGGGAACATCTAAGTACCATTACCTGTAGTGAGAATTGGATTCTTGCTGGGGATTTCAATACAACTAGATGCCCTGATGATCAACTACACTGTAGGAATTATGATGGGGCAAGTGTTGAGGACTTCAACGGCTTCATAAGGCATTGTGACTTGGAGGTGCCTGCTCACAGTGGATCACGCTATACTTGGAGCAACAACACCAACTGGAAGAGATTAGACTGGGTATTGACTAATCAATATATGCTTAACAACTTAAGCATACAGGTTTGTCACATGGTCAGAACTTGTTCTGACCATGCTCTTCTATTAAAATCTATTACTAAAAACTCTAATGTGTTGCCTAATCTAAGGAAGGGTTCCTTTAGATTTATAAATGCATGGTCAAACCATCCTGACTTCATGTCCTGTGTGAGTCAGAGCTGGTCTAAGAGCTGCAATGGGGAGGACAGTACCATCTTCTGGTACAAACTGAAAAGACTGAAAAAGCATTTAAAACACTGGAATTTTACATCTTTTGGTAACATATTCAGTAAGGTTAAAGAGGCTATCTCTGATGTTGAAAATTGTGAGCTACTCCATCAAACTATAAAAGATGATGTTTCAAAAGCTAATCTGTCTAAAGTTAATAGCATCCTCATCCTTGCTTTGAAAGATGAGGAGAGCTATTGGAAACAGAAATGTTTTAACTCGTGGTTAAGTGATTGTGATGGAAATACCAAACTCTATCACAGTTATGTCACAAAGAAGAGAAAGAAAAATTTTATTGTAGGATTAAAAGATAAGGATGTATGGCTTACTGACCAATGTGATATTGCTTCTTCTGCAGTGTCTCATTTCAAAGCAGTCCTCTCTAGTGTTCCTGATAATAATAATCTTGATAATGAGCATGATTCAATACTAAATAATATCCCTAATATTGTTAGGGATTGTGATAATGCAAAGATTGTTAAGCCTACATCTAGTGAGGAAGTTAGAACTATCCTATATGGAATGAAGAAAGATAGTGCTCCAGGAATAGATGGTTTTAACACCTTTTTCCTAAAGCACTGTTGGGAAATAATAAAAGTAGATCTTTGTAAGTCTTTAAATGCATACCTTGCTGGTGCTTCTATCCCAAAGGGCGTATTTGCTACTGGGATAGTGCTGGTCCCTAAAGTAGCCAATCCTATTACCTGGAATAATTTCAGACCATTAAGCATGTGTACAATTCTTAATAGACTGTATTCTGCTCTTATAAACAGGAGGATGTCTAATATACTACCTATAATTGTATCCAGAGGACAGTCTGCCTTTGTAAAAGAAAGACTGATACATGAGAACATCTTAGTGATTAAAGAGATGCTTCACAACATTGATAGAAAGCCATCAAAAGGTAACATAATTCTACAACTAGATATGACAAAGGCGTTTGACAAGCTGTCTCACACCTTTGTCATAAAAACACTAAGATGTTTTGGGTTCTCTGATGCAATTGTAGTTATGCTACACAAACTTATTTCGAATGTAATGATATCACTCCTACTTAATGGTTCAAGCTCAGGTTACTTTCCTCAGAATGTAGGATTAAGACAAGGAGATCCTCTATCTCCCTGTCTTTTTATCCTAGCTGAGGAAGCCCTATTGAGAGGGCTGTCAAATCTTTATGCTACAAATAATTCTATGCAATTTCATATTAAAACAGGATACATCTTACCATGTCTAGCCTTTGCATATGATGTGTTTATATTCTCCAACAGTTCTCCTTTGTCAATCAAAAACCTAAGTGACCTGCTCAACAAATACCAACATGAGTCTGGGCAACTGATAAATATTGAAAAAACTAAAGTGATTACCTCCAAAAGATGTGCAAGGGCTCAAACTGCCAGAATTAAAGCAACCATGGGTTTCAAATCAGAATATGCTCCTTTCAGCTACCTGGGAATTACAATTGCACCAAACAACAAAGGGAAGCATTACTCTCCTCTATTAGCTAAGATACTAAATAAGATAAATGAATGGGATTTAAAGAATCTGTCTTATAGTGGCAGATTGTCACTTATAAGACATGTCCTTTATCTCATCATTTTCTTTTGGATGCAAAACTCTATTATACCTAACAACATTTTATGTAAAATTGAAACTTATTTCAATAGTTTTCTGTGGAGGTCAAAAGTAAATGAAAGTTCTATACATTGGGCAAGCTGGAGATTACTCTGTAAGCCACATGGGGAGGATGGTTTGAATGTCAAACTATTGTCTGACATTCAACTAGCTTTTGCTTACAAACCCTGGTTTTGCTTTAGAAAAGGGTCTTCCCTATGGTCTGAGTTAATCTACAAAACATATTGTTTGGAGAGGCATCCTATTAATGCTAAGTGTGGAGTCAGTGACTCTATTGTGTGGAAAGGGTTATGTTCTGTTAGAGAGAGGGCAGAGCAGTATATTCAATGGCAAATAGGCAGTGGAAATGCAGATTTCTGGAGAGACTCATGGCATGAGATGCCTCCCATAATCAATGCTGAAAACTTATGGTATCTTCCAGCTAAAGTTAAAACTTTTTGGAAAAATGAAAGCTGGGATCTTAGTTTACTTTCCTCTCTATCTAGTGAGAGACAGCAACACATACTAAGTGTTAAAATCTCTCCTGATAAGGAGGATAGAATTAAATGGTGTTTATCAAAAGATATGGGATTTAGTACAAACAAAACATGGGAAAACATTAGAACAAAAACCAGTAGTTCTTTTTTCTTTAAAAAGATATGGCACAGCTTTATACCAACAAAATTTTCGTTTTTTAGCTGGAAGTTACTTAAGCGTTTTATTCCTGTTGATAGTATACTCTTAAAAAACACTTCATAATAGTTTCTAAGTGCCAATTTTGCTGCAATTGTGAAGATATATCCCACCTCTTCATCAATTGCAGTTACGCTTGGCCATTATGGAACTATTATGGAATGTTATTCAGAATACCAGTAAGAAGATATATGGGTCTTAGGCATATGTTTTTGGTTTAGTTCAAGTCTACTAACTGTAAACTTCATATCACACACATTGTGCCTCAATTGATAACATGGACTATTTGGTATAATAGAAATCATTGTAAATTTGATAAAACCATTGATTGTTTTCAAAATGCGGTTAAAAGAATCAACAGATTTATCTTAGCCATAGACTTCAAATTAAGGGCTAAGCATTGGGCATTTGTGGAAGATGCAGGTCTTAAACTGGGTGCATTGTCTATATGTAAGAGAAAGGTGACTTACAGATGCTGGAGAGCTCCTGCTCCGGGACGACTAAAAATAAACTCCGATGGTGCTTGTGACTTCACTGGCGAGGCGTCTGGAGGAATAATTGTTCGGGATCACACGGGAGGTTGTATAGAAGGAGCTGGATTCACGTTTGGAACGCTCACACCGTTTCAGGCAGAGAGGCGAGCTCTGATGGAAGCTCTCCTGTTGTGTTACAGGAGAGGATGGACTAGCGTTGATATTGAAGTGGATAGTCTGTCGCTGGTCACCCAAATTTCGTCAGGTGAATATCAATGCCAAGGAATTGAATTGTGCAAAGGACTCTTGTCTCCAGCCATGAAAATAAGCCATGTATCAAGAACGGAAAACATGGCGACAGATTGGGTTTCGAAGCATTCGTTGAAAGTGAGAAGGAATTGGGTTTTCGATTGCAATCAAGTGCCAAATTCGCTATTAGCGATTTTGATGCTTGAAAGTTTGGGTGTTGGATACATTGATCCAGGTTAGGGTTAGTGTATGAAGTAATTGAATAAGATGAAAGAGAGAAGGCTCTGAAGGATGAAGAAATTAGGGTTTTTGCTAATTTGGTATCGAACTCAGTATAGTTGGGAATTAGGGTTTTCTTTTGAGGCCTAATTCTCTAGTATTGGATCTAGTTTCTTCTTTCATAAGCCTGTTGTGGTTGGGCCTCTTATGTACTGGTTATATTTCATTTAATACAATAGTTTATTTGCTAAAAAAAACTTAAAATTAAAAATCTAATCTATTAATGAATATTTACAAACGTTTTTTTATGAGTACGTGACCAAAAATTGTATTAACTGTATTTTTTTAACGAAGGTGGGAAAATAACCTATATTTGTGATGTTTAATAGATCCATATTATTGGAGAATTGAATTTTTTAAAAAAAAAATTAAGATAAATATATATATTTTTACCTTTAAATAAATGCGGACTATGGATTTTTCAATTTAAAAAAAACAAAAAAACAAAAAAACACTAGAGCGAACCTACTATTTTCACGGATATTATGATAAATATATTAATATACCAACCATTTTAAAAAATATATTTTTAAATAATGTTTGCTCAAGTTGGATCAACTTTCACATATCTCTATTTTTAAGTCTTGTTTTGTTATTCACCCAAAAAAAAGTCTTGTTTTGTTCAAGTTAGATCAGCTTTCACGCATGATGTTGTCTTACCTATTCTAGCCATAGATATTATGATTGTAAGAGAAAAAAATTCAGACCCGTAACATCATTGATGAAATTCAAATACAAAATTATTTATGTAATATCAGTGATGAAATTCAAATACAAGATTCTTTACTAAAAAACAGTTGATAAGTAAATTTAACAAAATCGATATTGCAGGAGTGTAGAGGCAATGGAATGGGCAAACACGATAAAATACACGGTTTAGTAGGTGTACATGTCATTTTTAAATTCTTAATATGTTCCGTTATAATATAAATTTGTATGTAAATTTATATTTTATGTTTAATAATTAAAATTTTATAGAATTATAGAATTTTATATTATTTAAGTCCTGTTTTTAATGTAGTTAAAACTAAAAACATTCAGTCTTTTAGACAACATACCATGTTCATTATTTAGATACAACATAAGTTTTATACTCCTACCTGAGATCAGACTCTTACACTGTGGCTTTTCACTCTTGGATCGGATCAAAAGCGAGGAGTAAAAAAGAAAATGTCATCGAAGCGTTCGTTGGTAGGAGCTTTGCCACCATACACGAGCAACCCTTGCCTACCATCATGTAAACCACCAGCATAAGCAGTCCAGCCTCGTGGACCCGGATGTTCCTTGGAGCCCAATCCGTCGTCCAATTTCTTCCACTCTAGTGTCTCTACATTAAGCCCATATACATCACCTGTTAAAATCCCAGGTTCCAAATGACACTTCTCACTAGGTACAACTTCACCCCCTTGTATGATGATATATTTTCCAATCCCAACAATCGAAAACACACTTCGACCGGCTGGCTTTTCGCCACTAGTCTCCACTTTAGTCCACTTTTTAGTAACCGGGTCAAAACAATGTACATCATCCAGCTCCATACCTGAGAACCCGTAAACAACCCAGATTTTCCCTTGGGCAATAGCAAGCCCTAGCCCGCCTCGTGGTATGCAACTCTCCCCTGGAGAGGGTAATTCAGTCCATTTCTTATCGACCACGTCATACGCCCAGAAATCGTTAAGCCGACCAGACAATCCACATCCACCAAAGACATACAAGGTTAGGTCATCGGAAACCACAGAGTGGAAACTCCGGGCAGATGGGCCAATGTCTCCGTTTGTCAATAGAGTCCATTCGTTTGTGCGTGTGTCTAAGGCAAGAAAATCGTTGGAATGTGCGGTGTCTCGACCACCAAACATATATATGGTTTCACCCACAGCGGACATTGTTGGACCGTAACGTGGAGGTGGTATGTCTCCTGTGGCCTCCACTAAGGACCATGTTAAGGTTTTGAGATCAAAGACGTAGAGTTTGTTGTTGATTGGAACACGCGGTGTTAACTCACCCCCGAATGCGTAGGCCTTTTGTCCTACTAAGGCCATTGTGTGTGCACTTCTAGGACCAGGCCCGCTTCCTTTGTGGTCAAGCTAACAAATTGAAGTTACATACATTAAGAATTAGGACAAAAGTAGTACAGTATATCAATTGACCCAAACCCCTATCAGAATTTTGTTTTCATAAATGGTTAAAATAATAAAATACAAGTTTTTAAAGAAATGACAATAAGCCTCATCAAATTTAAAATGTACCTGATCCTATTCGAATTCAGATCCGACTGGGATCACAAATTTATGAAACAAAATCAATTAAATATCCCACGAGAATATCTGAAAAAGGTTAAAGGGTTTGATAAACTTAAGAAGCATATCCAATTGAGTTTCAACCTTCTTACCAACATCCGGTTTCAACACAGACAAAACCAAACCTAATACATACACTCACAAACTTGAATCGACCCGTAGAACCAGTAAAAAAAATAGCAGCATGACAAAATTGTGGATAAACTTGTCTACAAAAGAAAGTAACCAAAATGCAGAGAATACAAAAGAGGGAGCAAACCTTGACCCATTTGCCTCCGACATGAGGAGCTAATTCAACAGAAGCGACTGGAACAGCAGGAGCCATTGCCACAATAACTAAATTCAAGACAGGATGCTTTTTCTAATTTTCTTTTAGTCGGTTTTGATTAAAAAATTTGTTGTGTGGTGTGGTATGGTGTAGTATATATAAGCAAATGGTGTAATAAGACTGGGCGGTGTAATAAGACTGTCTTGATTCATCAATTTGGTCTAGAACTGTGTCTACATACATTCCTTATATGGTAACCTAAACCTATTTTGTTTTCACTGGTATCTTTTGTGGTTAATATTTGACTAATTTTTGGAAATCTAATCATATTACTTAATATTTATTATATGTGGATACATCTTTGAACCATTTTCAAATTGTCATAATAAATAAATTTATATTTATTTTTAATGTGAATTACTTTTGTTATCCAAAAGCACACTTAATTTTTATTAAATGGTTAAAAAATTATTTATTGTTATTTATAACTCAAAGACTATCAATAATTAAATCAAATTTATTTAGTATCGTATAAACATATCTTTAGAACTTAGTTGGATTAGACTCATAGATTTTATAAAACAAATAAACTAGATTTATGATTTTTTTTTTTAAAATTTAAAAATCAAATTGTAAAATAAAAATTACATGAAAGAAAATTGAGCAAAAACGAATTGCAAAGCGGAAATGCCATATTTCTATTATTATAATTACTATTGGTATTTTGTGTATAAATTGAATTTATTTAAAAAAATATGAAATAATGGTTATTAAAAAATATGAGTTCAATTTATTTGTGAAATACAAAATGTAAAATTATGGTAATTTGTTTTGCCAAACATTTTTAAAATGTAAAATAAAAAATAAAAGTTAGGAATAGGATTTTTTTTTCTTTTCGAAAATATTAGTTAACTTAATTTACAAAATACGGAATAAGAAGCATTCTTAATTTATTTTAACTTTTATCTTGCAATTTGGTCTGACAAAAGGAATAAAAAATATTATATTAGCATTATTTTATTTATATTTTATAAAATCAATAGTATTTTATATACTTTTTCAATTATAAATTAAAAAATATATAATACTTTTTTATAAATTTAGAACGAAAATTTTGTAATACAAAAATTGATTGATGTACTTATTAACCATTTGAATTTGGCCTTCATATCTATATGTAACCCCGTTTTCAATTTATTTATAAACAAAATAAATTTATAATCAGTTAAAAGTAATATTTGAAAATCAAATTATATATATATAATCAATTTATTTGTAATATAAAAATATAAATATGAATAATAATTTATCAAGAATATTTGAAGTGGATGGTGAGAGACTCTTTCTCAAGAATCATGTCAAATGGTAACACACCTTTATGAATTTTTTGACCAAAATATTTTTATTCTCTGAAGCCTGGTCACGTTCGCATCACCGAAAGAAGAAGAAGTTACATGCATGGAATTTTAAGATTAGCAAAACAAAATGAGATTAGTAGATAGTGTGAAATGGAGTTCAATCTTGAAGAATAACAAAAAGATAAATCTAAAAGGATTATATGAGATTTTTGATTCTTTTGGAGGCTTTACAAGAAGATTATATCAATTTTAACATGAGGTTCTCCCAAATCAAGATAAAAGAAGATTAGATTTAGGGTTTTCATTTTGGAATTGGGGAACCCACAATCGATAAGAATATTAGTGGTTTTTTTAGCTAATGTTTGAAGATTCATTTACACCCGAATAAAATATGAAGGATTCTACTCACGATCCAGATACTTCAATAACACTTCATCAAGAATTAAAAAATAGGAATCTGTTAGAATATCCACGCAATAACATGTTTTTAGTGCGCTAGCATGTAACACATTCACGCTGCATAGTATTAAAAATGTTTGTCATGTTTGGATATTGTTAGAATATTCAGTGTATTAGGTTTCCTTGTATAGGCCTCTAAGTTCTCTATATATTGAGAGTCTTACTTGGGTTTATCATTATAAAAAACAGTTCAATACAAAAAGGAACATTTTCTAATAAACAAAAAAACCCTAGCCGCCTCCTGCAGCTACTTCTCTCTTTGTTGTTTAAGGTGGTATCAGAGCGTCAGGCCCAGAAGGAACAAGACAGAGTGGTCCAACAGAAGGTGAACAGTAACATCCGTAGTGCCTCTATAGTCACGTAGTCTTCCAACCTGATTAGAGTGCGCGGGTGAAAGTCAATTGAGAGGAGAATTTGTTAGGGTGGCGACCAAAGTCCCACATCCCACATCGGTTAAACATGGGAAGGATCAGTCGTATATAAGTAAGAACATATCTCAACTAGTATGAGGCCTTTTGGTAGTGGACCAAATGCAAAGCCGTGAGGGTCTTTGGGTGCCAAAGCGGACAATATCATACTAGTGTTGAGATCGGTTGTGTTCTTACTTATATACGGAGGCGGAATATGCGGACCGGACCCGTATATTCCTAACACATGGCTTGGCTCAATGGTCTAGAGAGGGTAAGATTCTCATCTAGATCTCTTGATCTAGTCCACCTAGACAATGACAAAAGGTACCAAAGTTTGGTGGGAAAATTGATTTACCTGGCTCGCAATCGACCCGACATTGCATACGCGGTGGGAGTAGTTAGCCAGTTCATGCATCATCCTCAGGAACACCATATGGAGGCACTAATGAGGATTATTCGATATCTCAAAGGCACACCAGGAAGAGGCATAATTTTTAAGAAAAATGGACACCTTTATGTTGAAGTATTCACATATGCTGATTGGGGAGGGAATCCTAATGATAAGCGATCAACTGCTAGCTACTTTACTCTTCTTGGAGGTAACTTGGTGACTTGGAGGAGTAAGAAACAGAAAGTAGTATCACTGTCAAGTGCCGAATCAGAATTTAGAGGAATTGTGTCTAGAGAGGGTAAGATTTTCATCTAGATCTCTTGATCTAGTCCACCTAGACAATGACAAAAGGTACCAAAGTTTGGTAGGAAAATTGATTTACCTGGCTCGCACTCGACCCGACATTGCATACGCGGTGGGAGTAGTTAGCCAGTTCATGCATCATCCTCAGGACTTGGATCAATGGTCTAGAGAGGGTAAGATTCTCATCTAGATCTCTTGATCTAGTCCACCTAGACAATGACAAAATGTACCAAAGTTTGGTGGGAAAATTGATTTACCTGGCTCGCACTCGACCCGACATTGCATACGCGGTGGGAGTAGTTAGCCAGTTCATGCATCATCCTCAGGAACACCATATGGAGGCACTAATGAGGATTATTCGATATCTCAAAGGCACACCAGGAAGAGGCATAATTTTTAAGAAAAATGGACACCTTGATGTTGAAGTATTCACATATGCTGATTGGGGAGGGAATCCTAATGATAAGCGATCAACTGCTAGCTACTTTACTCTTTTTGGAGGTAACTTGGTGACTTGGAAGAGTAAGAAACAGAAAGTAGTATCACTGTCAAGTGCTGAATCAGAATTTAGAGGAATTGTGTCTAGAGAGGGTAAGATTTTCATCTAGATCTCTTGATCTAGTCCACCTAGACAATGATAAAAGGTACCAAAGTTTGGTGGGAAAATTGATTTACCTGGCTCGCACTCGACCCGACATTGCATACGCGGTGGGAGTAGTTAGCCAGTTCATGCATCATCCTCAGGACTTGGCTCAATGGTCTAAAGAGGGTAAGATTCTCATCTAGATCTCTTGATCTAGTCCACCTAGACAATGACAAAAGGTACCAAAGTTTGGTGGGAAAATTGATTTACCTGGCTCGCACTCGACCCGACATTGCATACGCGGTGGGAGTAGTTAGCCAGTTCATGCATCATCCTCAGGAACACCATATGGAGGCACTAATGAGGATTATTCGATATCTCAAAGGCACACCAGGAAGAGGCATAATTTTTAAGAAAACTGGACACCTTGATGTTGAAGTATTCACATATGCTAATTGGGGAGGGAATCCTAATGATAAGCGATCAACTGCTAGCTACTTTACTCTTCTTGGAGGTAACTTGGTGACTTGGAGGAGTAAGAAACAGAAAGTAGTATCACTGTCAAGTGTTGAATCAGAATTTAGAGGAATTGTGTCTAGAGAGGGTAAGATTTTCATTTAGATCTCTTGATCTAGTCCACCTAGACAATGACAAAATGTACCAAAGTATGGTGGGAAAATTGATTTACCTGGCTCGCGCTCGACCCGACATTGCATACACGGTGGGAGTAGTTAGCCAGTTCATGCATCATCCTCAGGAACACCATATGGAGGCACTAATGAAGATTATTCGATATCTCAAAGGCACACCAGGAAGAGGCATATTTTTTTAAGAAAAATAGACACCTTGATGTTGAAGTATTCACATATGCTGCTTGGGGAGGGAATCCTAATGACAAGCGATCAACTGCTAGCTACTTTACTCTTCTTGGAGGTAATTTGGTGACTTGGATGAGTAAGAAACATAAAGTAGTATCACTGTCAAGTGCTGAATCAGAATTTAGAGGAATTGTTAAGGGGATTATTGAGATACTTTGGTTAAAGAATATAATGAAAGAAATCAGATCCCCTATAAAGTGTCCAACTCAGTTAATGTGCGATAATAAAGCTGCGATTAAGATTTCAGAGAACCCGGTACAGCACGATAGGACAAAGCACGTTGAAATAGATAAGCACTTCATAAAAGAAAATATTGAAGATGGGACAGTCGAACTTCCGTTTGTTAGATCCGAAGACCAACTGGCAGACATCTTGACAAAAGCGGTTGCTGCAAGAACATTCGAATAAGTTTTATCCAAGTTGGGTATTGGTGATCCCACTACACAACTTGAGTGGGAGTGTTAGAATATTCACGCAATAACATATTTTTAGTGCGCTAGCATGTAACACATTCACGCTGCATAGTATTAAAAATGTTTGTCATGTTTGGATATTGTTAGAATATTCAGTGTATTAAGCTTCCTTGTATAGGCCTCTAAGTTCTCTATATATTGAGAGCCTTACTTGGTATTATCATTATAAAAAACAGTTCAATACAAAAAGAAATATTTTCTAATAAACACAAAACCCTAGCTGCCTCATGCGGCTACTTCTCTCTTTGTTGTTTAACAGAATCATTCTCTGATCAGAAGAACATCTTAAAATGAAAATAAGAGGAACAAGATTATCGAACTGGAGAAAGATGAAGATTAGGATGTTTCTTCACAATATGAAGCCCAATTCCCTTCTCTGAATCAAAAGCCTACAAATTATCAGCACCATAACATCAGTGGAAATGTCTTACAGAGAAGTTGTTAAGATACCTACTACCATCAAGGAAATCCACCATGAATAGGTGCAAATCACCAACAAATGAGACTTTAAAGTAGTACATTTTACTGCAAAAGATATGACTTTCCTTTTTAACTCTTCTAGATTCATTCTTGTAGGTAAATTCTCCTTAGATAGACCATAATTGTATATAATACAAATATTCTTAGATAAACTAAAACTATTGGGAGATGTCAACTTAACAATATGGGATAAATGACACTTTTTTATAAAGCTAACTAAATTATAAGATCTCAAAAATATTTGGAAATGGAATGTTTGATCACTTGGCCAACATTCAATGAGACATATTAAGTGGGACACTGACTTTAGCACAAAGAAAGCTGATAAAGCTGATAAAAAAGTCATATACTATGAGAATAAGTTTCAGAATTCTAATCACAATAAGGATAAAATAAACCTGTCTAAAGCTAAGGCCAACCATCTTCTTTTTTGGAAAGAAAGGAAGCTTAGTGAGAGCAAAAGAGTTGCATTAACTGTCTAAACAAGGGGATAAAAATACTACTCTATTTCATAATTTTGTAAAGAAAAGACACAAGAAAAACATAATAAATGAAATAAATCATGATGGTAATTGGATCAGGGATCATGATAAAATGATTGAATTGGTTGCCAAATACTTTAAATACCTATTAACAAGTAATATTCATTTCAAACCTTATGATAACCCTATGTATGTCATTCCTTTTATAATCAGTGAGACATATAACACTTACTTGTTGCCTTCTCCAACTATAGATGAAGTTCATAATGCTGTTAAAAAACTTAATTCTAATAGTCTTGTTGGGCCTGATAGCTTCAATGCAACCTTTTATCAAACATATTGGAACACAATTAAATATAATTTGTTTTCTGCCATCAATGACTATTTCAATAGTAAAATTGGCCCAAATAATATATTTTCAACCATAATTTGTCTTAGTCCATAAAGTTAACCATCCAAATTAATGGAAATACTTTGGACCAATAAGTCTTTACATTGTTTTCAACAAGATACTCTCTAAAATTGTAATTGATAGATTGTAATGCATTCTTTCTAAGATAATCTCTTATAAACGAATAAGATTCATTCATAGACGAAATATCCATGAAGAAATCCTTTTATCTCGAGAAATCATCCATGACATCAAAAACAAGTTAGGGATAGTTACATTATTTTGTAACTGGTAAAACAAAAGCTTTTAACAAAATATCTCACTATTGTATTCTTGATATTATGAACGCTTTTAGTTTTCATAGCAATTTTATAAATCTTCTCAAAAATAATATTAACTCTTATTTTTTCTCTATATTAATTAATGAAAACTTTCAAGGTTATTTTAAAAATCTCAATGGTATTACGCAAGGGGATCCTATCTCCCCCAGCTTCTTTATACTATTGAAGAATTCCTATTCAATATATATCATGATATGAATTGCAAAACCAGAAGCTTATTACATATAAATTTCCTTTCCATTGTTGATGACGTTTTCATCTTTGTAAATGGCTCTAAAAATAACATTGATAGAATAGACAAGTTCTTAAAATTGTATCAAGACATTTCTGGTCAAAGTATAAATAGTGGTAAATCTAACCTTATTACTCAAGTTAACCTAAATCCTCAGAGAATTAAGTCATTAGAAGTGTATACTGGTTTTAAATACAAAGCCTTTCTAATTAGATACTTATGTATCAACATAAATAATAACAATAAGGCTTGTAACTATGATGAGCTTGTTCACAAAATCAGTTCGAAGATTCATGATTGAGACTCTAAATCAATATCATTTTGCGGTAGATTAGTACTGATACAATCAGTAATAATGACCATACCAACTTATTTTATCCAAAATTGCACCTTACCCAATAATGTTATTACTAGGATTAAAATACTCTTAAACATATTCCTTTATGGATCTAAAGAGTCTTCAAATACTATACATTGACTTGGGTGGGACAATCTTTGTAAACCTTACAGAAAATATGGTTTGAATATAAGAACATAAAGGACTTGTAGGATACATATGCCTGCAACTTTGGTTTACCCTCCGTAAAAATAACACCCTTTGGGCGAACTAATAAACATCCTTTGCAATTTAACACTAATATAAAAGGATCAAAGACCTAGAGAAACTCAATTATATAAAAGATGCAGCTGAGCCTTATATTCTCTGGAGCTTATGTGATGATAATTTTGATTTTTGATAAGAGAACTAGACTGGAAATAAGCCTCTAATCCAGTTATTTATTAATGAAAATAATGAATGGTATTCTACAAAGAAAGTTAATAAATTCTAGATTAATAATAACTAGGACATTAGCTTACTGAAAACTTTGGTTTCCTCTTTTGACATTAATAATATTGAGAAACTCAAGCTTCATATAGATAGAAAGGATAAATTAATTTGGACATTTCGAAACTCTGGTGACTTTAACATCAAAGCTACATGGGATCATATAAGATAAAAATATAAAACTTTAAATCATCTGCCATAATTTGAAGCAACATTATTCTTACTAAGTTGTCCTTTCTTTTATGGAAAACTATGAAAGGTTGGATCCCTGTTGACACAAATTTATAAAAGAGGAATATAAGCTTGGCTTTTAAATGCATGTTTTTTTGTCAAGATATAGAGAGATCTAATCATGTATTTGTTAGCTATCCTATATCTTGGGAAATCTGGAACCATTTATTCATTTTGTTTGGCATCTCCATTGAAATATACATGAAAATTCAACACTTGATTCGTAGTTGGTTTTGGTCTACCAACAAAATGATACACATCATAACTATTCTTCCGATTATAACGTGTTGGTCTATTTGGAACTTTAGGAATACGATTGAGGTTGATGGTTTTAGTGTTACTGCTAAAATCATTTAAGATAAGATTTTTCATATAATTGCATATCTTGATAACATAAATACTTTTAAAAGGAAACTTTAATATGAAGATATCAATTTAGTTGGAATCTTTGGATACTTCTGTTAGAACACTAAACCTATCAAGATAAATGTAATTAAAAGGATTGCTCCAAAAGAGAAAAGAAATAAAATAAACTGCAATGGTGTTTGTTCAGTAGTTGGTGAGTCTAGTGAAGCTGAGATATTTATGGATCATCAAGGTGATATAATAAGTACATATGGCAAAATATATATAAAAAAAACTAAACCCTTTGATTGCTAAAACCTTAGCCTTCTTAGATGGTTTAATTATTTGTAATCTCAATGGTCATAAGAATGTTAATATTGAATCAGATTCTTAAATTTTAATTGATATGTTAGCAAATGGTAAGGCTATCTGGTTTCTCAACCATATGATCTCCTCTTGCAGGAACTTAATTAAATCATCAATGGCTATTAAATATATAACCAAACCCCAAAATCAAGCAGTTGATTGGTTAGCTTGGTGAACCCTTAGGTGTAAGATAAGAATTGATCTTGATAAGAATAATATTTTTAATCCTCTTAAAGCTATAGTCTTATTAGAGAACTTAAGTTTGGGCTACTTAAGTTCAAATGAATCAATACATAATTTGTTCATGTTTAAATTGTATTCTTATTTGTTTAAGTTGCTTCTTTTAGTACTTTTAATTCCATGATCAATGTTTGAGAAGCGTTGAATAAATTTGATCAGTGACCGGATGAGCAAATGCAATAGTTGCGGAAGATCACCTATTTACTCTTAAGTCAAGCACAAAGATCACCTATTTAAATAAACAAATATTCTAGAAACTACAAATTGAAAAATTATCATTTTTACTTAATTTCTTAAATTTTGTATCAAATATACATTAACCTCCGACTATAGTACAGGTTCAAACCTAACTTTCGTAGCACATGTCATTAATTTGTTTTCTATTTATTATAAAATTCAACTACATTATATATTCCGCTCTCCAAATATATACCAAGTCAGTAATTAAATATTGAAACTATATATAAATAAATAAATGGCAAAATATTGAAACTATATATAAATAAATAAATAAATAAAATATTGAATAAAACCTAAAAGGCTAAAACCAAACTATCATTCATTTATTATTCTTATTTCTATATATTTCTAAAAATAATTATTTAATTTTATTATTTATTATATAAAATCTAACTGATTTTTAGTATACCTCAAATATCTTCCTATATAAAATCATTAGTTTTCGTATAGAGCATGTTTTTAAACTCACATGAGAGTGGGACTCTTTTTTTTATATTAAAATTGGACTTTTTACGATTTTTATTAAATACTGAATATATCTCTAGTATTTTTATTAAAATTTGAATATATTTTTGATTTTTATCAAATAATGAATATATATCTAAAAATTCAATAAATAATATATATATATATATAATTCTATCATTTTCATTAAAGATTCAATATCATTAAACTTTGATAGACCAATATAAAAATATATATGTACGCGCGATCGGTACAATTTATTTTTTTTAATAAAAACCGATATGTTTGAGACTTTTATTAAATAATGAATATATCTCTAAAATTTTCATTAAAAATTGATTTCCCTTTCATTCAATGGTGAATATATATTTAGTATTTTTGTTTGCCATTTTCATTGAACACCCAACATATATCTATCATTCTCATTAAAAATTCATTATCGTGTAGATTTGATATACGAGAGTAGTGTAAAAAATATTTTTTAGATGACAGATGCGGGACGGATGATAAATATAGGACAATGGTAAAAAAATAGATAGATTCTATTGGGACAATGGATAAATACGAGATGACTAATTGTGACTAATTGTATGCATCAAAAAATAGACGCGGGACCTAATAGATGCATGATCAATAATAAGTGATAGATGCGAGACATTGAAAAATAAATTAGATGGAATAGTAATAGGCTTTGGCTAAATTAGGCCCATTTTCGATAAGCAGCCCCAATTTTAACCATTGCCACATAAATTTTAAGTAGCCTTATGTTTATACACAAAACACCCCCTTCACTTTTACTAACTCCCTAACCCTAAATACTAACCATCCCCAAAACAAAATCAAACCAAAATCAGTCCCAAATTTCCTTCTCCTTTCTCAAATTCTTCAAACTTCCAAAATCAGCCCCAAAATCAAACTTCAACAACTCCAGTAGATTTATACTCACTCAATAACAAAAGTGGGAAAAAGAAAAGAGTGATATTTTGTAACTTCGGTTGTTAAAATAGGGAAAACTTGTTTATTTTGGTATTTGTAGTTGTATACTGATGTTAGGAGTGTTTAGTTGTGACTGATTGGGTGTTTTTAGGGTAGATTTTAAGTTTCGTTTCGAGGTCATTCAATGGTGGTTTCTGGTTTGTTCGAGTTCCCCCAGCCGGGTGAGAACTAGTCATACCGGCATGGTTGGTTTTTTTTCTAGAATTTTCTTCATCCCCGTCTGGTGTAGTTGACTCGACGGGGTAGTTAACCTGGATTTACAATTTTTCTTCATCTCCGTCGGGTTTGGCTGGATTGACCCGGCAGGGTCGAAATTTTGTTTTAAAAATAATATTTAATCCCCGCCGAGTTTGGCTTGATTGACCCGACGGGGTCGAAATTATATTTTGAAAATAATACTTAATCCCCGCCGGATCAAAATTGTTCATCGGGCGGGGTCGAAATTATATTTTGAAAATAATATTAAATCTCCGGCGGATGAAAATTGTTCACCCGGCGGGGACCTAGTACATTTTAACTCCACATTAAACCTTTTTGGTTTTATTTCTTCCTGCGGGCACAGAGCACCTAGACCAGAGAAAGAGAAGGTGAATAAAATTGCAAGGCGTGAACCGGAAGAAGTCCGTCCGTCCAAAAAAGGTGAAGGTAGTGGTTGGTTATAGGGTGATCGAACCGAACGTGAGGATCATACCGAATGTAGGGTGCGCACGGTCCAGACGGAACGCTTCTTGCGGCATAAGAAATATGATTCCACAAAGGGGCGCGAAGTATAAATCTCTCCTCCACGACAGGTCCATAGTCAACGGCATGCGCTTATCGACGAGGAGGGGACGAAGGAGGAAACAGAGGTCCCCATGCTATCACCTCGAAGAGAGGTCTGTACAGAAGGACGTTCAACTGATCCGAAAGGATAAAGAAACCTATTTTTATCCCAAACAATACCCTTTTGTTCCCAGACTATACGCAGCATGAGGCGTACTTCACATTTATGAACGACGTAAGTTTTTGAATTTCGGACTTAATTATCTGTTTTGTTACTTACACTGTTTTTTTAACGTTATATCTATGTTTGATTTTTTTCCAATCGTGATCTGGTATCACAGTCCAGTCTAAGTACGGTCTACCGGCCAGTGGGACCCTAGCAAACAATTATGGGTGAATGCTTTATTGGAAGAGACATCATTCTAGCCACTAATGCACCATCTACCGAAGTTCAACACGCACGTACAATTGGCTGAGGTGTTCATTAAGAGGTGGCACCAAGAGACGAACACCTTCCAGTTTTGGTTTGGGGAGATGACCATGACGCTGAATGACGTGTATGTGATTACTGGCCTCCCAGTTGAGGGGAGAATTATCGATGTCTTTAGGCTGGAGTCGATAGATGCGACATATGCACGCTATGCATTTTTGTTGGGAGTCTCGGCGGATGTTGTGCGAGAGGATATAGAGGTGCATGACGGGAGTAGATTCAGCCTCCGATGGCTAAGGAAGAATTTTTCCGTGGATGAGTATTTGGATTCCAATACCGGCCTCACTATGGAGATGAAGAAGGCAGCTGCTAGAGCATACATCATGTTCTTTCTGGGTATACAATCTTCACCAACACGAGATAGAAGAGCATCCAATGGAATTTTCTCCAACACCTTGAGGATTTGTCGAAGTTTGGTGAGTATGCATGGGGTACTTGTGCACTTGTGTGGCTGTACAAGAGCTTGGGATGCATTTCAAAGCTCTCCGTGTAGAGCTTGGTTGGGTTTTGTCCTTAATGGAGTGTTGGGTCTATGACCACTTTCTTATCTTCCGGGCGGCAGTGATTATCGGTTACATCCCGACCGATCCAAAAATGCTGGCATGGTTTTCCAAAAGG
Source organism: Limnanthes douglasii subsp. nivea (assembly GCA_036936605.1). NCBI lineage: Eukaryota > Viridiplantae > Streptophyta > Magnoliopsida > Brassicales > Limnanthaceae > Limnanthes > Limnanthes douglasii. Next base: position 200,852,813 of record JAUPFV010000002.1, on the reverse strand, counting down.
GTCCCGGGATCAGTAGCTCGCGGGAAGCTGTACTACCGTGAAATCCTTGCGGCGCAAGGAGAGACGGATGTAAGTTAGTTTGTTTACGTTGATTAATACGTGTCTATTAATTCTATGTTTGTATGAGTAATTTCTTGTTTGTATGTGATTTTCCAACCTTACGGGGATGTTCGTGAAGTGTGGCAAGAGCAGGAAATATGGTTGTATCGAAACTCTATTCTATTTATGATGGTAAGCGAGGCCTATCACCCAGACCGAGTGATTCGACAGTTTGGTTGGGTCGAGGAGAAGTCAATGTCGCCCCTTGTTCCTAGAACCGGTCTATCAAGAGGAGACCATCTTCGTTATTCGTTGCATGGTAGGCATTGGACGAACTGGAAGGAGCACCTGCACGTGATTGATAGTTAGTCGAGGCCTTTGGAAGAGAGTAAGCAACATCATCCCCCAATACAAGTAATACCTGAAGAGGTACGGTTGGTTTAACATTACGTCTCGTATGCTTACCGAGAGCTCCGCGGTTGATGTGGTGAACACGATAAACCGTGTTCGGCGATTAGACGATTCCCCTGAGGAGCTCGTGTCCTTTGCATGGAAGGTGCTCGAGATTACTTGTCCTTGGCTTATGATTATGATAGTCGCCTTCGTCCTATATATGTTGTTTTAGTTTCCGAACTATATATTTTGGCTTATGGATTGTTCACGGTTTTTATATTTTGGATTTTGATTTTAACGTTAATGAGTCGTTTAATAGAAGTTTGTTTTATTCCCCGGTGTTTTTTGTTTGTTCTACCTTGTATATTTCATTGATTATAAGTTTTATCCATCAATCCGATATCATGGAGGACTCAACATATAAACTTGACGTTAACATTGATGAGTCCGAATTCTGCATGCTCCCCGGACAAGGACAGATCGGTCCAAGGCCTCCGGACCGGACAGATCACTTCGAACACTCAGGCCATAGGACTGTTCGAACTATGACAAAAGTACTAAAAAACCTAAACACTTCTTAACTAAGCTACTTGCTCTCCTACTTAGAGCTCGTGGGTCTTTGAACATGACCCGGGTCCATTAAACATGACCTGAAAGCCCATAAGGGCCCAAACATTAGGGTATAAATACCCAACCACCTGCATTAAGTGTGGGTAATGAGAATTAACTACTATCAGCCAGCTTAATTATCTCTCTACTCTCTACACTAAATACTTAACACCCACATACTACTATTAAACACCAACCAAATTACAAGCCTACCCTCATGGGATAATTATCTACACCAAACATGTTCGTAAAATTCTTTTTGGAACACCCTTATCTTGGCAGTTGAAGAATTTTCAACCGTGGGTTGACAATATCCATGTGTCGGGTAAAGGCTAGTGAAACTTTCCCTAAGGTAATAATAAATATCCCGGGGGTTGAAAATTGTTCAAACGTCGGGGTCATACTCAACCGCCGGGTGAAAATTGTTAGCCCGGCGGAAACCTAGATTATATTAAACTACAATGTTAAAGGGAAATGAAGGCTATCCCCCTGGCGGTTTGAAAATTTAGCACCGTCGGGGACGTTTTACCCCGCCGGTTACTATCTCAATCGGCGGTTGAAAATAGATACCCAGGCGGTTGGGAGACCAAAAATAAAAATCCACTCTTCCTTTGGAAGTGGTCTCTAAGCCTGGCGATATGAAAATTCTCGACCGCCGGGACATTGTAACACCACCGGGGTACTATCTCAACCCGCGGTTGAAAATATGTACCCCGACGGTTAAGGAACAGAAACCCAAAATCCAATGATATTTGATAGTGTGTTCTACGCCCCGATGGTTTGAAAATTCATAACCGTCCGGGGTTTACACCCCCGCCTGTTGATAATTGTTCAACCGATGGTTGACAATTATTTAAGCCTTACCGCCAAAATAAATTTTACCCGGGAAACCAAACTTCCATTCCCGCTTATTATTTGGTATGTATACCACCAACGTCCAATCTATAAATACTGGAACCTGGCAATGAAATAAAATATTGAAGTTATAACAATAGGTGATTCTGGCTAGAACGTGCACAAAGATGCAAACCTCCTTAATGCATTTGACTTCGTCAAAGGCACGATGCAAGAGGAGAGTCCTGGTTTCGTCGATGCAGTTTTGTGTATAATGTTCTTCAACCATGGTAGGGAAGCACCGTGTCCAGGATGTCTAATGCCCCGACCACGAGGATGCGAAGAAGTGGCCGATAGGTTAACTTATCTGAAAACAATGACTTTACCAATTGAGTCACTTCCTTACAAAGTGCGAAGCAAAACCCGCAATATATTCATCATTGGATTTCCAAGTAAAATTACGTATGAGATGGTGTTACATGCGATGCAGCAAATGAAAGGAGAGCAGACGCAATAGCCAGTGTTTTTTATACCAACCCAACTCCTCAAGGAAGTAGCGAGGAAGATGAATATCCTTTCGAGAAACGCTATGAACATGGATGGAGCTATCCGACCCCATGAACCTGAGTATGCTATGCTAACTCGGGGCTATTATATATCTTTCAATTTAAGTTATTTTCTTATGTATTTATAATTATGAAATGCTTTTGATTAAAGTGTAATATTTTAATGCAATCCACAAATTAAGAAGTTAAATTCTTAATATTTTTAAGATAAACATACTCATAAACGTGACAAATCGTACATTTCTTACAATCACCTAGTTATCAAGCAAAAGAAGATAAATAGGTTACATCGGGGCTACCATGTTTAAGCTCTTCGTATCTCTTGCAACGAGAGACAATCAACAATGCCCAACATTCTACTTCCGGTGAACGCAATTTTAAGAAACAAGGATGTATCATCGCGCATGGGGCCTCCGCCCTAATCCCAAGCTACAAAATGAAAATACGATAAAACAAATGTCTTAATATTTAAACTAACCCTGAAGGTAAATAAATAATTACGTTCACGAAATGGTTAGAGTTGACCCAACCTAATCCTATTTCCAACCGGTTTGGCATCTGAGGCGGTGCAACTCTTAGCGGAAGAAAAGTGAAGCCAACATTCATATTTCGGTACTGTCCAAGAAAATGGAGTATGCAGTTAAACGCATATACAATTGATACTCCCATCTCGGGCATGGACATCCAACGTCTTTAATACCCACATCACTAGAGCATTTCACACGCTCCGAAACATCAATAAAATCCTCTATGCTTGTAAATATCTTAACATACACTGATGCATAATCCATCAGCTCGTTGAAAAGAGCATCCCTTATCAGCATCCACCTATCTTGTTTCCCGTTCAAAGCAAACGCAATCGAGCGGTACACGCAATGGTCATCGGATTTAACGTCGCTAATGGACTCTACGAAAGGTCTAAAGTAGATGGGGAATTGTTTTAAGTATCCTTTAGGGTCTACAAAACTTGCCTTTGTCGGAATCGTAGATCTAGACCTACAATCCACCGTTCCACTACAAAGCATCGTCCCAATTGCTTGCGTTGGAATCATGTTACCTTTACTTGACGTTGCGGTCGAAGCTTTGAACTCTGCAGCAAGTAATGGAGAACTAGAATTTTCCAATTTGAGCTCATACTCATGCGCACTTTTGTCGCGTTTAGTAGATGTATCATCAACGACAATAGACAACTTACGTTTGTTAGGTGGACGACCACACGCTTTTTGCTTCACCAATGGCTCCAAAATGGTAGTTGTTTCGGGATAGACGACGGCAAACCATTTTTTATAAACATGCTCAATTTGTGCTTCATTATTGGATTCCATGACATTGCATAGTTGTTTTTCAAGTTTAGATTTTAGTTGCTCGATCGTCGTGAGGTTGGTATGAACTAGATTGTCCAACCTCTTCCAATGTTGGTTAAATAAATCTAGAGGTACCTCTACACCTTTGGCAACAAACTCGTAGATTTCATGCGCGCAAGGGATACCATGCGTAGTTCGTATTGCACAACCGCGGGGCATGTAGGCCGAGAATGTCATGTTGCGAGCATAATCTACTTCTCCAGATAAAAGTTCCAAAGCATAGTGGGAGACGTTGCTTTTTAGTTTATTGTACACAATGTTCGTGAATTTGTGTAGGGCTAACAAGAGGCTCTTTTCGAATGAACCCTTGATGTCCCCGTGTTGCAATTCTATCAAAGTATGTAACTTCAACAAAAAATATTCAAAGTTACCTTTGCTCGTACTGATGAAACGCTTGAGGCTCGAATGAGCGCTCTCCACGCGGTTTGTGGTTTTGGTTACCAAAATGGATCCACTTGTTGGTTCTCCACATGATAAACTTGTCACCGTACGACCCTAACCAACTTTTGGTATACTCAATTACTTGCTGAAACTCTTTGAAGTCCCGCTACAATTTGGCTCGATATTCGTTGAAGGTTACTTCCTTTTCCGCCAACATCATTTGATTCCACACTTTCAAGAAGGCGTTGGACACTTTCTTCTCCTTTATGATTTTTTTCGTTTTCCCTAGGATGTTTATGTTGATGTGCCATCGACACAACATGTGTGTTGCATTGGAGAACACTTCCTCCACTGCCTTCACAAATGTCAAGTCTCTATCCGTCAAAACGATGGATGGTAATTCGATGGAGTGAGTTACCATCAACGAATGTAAGCACTCTAACACCCATTTGTAGCTCTCGATTTTTTCTCCCGACATAAACGCGAATCTAATGTAGAAAGTTTTCCCCGTACAAGTGGCTCCGACGACCTCATATAATTCCATTGCGTATTTGATCACCTTGTACCTGTTATCCATTTCAATGACGTTCGGAAATGTTCGTAACAAATCCAAACTAACCGGGTGCGCGAAGAAAAGCTTGCCTATGATATTGCTTCAGTCTTCAAACTTTCTATGAAATTCTTAGTAGGTTAGCCGCTTTAGTTCACCCAACAAGTATTGGAATTGCGACCGACCGCCTTTCTCAAGCTTGCGGTGTTTTAGTTGAGCGTTGTACACGGTGCGCATTGAAGAAGAATTCTTAGGGTTCAATTTCTTCACCCCACCGAGAATGTTCCGAGTATGGGATCACATTTTCTTAGAATTAATACGAAATCCATATTTTCTTTGTTTAATCGTCCCAAGTACGAATGACCTTCTTTGTACGATGTAGTATCACGATTGTGAACGCCGCATTCGACCTATAAACCTCACAAATCATCACCCAACTTCTTTTCTTTAAGGATGAAAGGGCATCCGTACTTTTTTGTGCCGATAGATTTCCTATTTAGATGATTCGAATCTACCAATTTTTTGTAAACTCCAGATCTTTCACACACAAACTCAATTCCCAAAGTTTTTCGATCAAGTCTATCGCATCGTTGTAATATTACCACAAACCCGTTATCTGTTGCGGTTTGCTTAACCCATTCAATCAACTTCACTTGAGTGTATTGAGATTTGGTGTCTAACAAGTGGCTATAATCGACGGAGAAAGGCACCGACATTTGCTCCTCCTTCACCATGCACGAACTATACAAATCATCCTTTAATTGTTCATCGTTTAACTCTTCATCCTACATGAAAAACCGTAAAATAGGTTAGTGCGACACACACACAAAAATTGCCGACTCACATCGGCGGTTTAAAATACTAACACCGTCGGGGACGTTTTCAACCGCCAGGGATGTTGTCAACCAAGATTAATAATGGTCCAACCGGCGGGTATGCCCTACCGACCCGGCGGTTAACAATACTTAAACCGGCTGGGACATACTTACACCGGCGGTTGAAAATACTAAAACCGTCAGGGACATTGTCAACCGTCAGTTGATAATAGTCTAGTTGGCGGGGATGGATCACAAAATCCTTTTATATGTGTGAATTAAACCAATGGGTATCAACCGCCAGTATAGCCATTGCAACCCCGGTGGTTATCTTCTATTTGCATCGGTGGTTGAGAGTCACTTACACCGTCGGTTGGGCATGACAACCCCCGACAGTGGAAATCATCCAAAAAAATGAAGGTTCTTCATCCCCGCCGGTTGATGGGGCTTCCACCGGCGGGGGAGTTCGGGTCCAACTTTCTAAAATTAGAATAACTACCAAAAATGAAACTTTTCTCAAAAGATGGGTTAGAACAACTACCATGTTCGGAGTTCCACGATCCTCAACAAGCTTCTCACGCTCTGAATCCATCCTTCAGTGATTTGGATTTTAAAAAAAAAATTGTTGGTTTTTAAAGGTTTGGGAGTTTATTTGTGAATTTTAAAGCTTTTGAAATTTTTTGAGTTTTTGAATTTTTTGTTAAGTGTTGAGTATAAGAGGGTTGTTGGGAGGAATAATTTTGTATTCTTCTATATTTGGTTAACTATACCCACAATTCACTACAAGACAAAATAAAATATTCTTGGTCAAAGGGCAAAACCGTCTTTGACTATTAATTAAAAATATTCCTTATAATTTGGGAATGTTCAACATTTTTTTAGCCCTAATTTAACCAAAGCCATATTAATAAATACGGAATCGGTTTAAAATTTGAAAATTACTTATTAAAAACCAAATATTTTCATTAAAAACTAAATATTTTTCAGTTTTTATTAAATAATTAATATACACATTTTCATTAAAAACTAAACATTTTTACAATTTTCAATAAAGAGTGAATGTACCTCTCGTATTTTTGTTTGCGAGTTTCACTAGACACTAGATATGTCTTTGTTATTTTTATTAAAGATTCATTATCTAGATTCATTTTCTTCTCTTGTGTTTTTTTATTTGGATTTTTTAACGCTACTCCATCATCTATCAAGATGATAGATGCGAGACGAGTGTAAAATATTTTTTATATGATAATGTGAAAAAATAGATATTGGAAAAACAATTAAAAAAATATTATGAATATAACTAGTTTTGAGTTTTGTTGGTGTAAAAAAAAAAACCAATAGTACTTTTAATATTATTTCAAAATTATCATTTAAAAGATAAAAATATTTCAAAATTTTAATTAAAAATAAAATAAAATAAAATAATATATACATGTTTGATAAAAGAAATTTAAAATTTTACTGATTTTAATCACCTATATATTAATTTATTTTTTAATTAAAATAAATATAGTCCATAAATTGATTGAACCTAATACTTTCACCACATCAATTATCAATAATATGTAATGATCTCCTATCATTTCACATGAATCTTACCATTTTTCAGAAAATAGTAAATTTTCAGTTGAATAGTTCAAGTAACCTTATTAAAATAGGTAGGATGTCAAGAGTCAGGTTGCAAAGTCTTATATCAAAACCGAAACCGAAAGATGTGACGAGTCAGGTTGTAAAATCTTCTACTGAAACCGAAACCGAAATCAGCTAAATTTGCTAATGTGGAAAAATATATGCATGTGCTTTAACATTCTTAGTAATAGGACGTGGTTTCTCTATGTATGAACATATTTAATATAGTCGAAGAAACAGGGAACTGGATGGATTCATGTGTAAAATATGAAATCTATAAATGAAATAGTGCAAAGACTTTACAACTTTTAATGAATGCTTCATTTATGAATTGGAAGCATCAAAACTTTCACGTTTATTCATTTTGTGGAAACAAAAGACAATTACTTGCATTTAAGTCATGTAGTCGGTTTATTTTGTCGATTATACGTTAGGTTGAAAATATGTGTTTGCTTCTCTATCTTTGGTCCAGTCTGACCCTTCATTTATAATGTTCAGTCCTTTTTGTGCTTTTTTTTAGCTTTTGGTCAGAAGTATTTTTCTCGCGGCTCTATCACTTGTATTGTCTTTTTGAAATAAAACATTAAATTAACTGGAATAGGTCTTATAAATATTTTGGGTGTATTTCAAAATTTGTTTAAGCATCGTATGGAAAGTTTTAAAATAAATAATATCATTATTGGATAATAAAAACTAAAATACAAAATTTTAAAACAAGATTGATATAAAGATTTGATCGAATGTGGCACATGTACCTGGTACAACTTGCTAGAATGTGCATAGAACATGCATAGCCAACGATCATTTGCGACTGCAATATAACAAAATAAAATTAGAATTTTTATATATACTATATTTGTTATATAATTTTGGTATTAAAAATTTGAACTGAATTTCAAACAGCATACGATGCGATACCACAAACGCAAGGACATGAGAGGAACTAAATATTATTGCGTTATGCTTCCGTCAGACACGGTATATTTGTTATAGGACTCGTTAGGCACGATAAACCCAAACTAGAAACCCAACGAAAGGTTCGAAGAATGGTAGAATAAGGACTAGGAGATAATGCTGTAAGTAATAAGATTACCTCTAAGAACACAAATTCTCTTCAATGAGTATATGAATAGACAATAGAGAGAAAGATAAAATAACTTGAAATTAGGATTATGCCTTTTCGGAGTTCCTGTCTCTCTTACATATAGATTTAGAGTCATAAATAAAGAGAACCAAACAGACATCAATTAGGGCTTAAATGAATGAAAAGTAACGGTAGTAAATGAATGAAAAGTAACGGTAGGAGTAGGAGACCAATAGGATCTCTGTAACAATATTATTACGCCAAAGCAAGTGCGCCAAAGATGGCGGATTTCAGAAGAATGCCTTTTTTACCAATTAGAAGCATTCAAAGTGAACCCAGACTTGATACTTGCTGAGACCCAGAAACTCTGAGTGAAGCTACGGTCATAGAGTATATGATTGATGGATTTGGTGTTGGAGTTGAACAATACATAATCCGAAGGGAATTTAATACCCAACTTATAAGCTTATCTCGGGTAGACAATTTTTCCTGGATTGCAAACCTTATAATAAATGAATTACGAGATATATTGTACTTATGTCATACTAAACCGGCCCACCCAAGGCAGAGGGGTGGAAGTTCGGATTGCATTTTACATATCTTTGACTATACACTTTGTGTTTCCAGTTGTGACGTTTAAACAAGATCTGTTTGATAAATTCAAGCCTCAAACTGATCGTTCTAAGAACTACGTCACTAAACACATAACAATTCTACTAGGAAGAAAAATGAAGTCGTAACATAGTAAGAGAAAGTAAAACATAGAAACTTATGGTGGTTCGGCAACATGCCTACGTCCATTCTGAGTGACAACAAATTTCATTTACATTGTTGTTCAAGAGTAACAATAGTATACAAGATCAGGATAACGGAGAAAGACAATGTTTATAGAAAGTCCACATTTGAGAGCTCACACTCGATAATCTTCCAAGACCACTCTTTGATTTACTTAGTATTTTCTCTCTTGATCTTTATTGCACACTTCACCAAAGTCCTGTCCATATTCTTCGAAGTCCAACGAGCATTGTTTATAATGCTTGGTGCCAATCTCTCTCATCATCAGAAATGTAACAAACTCCTTAGCATAAATAACCATTTATGTTGTAACAAGAAGTAACTGATTTTGGTGTAACAGAAAAATCATATAAACATTATATGTGACACTTTATACTACCACCATACTTAACGGTTCAAGTCCAGGTTGTCAATCTTTTGACTAGTGCAAAATTGAACTCATATATACTCCTTGAGACCGAAACAACCTTCTCATTATCCGAAGGGCCCATTCTTGTGATCTTGTATTAGTTTTACTAACTTTTTCCCAACCGTAGCAGCCAATGCATTTGCATAAGGCTTCATCCCAGATAACCCTGCTCGGTTTGACCAATGGCTTGCTATCCGAAGCAGTCAATGTCTCGGATGATTACATTCTAGTATAAGTAGTGTCTAGGCTTTAACAAAGGCTTCTAGGTTGAAACGGCCAATACCCTTACCGATGCAACCGATGTCTCGGCAATGCATACACCTATAAAGTCGATGCATGAACGACACATGAAAATACAGCTGATACATTCCATTAGTTATACTTTACTCACCAAGTTAGAATCATACTTTCATAATTCTCTACCTTGGTTTTGATTTCACAAAAATAAAATACAGTTGTGGCTCTTTGTACCCCCCCCCCCCCCCCCACAATGGCCTCAGATGCTTCAGATGTCAACCAAGTCTAAGCAGTGCTTGAACTTGTTTGTTATCACTAGTTTAGTAAACATATATGTTGGTTTGTTATCCGTATGAACTTTTTCTGGCATAATCTCTCCATTTTTAAGAATATTTCTTACGAAATAGAGTTTAATTTCAATGTGCTTAGTCTATCCATGGAAAACCTAATTCTTAAACAAGTGTATTGCATTATGGTTATCAAAGTGCATCATTGGAATTTCATGTTGCACCCCAAGCTCCCTCAGTTTTTCTTTCAACGACATAACTTCCATTATTACTTCGGTAATATCAATATATTCAACTTCAGTGGAGAACAATGTTATTGTAGGTTGAAGATTATTTTTCCAACTTACAACACTTCCAAACAACACAAGCACATATCCAGTTACCTAGTGTTTAGAAAACCAATATAATCAGAATAAAGAAAAGACTTTCAGCATCTTTCAATCACAACCCAACATCTCCATACATCAGTCTCAGAATAGTAGATTATTTGATGTACCTCGGGACCCACTTAACAGTCTGCCAATATGTTAAAGAGGGTTCCGACAAAAATATGCTCACCAACCTCAAAACATAACCCAAGTCAGGCCTACTACAGATCATAGCATACATCATAATTCCCAGATAAATAGAATAACGAACATCTTTCATTTTTTACATGTGCACTCTTTTGGCATCAACCTTTAAAGGTTTCCATTTAAAATGTTTACCGGTGAGATAAGTAACTGGTTTTAGCTCCATCATAGAAAACTTGGCAAACACCTTCCTCAGATTATCGTCATGTGATAGAAATAACGTTTATTTTTATTTATCCCTAGTTAACTCCATTCAACGAATCTTCTTGGCTAAACCTAGGTCCTTTATCTCAAATCTTCTCATCAATAACAATCAAAATATCATCTACACATAAAAGTAGATATATATTGGCAAAACTAAACCTCTTCACATACACACAACTGTCATATATATTTCTTCATTAACCAATTTTCACCATGAAATCATCAAAACACTTATACCACCGCCTTGGAGATTTCTTCTGACTATATAATATTTAGTTCAAGAGACATACTTGATCACACATTTCCTTATCTACAAATCCTTCAAGCTTCTTTTTATATGGTTTCCTAAATGGTCACATGTATAAAAGTTGTCTTGATATCCATCTGGTCCAACTCCAAGTCAAACATGGAAATTATTGGAAGTAGGATCTTGGTTGAACTATGTTTTATTACGAGAGAGAATATCTTATTATAATCCACACCTTCCCTTTGAGTGAAACTTTTAAAAACCAACTTGGCTTTGTTCATAACCATTTCAATCCTAGGAATTTCTTCATCACTTTTGAAAATCCACTTGCAATCAACCATTTTATGACCTTCAGTTACCACATGTCATGTGTTATTCTTCCGAAGTGAATTCATTTCCTCCTTCATAGAGACAAACGACTTGGATTTATCCTCAATTTCCATTGTATGCCTGAAGTTTTCACGATCATAGTGAATAACTTCATATTCAATAGTTAATGCAAAAGTTTTCATTTTGGCATACCAGTACCTTTGAAGAGCTCGGATGACTCTTCTAGTCATGTTTTTTGCTATATGGTACCCATGTTGAGCATGGCTACCTTCCAGATCTATACATATTTCTTATCCATGTATATTTGATGGCTCATATCCCCTTAATCTACTACTAGCATGTCCATGTATATATTTTTTATCCTTAATTCATAATTCATATTTCATATAATTCGTTTCATAATTCTCATTTATTTTGATTCATAATTTGCATTTAGGAAAACAAAAAAATTATCCTTAACTCACGAATTTTATTTAGACAAAAAATATCGTTTACCCTTCATTAGCGATTTGCATTTAGGGACTTTGTTCTACCCATAATTCACGATTCACATTTGTAAATTATGAATTACGAATTAATGCTTAATTAATATCACTAAAAATAAAAAATAAAAAATAAAATTATTCATGGACTTGGTTTTGTTTGTCTTGAAAAAACAAAACAAAAATATTTTCTAATATGTTTTTCAAACTACCATTTGAAAATATAGATTGTTAACAAATTAGAAAATAACAAGTGAGAGAGAAGATAAATGTGGAACATTTTTGTATATGTAAATTCTTGTATACGTAAAAGGTATTAAAGGTATAACATGTGCACCAAATTCATATTGGTAACTTATTTTTTGTCGAGTGATAATTGAGTTTAGTTTTAGGTGTTTCATGGTATGATCCGATAAAATATTATTCAAAAAAAAAAAAAAAATTCAATCGATATACACTATTATTGTAATCGTGATGCTTTTAATTTACAAAAATAAAATTATAGTTACCACAGTCCAAATACGATGGTCTAAATACTATATTTCCAACCAAAAGTTATATATTATATAATTTACATTAAATTCAAATATGGTAAAAAAGTTTCGCTAATATTCATAACAATTTTTTTCTATAAAAGATATATAACATAATACAAAAGTATCTAAAAACGATAATGAGACCATGAAATTATTCGAGTATATAAAAAAGTTAGACGAATACTTAAAACAAGGAAGTACATTAACATATAATAAGATGAAATACGAGATAATCAATGGCATTGGAAGCGTAAACCAGAAGATAAAATACACGAGTCCCAACAAAAAAGGTGCAAGATAACCTTAAGTTAGGCAGGTTACAACATATACGAGTTTGCCACAGTCTTTAGACAGTTCAGACCATCTTGGTGCCAAAGAATCTGTTAGAGAGGTCGGAAAAAATACAATGCGAGAAAACAGATGCTGAGGGGGCGGGGGAACCGAAAATGTTTATATTTCTCTCCCGCTAGACGTGGTACACCATAATAGTAAGACAAGAGACCCATGGGTGACTATGGTTAATGGAAATCCATTTGCTAGTCTTATGTATCTAGCTAGGATAATCATAGACAACAATGATAAACCCAAATATGTTACTGGAAACATCTCATATGTAATGGACAAATTTGCAATCTGCAAAAATATGGCTAATAGACTCCACATTGTTGTAGCAGAGTCGATAGTAAAGAGAGGTTTTTAGAGTCCATATATTTAGATTATCCACTATAGAAAGTTTTCGCAATATAGAAAGTCATATAATAAAATAATAAAAATAAATGTTATATTTGTGTCATACGAACAACCCACTCGATACAAAGAGAAAACCAATGGACCGATGGATAGTCTAATAAGTGTTGCCAATGGTAAAATAATGATTCTCCTATTTGAAAATCCAAAAAATAGTACATCTTCCTTTTTTTTACTCGGGGGTGGGAGAGAAATAATGATATTTATAATCTTCTAAAGGTTCCCGTAATTTATGGAGCTCCCATATCTAATATGTGTAAGCTAGGACTAGCAACCATTTTCATGATATCAACATTTATGAGGTTAATATAATGTATAGAGTCGTGAATAATATTTAGCACATAGTGTATTACAATAGAGATGGGGAGGAGCCATTGGTCGAATCAAACAGAAGTTTATTCATCATTTTCTACTACTATCTTATACAAGATAATGGAAAATGGCCTAAGGCATGATATTTTTCTCCATGTCCACGAGGGAGAAGAGCCCAAATTAAGATTTATATTTTTTTTAATTACAATTCAATCTCATTAAATGATGAATCTTTATGACTTAAAATGTGCAACAAATGTTAAAATAGTTGTACGATTCCAGACTTGTAGGTCCAGAATCCTAAGGTCGTCTTCTTTGGAGGGTAATATGACTTTAAGCCGGTGATCTTTGCGCCAAATATTTTCATCTCATAGTTAGACCAAAAAAACCACTAGAGAGATTGGTTGATGTTTTTAAAGACTTGAGCACAAATGATGGAGATTGAAGACCAGTAAATTTGGCCCATAAACAGTACAATTTTTATAAGTTGAAATAACCAGCATACGAAAGATGCTTAGAAGGCCAACCCCAATACGGGACGTAACTTTATCAAAGAGGGGGCGACTTTCATTATAGGGAAATCATCACATGATAAGAGGATGACTAAGGAATTCAATCAGAATGTCTCAATTTTGTAGCTAAGGATGCATGCTATACTTTATCAAAAATATGGTTTTTTTACTGGCTTGAAGGTCCAAACAGTTGTAGAATTCGTTAATTTTGTCCTTATTCAAGTTGAGAGTGTAGGAGCATCACGGTAGAATATCATAAGATCATCAGCAAAGTAGAAGTTTATAATTTTCAGTTTGTGATATTTCTAATGAAATTTAAATTTAATATCACAAATTTTCCATTAAAGATACTTGAAAAATGAATTGTATAAGAAGAACGAATAGAAAATAGAATAACGGTTCCCTTTAGTAGAGGTCCTATCTCCTCAAGAAGTTACCATAAAAGTCTTCGTTAATGTTAACATTATTTGTACAGGTGGACATGCATCGGATTATCCATAAAATCATTATGTTAGGAAATTTCATGGCCACAAGAATATTGAAAATGAGATGTCATCACAAATTGTAAAAAACTTTCATAACAGAAAGTGAAGTTTGGGTCATTTCAGTTTGGCTGATAACCCTTCAAGTATCTTTCAGTTTGGCTGATAACCCTTCAAGTATCTTTTAGACAAAGGTATGTTACCATAGATACTATGATCCTAAAAAAATAGATTGAGATTTATCAGTGAGGTTGCGTAAAGAATCATTTATTGTATTGGCAATAGTTTTGGAAATAACTTTGTAGATGACAATACAACAGATAACTCATCAAAAGTCTTCATTGGAGGATGGTGTTAGATTTGGTGATAAAGAAGATTTGGATTTTTTTCTAGAAGTAGTCAATAATGTGAGAATTAAAGTAGTCATGGACTTTATTATAGATGTCAATTCTACAATGTTTCCAAAATAAAATATAAAATGGAGACTTGTACCCATATGAGCCCGAGGCTTTGTACTATCAATATTGACCTTCAAGGTGATCAAATAGGAGGCACAATTAATTCCTTGGTAACTAAGGGTACCACATATGCCAAAGAGGTCGGTAAATATTCAACCAACACCCTGACGACACCAGTGGAGGAAATTGAGGGACTTATTTTATTTTTGTTGATGGATATTATTTTGTTGCGCATGATGCACTATTCAATGTTATTTTAAAATATATTTATGTTACGATTACCTAGTTTTAATCGAGATTCTCTAAAAAAAATCTTCAAGATTCATCCACCTACCAAGAAAGATAAATGTTAAAAATGGATCAATTTATCTGGTTAAAAGACATGGTTAAGGGGATAATTGGCCAAGCTAGTTTAGGGAACTTTAGACCATGGATATAGGACAACTTATTTTGTTGAATTCTGAACGTTTAAGCTTATGCATGTCCGTTTGCAATCGAAAAATCCTGTAAACCAAGGTGTACATATCAATGGCAACCGTTCGTTGATTCCGGGTGGTGCACCCAATAATTTGAAATTTGGCTTGGTGTGATCACACGTTAAAAAACCTGAATGGTGGTTACCCTTATGAAAAGAGGGATAGCGGTCCTAATATCTGATCCCAAGAGTGGTAGAATAACCATTAAGATGTTTACAGGAAGTATCTAGAGACCCGTTGATAGTATCAATTAGGACCACCAAGTTTGGACCAGTAAACTAAAAATTCGGGCTCTCTTGGATAATCATGGAGGACCCGTTTTCATGCATAACAATAGTTATTCTAGCACGAGAGATATGGAAGGGAGATAATGGAATAACTAGGGAGAAATACTATAAATTTTAAGAAGGTTAAATGAGGTGTTTAACTGTGGTAGATTAAAAAAATAGAAAACAATTATAATAGTTCCCGGACCGTCACTTGGGTTTCGGACCAACCACGACAGGACGGCTTTTGTGGTAGCGGCCTTGGAAATGGGAAGCGGCAGGCCCATCAATGGAGAGCTCGGGTAGAAGAAGGGTTCAAGGGGTCTGAGTATGGGGTTTGTTAGGTTTTGGTTTAGAATTGGGCCGATCTGAAGAGTTTCAATGGGCATGAAAGCTAGATATGCTGATTGGTTATGGGTTTGGGCTAAGATACAGGGACCCAGAAGAAGAGAACTAATATGTTGGGTTGAGAGGGTTTGGTTTAAGTAAACAAATTTAGTCGAGTTCAATTGGGTTTCTGAGTGAGCTTGGGTTAGTATGGTTTTGGTTCAAATGTTTTGTGATAGGGTTTAGGTTGGAACTTTTAAGAGAATGATAAGTCAGGTTGTGGTACTTGAGTAATAAAAAAAGGTTGAAAAAGATGCCCATAACATATAGTCGGGAATTTAAGTAAACTTAGTTTTTTAATTGAGTGTGTTAGGGTTGAAAATATACTAGATAAGATGGATCTTTTTACAGTTGGTCAAGAGAAAAGACATGCCAACAAGGAAAACAAAAAGGTTTCATTGATGGCCTTTACCCGATACATTATAAGTCTCAACATGGAAGAGGGGGAGAGGTTTTTGGTTACCATAGTAGATGGCATTGTTAATGACATATACTATAAAGAAAAAATGACTAATAAAGAAGGGGGTATACAACCACGGTTCATAAGTTTCTACAACTTCTCAATGTATTTATCGGAGAAGATACTGGAGCAAACCTCCATATGTTGACAAATAGTCGCAAGATCCGCTCAAAACCCGACCTCTATTGTAGAGGTTAAACGTTTCTGGTTGTAATACTAGTAATAGTGGGTCTTTTGTCTTCCACCATGTCACCAGGGGTGAAGTCAATGTCGTTATGGGGCCGTGTGACCAAACAGAGGTTCTCACACCCATATAGTTGATTTATTTTCGGGTGAAAAACAACCACCGGATGTGATGGATTTGACCGATCTAAACAAAATATTACGGTTTTCCAAAATCGTTCGGAAAAGAAACATACATTCAACTATGGACAAGATAGAGAGGCATAGAAACGGTAAAACTTAAATTTATTAACATAATAAAAACAAAAAAAAAAACTTCAGAATGACTAACAGTGGTTGGGAGGAAAAATAATCAATCGCAGAAGAGTCATGAAAATACACTAATAAATGAAACATCGAAATGACTTTTAACTTATATTAAGTACAAAGACTTCGTACAATAAAATAAAACAATCCATAAACAAATTATTCGGCACCAAAAGCTAAAACTAAAAATAAAATAATTACTTTCTTAAATAAAACAATTATTAATTTTTATTTTCAAAATTATATAACCTAAAATCACGAACGAAAATTTTATTTAATAACAATAGTATATGATCCATTTTTAAGAAAACCTTATATATTTAATAAATGCGGTTTATGTTGTAAAATAATATTTTTTATTATAAAACCATAATATATTTTTATTTTAAAAACCACCCACTAAACCACTGAACCATCTGGACAAAAGTATTAAAAGCTAATCACCTTTTGACTAAACTAATTGCTAATCTGCTTAATAATACAATGGGTGTTTGAACTCGACCTGGTTTCATAAGTTTGACCCGAAAGTCCATGTGGCCCATGATTAAGGGTATAAATACACAACCACTTTCATTAATGAGGGTAATGAACATTTAATACAACCAAGCAGCTCAAATCTCTCACTACAAAACGCCTAAACATTAAATAACTTTAAAACACCATAAAACACTTGACGAAATTACCATCAGTAAACAATTATCTACACCAAATTGGCGACCACAGTGGGAGGAGAAGGTGCCTGAATTTAGCATTCGAAACCATCAAGAAAAGTCAGTTTGGATGAATCCGGACGAGCAGGCAGTACCACCAACTTTGGCAGAAGTTGTGGGAGAAAATGATGAATACAAAATTGAAGAGCGAGATAGATTGAAAGCTGAGATAGAGGCCTTGAGGGCTGCTAAAAGGGTGGAGATGGGCTTAAAAGAAAAATCAAAAGTGTCAGCCGTTCACCACACTAACAATCCAAGGGAGCATGACCCGTCTGCAAAAACCCATGTAAGTACTAAAAAGACTCATGCTAGCTCAAAAATGTCTCACCGGTCTAAACCGGCAGAGAGCTGAGATTCAGATTCAGAATCCTCTAGTAGCTCCTCGAACGAAGATGGAGTGGAGGAGTCCCTGTCATCCAGCAGCGATGAAGGCCGTTTTAAAAAGAAGCAAAAGTTGGTTAAAAAGTATTCAAGAAAGAGGGACAGACATGAAAGGTTGAAAATGCATCTAGGAAAAGGGTCATCTCATGGTCACAGCCATGGTCGGAGACATGTAGACCGATTGTTGATGGATCCTTTCGCCTTTCATGATGAAGCAGGTATCTTTGCAACTCCTAATGAAGATACTGTGCTTAGTCGTGGCGGAATTGGAGACAATCTTCATTGTCTTCTAATATATTTTCCAGAAACCTTCCTAAGAGGTTGGACAGCACAAAGATGGAAAAATATGATGGGAATAAAGATCCAGATAATCATCTGGAGCAATTCAAAAAATTTATGATGAATTTTGATGATAATTATGACAATTTGCTTTGTCAAGCGTTCTCCCAGTCTTTTACGGGGAGTACTCTAAAGTGGTACAATAGTCTGCCACAGGGCTGCATCCGGAATTTTGATACTTTTTGGGTGGCCTTTCGAAGGCAGTTCGTTGGAAATAAGGAAATGAAGGGCAATAGAGACACTATTATCCATTGTGTCCAACAACCAAATGAATCCTTGAAAGAATATATAAGTCTCTTTGTGAACACCAAGAATGGATTAGCTGATTGCTTTGAACAAGTAGCAATAGCTTCTCTGAGGCAGGGATCGAACCCTGACAATTTGGTTGATTCGGTAACCAGAAAGAAGGCCATGACGTGGGGTGGTTTACTGAATCAGGTTGGGAAACAAATCAATATAGATGAAACAAAGAAGACCAGAGTGCATAGGCAGGTGAGATCGGCCCCAGCTGCACCAAACCAGAACCAGAATCAGTCCGGGTATAAGGCTAAAGAAGCCGGACAGGGTCCCAACAGGGCCAAGGCTCAATCCCACCCAGCACCAGCTCAGAGTCAACAATCCAGAAATAAACAAGGGCTTTAGGTTCAACCAGAGTGGTTTGCCGAGTTAAAAGAGAATGTGGCAACCATCTATGACAAAATAAAATACAAAGTGCACTTTAGGAAGCCAGCTGCGCTTCAATCTCCCAGGTAAAGTCGTAATAATTGTTTCTGCCAATATCATAAAGATGTTGGTCATAACATAGAAGATTGTATCTCATTGAAGCAAGAGGTGCAAAATTTGATCGAAAGAGGAAAATTGGGTGCTTATGTTAAAAAAAGAAGTGGAAATAGGCCTGATAATGCTCATCGGACTGGCCCAAACAATGCAGGGACATCGGCTCCGGATGGGGCTGTGGTGATAATTGAAAGATTTGATGTGGAGTCAGAGTATTTGGATCCCGATCCAACCAGAAATAAGGTGGGTGTTATCACAGAACATAGCAAGACGGTGTCCGGACTCATTAGCTTTTTTGAGTCACTTACAATATTTGGGGGAGACACCATGACTGCACCAACTGCTTCTTCGAGAAAGAGGCATGTTCATATGCTAGCTACTCAATTGGAAGGAGGCACGATTTCCTATCAATCGCAAATTCCTTTCCCTTTCATTTTTTTTGACGAAGATGATTTGAGGGACATAGCTGGTCCCCATGAAAATGTTGTGGTGATAGGAACATCCATTGGGGGCAATGACATCAAACGAATTTTGGTGGACACCGGTAATTAAGCCAATATCCTCTTTTTGACTTCCTACAAACAAATGAAGAATCTAGCAGTGATTCAACGTTCGAACAGGTCAATTGTGGGTTTCACTGGAAGCCAGCAGACGTGATCGGGGAGTTTAAGGAGGAGGTTTTGTTGGGCAAGGGCCCTTTTAAGAAGATTGTTAGAGTACTTTTTATTGTGGTAGATTGTCCCACTTGTTACAATGCCATTCTGGGAAGGTCTTGGTTTTCCAGGATGCATGCTGTGGCTTCAACAGTCCACCAATGTTTCAAATACAATGTGCAAGGACAAGTGGGAGTAGTCTGAAGTAGTCAAAAGATAGAAAGGGAGTGTTATGCAACAGCACTGGCCCCTCGAACTTTGAGGGCAGTTCGGATCAATGAGGATTAGCAATTGGAGGGGCCCTCTGGGGGAGAGGGTGAAATTGATGACTCCAAAGAGACCCATGGTGTTTTAATACCAATTGAAGAGGTTGAAACTCACTCTCTAACTGAAGGAAGAAATTTCAAGATCGGATCTAAGATGACATCGGAACTAAAGAGTAAAATGTTGTCTTTTTTAACAAACCATTAGCATGTTTTTGCTTGGTGCAATGCTGATGTTACCGGAGTGCCTGCAAGTATCATATCACACCAGCTGTCCATCCGAAGAGATATAAGACATGTTGTACAAAAGAGGAGAGCTTTTTCTAAGGAGAAAGCTGATGTTATAGTTCAAGAGGTCGACCGGCTTCCTAAGATGGGGCACATAAAGGAATCCCAGTACCCTTTATGGACAACCAATCTAGTGTTAGTAAAAACGAAAAATGGGAAGTGGAAAATGTGCATTGACTTTACAGACCTTAATAGGGCTTGCCCAAATGACCTATATCCGGTCCCTCGGATTGATCAGTTGGTGGACTCCACGTCTGGGAATAAGTTTTTATCCTTTATGGATGCCTTCTCTGGGTATAATCAGAATCAAGTGGATCCAAAGGATCAAGAACACACTACTTTTGTTACTGATAGGGGCCTTCATTGTTATAAGGTGATGCCTTTTGGGTTAAAAAATACTGGGGTTACTTATCAGAGGATAGTGAACAAATCCTTTGCTAATAAATTTGGAAGAAATATGGAAGTCTACATTGATGATATGATGGTAAAGAGTTTGGAAAAAGAACTACACTTGGCAGATCTGCAAGAAACTTTTACCAACTTAATGAAAGTCAATTTAAAGTTGAATCCAGAAAAATGTGTTTTCGGAGTACAGTCCGGGAAGTTCTTGGGGTATGTGATAAGTGAGAAAGCTGTCATAAAATTTATCTTATCTAATATTTGTTGCAGGTTTGGGGTTCCACAAAAGATAACCACAGACAATGGGCTATAATTCGATAATAAGGATATGGAAAGCTTCTATGCCTCTAGAGGCATTCAACATTGTTTTTCTTCTCCTTTCCACCCACAAGCGAATGGTCAGGTTGAAGTGGCAAACAGAACCATCCTGTCTGGTCTTAAAAAGAATTTAGAAGGGGCTGCTGGAAAGTGGTCAAGTTATCTACAAGAAGTACTATGGGCCTACCGAACTACTCCTGGGGCTGCTACACATGAATCCCCATTTGCCTTGGTATATCATATGGATGCAATAGCTCCTATGGAAGCAACTCTTCCTTCATTCAGAGTCCATAATTTTTCCGAACAGGAAAATAAAGGGGTAGTCAGAAGTCAACTTGACCTGATAGAAGAAAAAAGGGTTAAGGCTCATCTCAGAGCCACACACTATCAGGGTTTGATGAGAAGCAGGTTTGTTTCCAAAGTCCAAAGGAGGGATTTTCAACCAAGGGATAAAATGTTGAGAAAAGTCTTCCTACATACTAAGGAGAAGCAGTTCGGCAAGCTAGCTCCAACTTGGCAAGGACCTTATGTGGTCAGTGAAAAGCTTAAGCCTGGCACATACAGGCTTCAAGATAAAGATGGAAGGACCTTGAATCACCCCTGGAACATTGAACACCTCCGGTTGTATCTAGAATGAAATTATGTAAATATTTACTTGTTTAAAGTCCATGTAAATATTAGGGGGCATACTCTTTCCTAACCTGGTGGCGCAGAGAGGTTTTAATGAGGTGTCCGTGCTTTTTAATAAAATTTGATACCTTCTTAAAAAACATCGGAGTGTTTCGATTGATGGTTTCTTTGAAAACATTTTAAGTATCACTGACAGACCGGATTGAATTGGTAGAATGATGATCATTTAAACATTTGTCATCAGAGAATTTAAACAATCTCACCTTAAAATGCTTGAAAAATAAGTAAGGGCTATTTAAACATTAGCCATCAAAATTGGGTAACTATAAGACAATGCAAGAATTGTGTAAGATAAAATTGCCCGGCTACCACCGGGGAGTGATATTAAAATATGAGAAGTTCCTTGGCCATCCAAGGACTTTGAAGTTTAAAAAAAAGGTTTATCCGGACTAGAGCCGGACACGGTTACAAAAATTTCTTGCCCATCCAAGGACTTTAGTCTAAACACTAAAATTAAAGGAAAATAACAAGATAGTTAATAATTCTAAGGCTGAGTTTCGTTAGATGGTCCAGCCTCAACTGGTTTCTTCTTGGATTCTTTGGGTTCCTCATTAAGGCTCTCCTCGGTCCCTTCATCTTCATCAGTAGTATCATCCCAACCAATGGAATACCAGTGCTTATCATCATCGGCCATAGTATGGTGAGGAAGATCTTCGTATTCCACAAATCGCCACAAATCTCCTAATGTCCTCTTCGGAAATTTTTGGTGAAAGAGCAAGACCATATCTGATTTGACTTCAGCATACCTTTCCTCTTGGGAATCTATCACCTTGTGGGTGAAAGAGCCAGAACACTTGAATTGGAGTTCTTTGTTAACCCCCTCCGAAGTGGCCAGCTTGGTGGCCAAATCCTTTTTCCCTTTCTTCAACTCCTCGATCTCTCTTCTTAATGCCTCAGCATTCTGGTTGGTAGTAAGGAAGTCGTTAGACAAGATCTCTTTATCTGAGTTGAGTGTGTTAATGAGGGCTGATTGATTTCGCACATGCCTCTCCAAGTTGAGCACCGGTTGAATATTACTCAACAATGAGTGGTTCACCATGTCCTTCTCTCCCGAAACAGAAAAAGACTTGCCATTGAAAGTGACAATGTTCGAAGAGCTTGGGGGGAGGTAAGGGCCAGCAAATTCTTCATTCTCAAGGTCTTCAAAGTAAAGGCCAATCCCTTGAAGGCCACTGATGTCTACTCCATCAATGTTGATATCCCCTCCGGCGGCCTCTCTGGTGTGAAATTCACTTGGGATTTGCTCTGCCTGTGTGGGGTCTATTGGGTCGACCGGAGGAAAAGACTCCGGAGGCCAGAGAGCAACTTCATCTCCCTTGGAGGTTTTTTTCTTCTTGGCTTCCCTATCTCCGCCTTCTTCTCCTCGTTTTCGGTCTTTCTTCAGAGCCTTTGAGGGTTTTGGAAGTTCAACTGCCTCTTTGGTACTCTCATTTTCCACCACTTAAAGTAGAGCAACATCAATCCCTCCTTGGTCCTGCACCTCCTGGTTTTCTAGGACAGTCTCCTCAATACCAACTTGGTTGACCTCACCTACATCTGGCTTTTTCTTGCCTTTTTTGCCCTTCATTTTACTTGGGGCTTTAGCTCTGCCCGGCAAGGCCAGCTTCTCATCCTTTGCATCTGTCCTCTGTAGAATGACACCCGAAGGAGGCGGTGTGGTTAATTCCTCCCAAGACAAGTCTCTCCGGCCGCTTGTGTTCCAGAGATGGGATCTCACCAGGTTGCCAGCAGTAAAACAATTGTGGAAGCGATTTCCCCATTTGTCAGCAGCCCAAGCATTCAGCTTGGCACAAGTAGTCTGCCCTACCTCCAAGTAGTCGGTGAACTCCTTCGGCAGCAC
This sequence comes from Limnanthes douglasii subsp. nivea, assembly GCA_036936605.1. NCBI lineage: Eukaryota > Viridiplantae > Streptophyta > Magnoliopsida > Brassicales > Limnanthaceae > Limnanthes > Limnanthes douglasii. The sequence goes on along the minus strand of JAUPFV010000002.1, from coordinate 200,829,203 downwards.
TACCAAAAGAAGAAGAAGAGTATTTAAGTAAACAAACTTTTTATAAGGAAGGAAAAACTAACATGGTGAAATATATACCCGTGCTTTTCCATCTACTGGTAAGCATGCTTGGGTTGTCACCAGCCTTAATCTTTTTCCCATTTTCCCAAGATCCACTGATGAACAAGAATTGAGTCTTTCACTTCTTCTCCGACTCAAGCAGATCATTCACCATTTTATAGTTGTCACCCATGATAAATGATAGAAGGGGATGTTGTGATTCTTGCAAAGACTGGCCACAGCAACAAACTGCTTCATCGGAAGCGGGATTCCAGAGAGCCTAGAGGCCATGATGCAGGACATGAGAGTGTACCAAGCATTGGGACTCAGTTGGCTTGGGTAGAGCTTTATCAGATGGAAATATCTTACGATCTCTGGGTCCAAGGGAAATCTAAGCCCCCAGTTGAACAACTCTGTGTAGAATACTATCTCACTTAGCTTGCAGTTCATTGGCATCTCCGGATCGACCGATATCCTCACTTTAATAGATTTTGGGATCCCCCACTTCGTTTGGATCTGGCCTAATTCAGCAGTATGAATAAAGGCGTAGTTAATATTCTGCATGGCTAGCAGATACTTTACACTCACCTTGTGGAAACAAGGTCCCACTTTACCTTTAAGGGACTTCGACAAGTCCGGGTGTTTTAAACACAACTTCTCTTTACCCTTGCTTTTCTTGACAATAGCAGCCTTTCCCGTCTACCCGGAGACATCAGTCTCAAAAGGGGTTTCTTCAATACTGTCCTCCATTACATCTTCCATCACCATGGAATGATGATCAGTTTTCTTTGTTGGAGGAGTGCTGGTAGTTGGCTCAGTAAGCTGTCTGGATGGCTGAGTATCACTTTCCCTTTGTGGTCTGGTGTCCGGCTGGGGCTTAGATCCGGAGGGTTATTTTCGAAGACTTGGCCCGGTGGCCTTCGAACCAGACGATTTATCCTTGGGAACTTTGATGGGTGTCTCTCACCTTGCAGCTTTGTCCTTGGCCCCAGACTTAGAGGGCCCTGACTTTGGAGACTTAGACTGTGGAGCAACAACCTGGCCTTTTACTAAGCGGCCTCTTCGTCTAAGTGTCAGCTTTTCTGGGGAGTTATCAACGTCTGATCCCATGGCTATGAATGGAGAGGGTATCTTTGTGCTTGTAACATCATTTTCCTGTTCGACAGTAGACTGTGACTCCTGAACCGATGAGCCTGAGACGATTGGTGAAAGACTAGGTTGAAATAACCTTCTAGGTTTGGAGCTTCTGGCAGAAGATGAACCTCGATCAGGCTCTGAGCTTGGTGTTTCAGATTTTTTAATTGGAGAAACTAGAAGGCCTGCATCAATGCGCCTTTCTCGTTCGACTCTTTGTGCTTTCTCTAACTCCGAAAGATTAAACCATTTACAAGTGCGTTTCTTGCGGTAAGCATAAACTTACACCAAAAATGGTTTTGAAAAGAGAGATGAAATCTTTAAAGAAAAGGAGTGAAAGAGTGATGAAGATGGTAAAACAGTGAAAAATGAGGTAATTTATACTAAAGAGACAAAAAGATACCCAGAAACCTAGGAGAATACAAAAAGATGGAAGTAATGATTAAAGACGGCGCTGACGTCACAAACATTAATTGAAGAGGTTACTTTTTGGGATTAGTGGGAGTGTCGTTCTAGGAGAAAAAACGGTTGGTGAGGCGAATCAGAAGGAGACACATGTCCCCTGATCCATGGCAAAACCTCTGAACTTCTGAAGAGTTTTTCAGTCCGGATAAGTCCTTCACTAAATACTAAATCCGTCCGAAAAATGTCACAACTGCCCAAAGGCGATTTTTTAGGTCTTGCCGAAGGCCTTCGAACAAAACCTAAAAAAGGGGCTAATTATGAGTCCAAAATTTTCTCACCACTCACTGTGGAAACCGGATAGGGGAAATTCGGACAAAAACCACCCACTGAACCATCCGAACTGGATAAAAGTATTAAAATCTAATCACTTTTTGACTAAACTAATTGCTAATCTACTTAATAAACTAATGAGTTTTTGAACTCGATCCGGTTTCATAAGTTTGACCCGAAAGCCCATGTGGCTCATGATTAAGGGTATAAATACCCAACCACTTTCATTAATGAGGGTAATGAACATTTAATACAACCAGTCAACTCAAATCTCTCACTACAAAACACTTAAACATTAAATACCTTTAAAACACCATAAAACACCTGACAAAATTACCCTCAGTAAAAAATTATCTACACCAGCGTTAATTACGGATTTAAAATCTAAAAATCAAACTATTATCCATTTAGTTTTTATATATTTATAAGAATAAACCATTTAATTTTATTATTTACTATTTGATACTTCATTTAGTTTATAATATCCCAAGTATTCTCTTATACAAAATCAGCCGACATGTGTATATTCTGTCTCTTTTATCTTTTTATTTTTTAAAAGGTTTTATCTTTAAAATAGTAATTGGAAAAAAATATTTGAAAGAACCATTAATTTTGGTTTCTTTAGACGAACAAATCTATATATAGTTATGATATTTTTTAAACTTTCTTTTTATTTTCTTACGAGAGATGCAAAGACGATAAATGAGAGACACAAAAACGATAGATGAGAGACGCAGATTCGAAAGACCACATCATGCAAACCAATGCCAACTATAAATCATGAGAGACCACATCATACGAAACCAAACAAACTACAAATAATGTGAATCCATACCAACTATAAATGATGAGAGAACGCATAGTGCAAAATAAGGCTAATTATAAATTATGAGAGACCATATCATGGAAACCAGTGTAAAATATATTTTTTAAATGATAGATGCGGGACCGAAAAAGTGGATGCGAAAGGTAAACTGGACTCGCGATTTAAAAAGAATAAAAAAATATTGTGAATGGATCAAGTTGTGTTCGTCTTATAAAAAAACCAACGGTATTTTTGTATTTGTTTCCAAGTTACCTTTTAAAAAATACGAATCTTTAAAAAATTGAATTAAAAAAGAAAAAAAAATTGATTGTGTTGAGGTGTTTGATTATTTTATATAAAATAATATTTTAGGTACACTATAAGAATATTTGATATAAGTAATGAAAAATATTTTTTGCCAAAAGTTTTTATTCGTTGTTAACAGATTTTACCAATGTCGTATAGTCTGAGGGAATAACTAACATTCAAAGCCATGTATGTTAGTAGTGTACGATATTTTTTTACATCCTTACATTTGCTTCGTGGGAGAATCCAGATTATGGACAGAATTCCTAGTGATTTCACATTAATCACATGCACTGAGCTTCCACGCTTAAATAATAATTATTTCCATCAGAATAAAAAAAATGATGATATCAATATTAGGGCTGAGAAGTAAATAAGGAACTAACCTTTGCCGTAATACTATATTCTTCGACGATTGGTTCCTTTGTTAGTTGAATTTGTAAAGGATCATCCCTCGAAAGAGAAACATTTAAGTCACCCTGAAAGTAAAAGGGAAAGGTATTGCGATGGTAGCCCAAGAAAAGGGAATTGTTGGTGAGATGAGACATTGTCAATCCAATTTGATAACCAGTTCAAAACAAATAATTGGTCAAAATATTTTAAGCCTTTATGACATCAAACTAATAAAGGCACAAGTACTGAATCAACGAAAGACCATATCTCAAATATAAATTCTAAAAGGAGAGGATATACCTAATTTATGATCAAGATATAGATTGTAACTTCGAGTCATATGAAGTTACTTGGGCAAGGTAATATACGTACTGCAGAAGTCGGGATTTCCGCAATGTAATCTGATGAGAAATGTTATTGCATAGAACAAAGCCGACAATATATCCAACATGTGCATTTTTATTACATATTATTTTTTTATAACTCTGCATAAACTGAAATGTAGACCAAATAAAAAATTACTTCGCCACAGTGAGGCGGAAGTTTGATTGTTGCAAATCCCGTTGATTCATAAAGCTGCCAAGAGCACCGCAAAATAAATTTCACATAACGTTTTTTTTTGTTTTGTTAGTATTTTCTAGAAAAGCATTAAAAAACACAAGCAATATATGAAATAACCATGAACGGTTTTTTGTTGCTCATAAGCATAAAAAATTTATATTATAAACATAAAAAATTGTCCATTCATAATAAGGAGAAGGTTATTGAAAATAAAAATCCACCAAAGTTTCATGTATTAACAATTTCACACATATGTGGTTTATTCTTGACCATATATTTGTCTTTTGAAAAAAAACATCCACCAACATACATATTTTTCATCAGTCATTTGGTATGCATATATATATAAAAGCCCAACCAAAATTTCTCAAACAAACCCTTCTTAAATCAACTTCCTCTTACAAATCCATCCATATCTCTCTAAGAGTCTACAACGTTGTGCTTTATTTCAATAAACACACAAAATAGAAGAACTAGAAATGAAAAAAATGATACATATCATTTGCCTTTAGAGAGAAATTAAAGGCGACCGAAAGGTAAATAGGAAGAACAACACTTCCATTTCCTTTCTAAAAGGAGAAAACACCTTCTTCTCTATGAGTACGCCAATACAATCGAGCATACATATAATTTTGGATATCATTTTAAGGATAATGGTAAATTGTTTTGTGCCTTTATAACAAAATCTTTTCCCTCTCTATTAGTGCCTAAATGGTATGAGCGATTTTGATTTAAACAAAATAACCATAGATGAGTTGAGACGATTAAGAGAACGAAAAAAGAAACGGTTTATGGATTTTAGCACAATAGTATGTAACCATTACATAGGGAGATCTCCCACTGCTCACCAAGATTTCTCTTGGACATCTCCAAACACTAATAAAAATAATAGAAAAAATAAGTAACAGCTAGAAAGAGAAAATGAAGATGAATAGAGGAATGACAAATTATTCCCCAAAATTATTTAAATTTGTCGTTCGTTGACCGAATTTTGATCCCAAGATATTCTTTTTCCGCTCAAAAATTTATAATTTTGAATTAAAATTTTAAAACTCTCTTTTTAACTCATATAACCGTCATTACTAAAATTATGATAATATATAGTATACCCTGTAACACTAGTTAATTGATACATACAAAAGCTTAATAAAAAATATTAATAAATAACGAAAATAGTTATGAAATAATATATTTTAAAATTACATTAATTATAATTATATATAAATATTATTTAAAATTTTTGATTCTATTACCAAACAACTATAAACCTAATAAATGATTAACTTTTCATTTTTAAATTAATTAATTCAAATTTTATATAAATATTTTCAAATGTGAAGTTAATATGTTTTAGTTTACTAATTAAATTTTAAATCGATTTTATATTAACTTGAATATATAAATAATAATAATTTAAATAATATGTTACAATAATAGTTTTATAGGTAATAAAGATATTAATAAAATTAACCTTTATTGCGGAAATAAGGTAAATAAAGTAATGAATATTTAGCCCTTGATTCTTAGTTCAAATTTTTTATATGATTTATGGTTTGCGTTTAATCTAAAATTCTCAATTCACATTTTAAAAATGATTCACAATTTGCGTTTAACCTATGATTTGCCATTCAAATTTAACACTAGCTTCTCAATTCAGATTTGACATATTATTCGAAATTCACTTTTAGCCCTTGTTTCTCAATTCGTTTAACATATGATTCTCTGTTCAAATTTAATATATGATTCTAAGTTCACATTTAACACATGATTCACGATGCATATTTAACCTTCGATTCTAAGTTCATATTTAACATATGATTCACGATTTGCTTTCAACCTCAAATTCTTAGTTCGGTTTAACACATAATTCTTGGTTCGAATTTAACACATGATTATCAGTTCATATAAAAAAAAACATGATTCATGATTCGCGTTTAATCCAATATTCTCATCCCGAGTTTAAAATTATTCACGATTCGCGTTTAACCCATGATTCTTAGTTTGTATTTTAATCCATGATTCCTAATACACATTTAATCCATGATTATGAGTTCGCATTTAGCCCTTTATTCTCAATTTGGATTTAACAAATTATTCACGATTCACGTTTAACTCACGATTCTCAATTCATATTTCTGATTCAAGATTCGCGTTTAATCTACGATTTGCGCTTCACATTTAACCATTGCTTCTCAGTTCGGATTTGACATGTTATTCGTGATTCACTTTTAGTCTTTGATTCTCAATTCGTTTTAACACATTATTCTCAGTTCAAATTTAATACATGATTCTAATTTCCCATTTAACAGATAATTAACTATTTACATTCAACCATGGATTATAAGTTCAGATTTAACATATGATTCACGATTTGTTTTTAACCCCAAATTCTCAGTTTGGTTTAACACATGATTCATGATTCACGTTTAATATAATATTCTTAGTCCAGGTTTAAAACAAAATCATGAATCGTGCTTAATCTATGATTCTGAGTTCGTATTTAACCAATGATTCTTAATGCACATTTAACCCATGATTCTGAGTTCATATTTAGCCATTGATTCTCAGTTTGGATTTAACACATCATTCGTGATTTCCGTTTAACCCAAGATTCTCACTTCATATTTAATAATTGATTCACGATTCGTGTTTAATCCATGATTTACGATTCGCATTTAAACTTTGAATCTTAGTTTGGATCTGACATATTTTTTATGATTCACTTTTAGCCCCTTATTCTCAATTCGGTCTAACACATGATTCTCAGTTCAAATTTGATACATGACTATAAGTTCTCATTTAACACATGATTCACTATTTAAATTTAACCATTGATTCTGAGTTCATATATAGCACATGATTTACGATTTTCTTATATCTCCATATTCTCAGTTCGGTTTAACACATGATTCTTGGTTTGAATTTAACGCATGGTTATCAGTTCGCATAAAACACATGATTCATAATTCGCATTTATTCCAATGTTTTTAGTTTGGGTTTAACAACTTATTTACCACTCACGTTTAACACGTGATTCTTAATACGTATTTAATTAATGATTCTTAATACGTATTTAACCCATGATTCCAAGTTCAAATAACATATGATTCTCATTTCGTAGGTTACTTTTGATTCTTAATTTGGACTTAAAGAGATGATTCTCATTTCGTATTTATCCCATGATTATTAATTCAAATTTGACCATTATTTTCAATTTGGATTTAAAACATGATCTGCGATTGATGTTCTAAACCATGATTATTAGTTTGAATTTAACACATTATTCTTATTTCCTATTTAACCCATTATTTGTGATTCATATTCTATCATAATTCTCCGTTTGGATTTAACAGTTGATTTTTGGTTCACATTTACTTATTGATTCTCAATTTGGATTTAACACATGATTTGTGATTTGCGTATGTTTCGATTTCGCGTTAAACTAATAATTTACGATTTGCATCTAGCTTTTGATTCTCAGTTTGGATTAAATAAATGATTTGGTATTCCCTTTTAACCACTAATTCTCAGTTCGGTTTAGCACATGATTAATAGTTCAAATTTAACACACGATTCTCTAATTCGCGTTTAACATGATTTACAATTCAAATTTAATCCAATATTCTTAGTTAGGATTTAATAAATGCTTCATGATTAACGTTTAAACCAAGATTTGAGATTCACATATAATTAATTATTCTAATTTGGGGTTTTACTTGTAATTTGGTATTCTCTTTTAAACCCTGATTCTCAATTTAAATTCAAAATATGATTATGAGTTCGTATAATCACATGATTGTGGATTCATGTTTAACATAATATTCTCAGTTTATATTTAACAATTGATTTGGAATTCACATTTAACCCATGATTCTGAGTTTTATTTGTCTTATGATTTTTTATTCGCATTTAACTCATGATTCTTAGTTTACATTTAACTCATATTTCTTATTTGGACTTGGTACATGATTCACGTTTAACCCGTAATTATGAGTTTTTTTATCCCATGATTATTAATTCCCATTTGAACCATTATTCTCAGTTTTCTGCTTGCATTTAACTCGTTATTCGCATTCTATCATTGATTCTCAAATCAGATTTAGCACATGGTTCCTAGTTCGCATTTAATTATTTGTTTTTAGTTCAGATTTAACACATAATTCACATTTTGCATTTAACTATTGTATCTGAGCTTGTATTTACCACACCTTTCTTAGTTCGCATTTAACCGTTGATTATCACTTTAGATTTAATAAACAATTCAAGATTTGTGATATATGTTTGAGCTAAAATACTTACTTCAAACTTATAACACGATTATTAGTTCATATATAATACATGATTAGATATTTGAATTTAACCCATGATTCTTAGTTTGCATTTAGTTTATGATTCTCATATCTGATTTCACACACGATTCTTACTTCGAATTTAACTCTAGATTCTCAATACGGATGTAATACTTGATTCGTGATTTATATTTAATCCATTATCTATAATTCATATTCTACTAATGATTCTCAGTTCATATTTAACCAATTATTTATGTTGTGCGGTTAACCCTTAATTTTCACATTGGATTTAATAAATGATTCTCAATTCACATTTAATCCTTGATTCTAAGTTTGGATTTAACACATGACTCTCAGTTCAGATATAACCATTGATTCACACTTCATATTTATTAAATGATTCACGGTTCACGTTTAACAATAATTATTAGTTCTGATTTAACATATGATTCTCAGTTCAAATTTAACAAATGATTCTCAATTCGTATTTGACCTATGATTCTCATTTCGCATTTACTAATGGTTCTCAATTCGAATTTCATACACACTGCTCAGTTCACATTCATTGATTCTCAATTTGGATTTAACACTTGATTCATGATTCACATTGAACAAATGATACTCAATTCAAATTTAACCTTTGATTCTTAGTTCGGATTCAACACATGAATCGTAATTTTATTTTAACATTTGACACATAATTCTCAGTTCAAATTTAATACACGATTACAATTCATATTTAACCCAAAATTCTTAGTTTAGATTTAAAATAATAATTATAATTCGTGCCTAACCAATGATTCACGATTCGAATTTAACCATTTATTTTCAGTTCAGATTTAACACTTGATTCGTTCCGTTTAACCCATGATACTCAATTCGGGATTCACACATAATTCTTAATTCGGATTTAACATGTGATTTTTAGTTCATATATAGTACATTATTCACGATTCATTACTTATCCTTGATTTTTAGTTCAAATTTAACATGTAATCTCAATTTGCATTTAACATTTGATTCTTAGTTTAAATTTAACATTTGATTTATTATTCACGTTTAACCCATGATACTCAGTTCAGATTTAATATATGATTCTTAGTTCGCATTTTATTCTGAGTTTGTATTTAAACCATTATTATTAGTTTGCTTTTAATAGTTGATTCTCATTTCACTTGTATATAATTATGGAACAAATATGGAGGTTTATATTGATGATATGTTAGTTAAAAATTCGGAATATGACGAACACCTTCGGAATTTATAAGAAACCTTCACGAATTTGAGAGGTATACGATTAAAGTTCAAACCGGAGAAGTATACTTTCAGTGTCAAATCGGGGAAATTATTAGGGTATATCATAACTGAAAAAGAATAAAGGTCGATCCTGATCAATTAAAGGATTTGATACGAATGACTCATCCTCGGTCAATCAAAGATGTGCAGGTTTTGACAAGAAGGATGACAACTCTAAACATATTTATTTCCAGATCTTTTGATAAATGTGCCCCTTTCTTCCAAGTGTTGCGAAAATCAAAAGAATTTTCTCGGACACTAGAGTGTGAGATGGAATTTATCAGGATTAAAGAACATTTATCATTGCCAGAATTTTTGTCGGAGCCACAAGCATGGGATCAATTATTTTTTCATATTGTTGTACCAAATTATTGAATTAGTTGTGTGATGGTAAGAGATGTAGATGAATATCTTAGACTAATGTATTATGTAAGCAAAAGTTTTCTTACCCCTCAAACGGTTATTAACGCTCAAACTCTAGCAGATTCTCTGGTTGAATTCCATTTGAGTCGTTCCGATGAGGAGAGCAATAAGAGTTCATTACCAACAGATGCAATAGGGGCAGTTCGAACTAAAGGAGGCTCTAGTGCATTAGGGGTGGTTCGAACTGATTGGACTATACTCATTTTTGGTTCATTCGTTTAGCTTGGCAAATGTATCATCGGCAACAACCTTGGGAATCTTGTATCACCTTGAAATTTGTTTACACAGTACAACAAGAGTTAGTATAAGTTGATGAGAAATAATATAAAAAACTCATGTTACTTACTTATGCTCTTCGACTTGAGATTTATCTTTGAAGGATTATAAGTTGAGATTTCCTTGCCATTTTCCCAAACACCATAAATAAAGAAGAACTTATGATTCTACACTTTGTCTACCTCAAGGAGATTTTCGATTATTTTCGATGAATCTTTGAGGGTTAAGTAGTAGAAATAAAAAACATACGTCTTTGAAAGACCACTCTGCGCAATGAATTTCTCTATTGGTCGAGTTATCTTGGAAAGTCTTGATGCCACAATGCAGGATAGCAGAGCAAGACATAGGTCTAGACTTTCTTGGGTTGGGCAAAGGTCAATTACTTTGTAGTAGTCTACCACAACTGGGTCTAGCAGAAACCAAAATCCATAGTTTAGAATATCTGGATAAACTACTAGCTCATTATCTACACATGAAAGCGGGGCCTCTTCTATCTAGGGTAATAGAAAGGTAATATTTTCAGGAATACCCCACTTCCTTTTGAGAATCTTAGCTTTGAATTGATTGAAGTACTCATATTGCACGTTATTAAGTATAATAAAGTATTCCGGAAGGATATATTTGAGGTTGACACTCAAATTTACAATGATGTCCTCGTGGATGGTGACAATCGCTTTGGATTTTTTTTCTTCTGTGGCGCCTATTTCTTTGCAATATCTCCCTCAGAATCAAAAGAATGAGTACTTCTAAGGTTTTAAATATCTGAATTAATTTGTATTGTGGATTTTGATTCAACGACCTCCACGGATATCTCGTCTTAAAGCTTTTGAGGGGAAATAGTGGTAGGTGTAGTCTTAGAATTACTAGGCGTGTTCAAGGTTATTTGTTGGTTCCTTTCCGAAGGGATCCCCTGTCACTTTTTTGTCAAAAATGTTACCTTCGAGGGAGAAGGTGGTGTAGGAGCTCTAGTGGTAGGATTTGGTGAAGGTTTGAGCTCTTAAGAGTCTCTCATAACAACAAATCGGCTTTTCTAAGGAGGAGTTCTTTGCTTGTTAGAGAAATTTGGTTTTTCTGAGAATATGCTTATTTTTTTCAAGGAGACATTTCTTTGTTCGTTCGAGACGATTATTTTTTATTGGTTTGAGGAGGTTTCTATGAGCAAGATTTGGGGGCTAGATCAGTAGGGCTGTGTGAGGAACATCCGAGGGAAACAAAAGATGATGACTTTTTTATAGGAGGCTAGGGACCGTAGGTGAAGTTATAAGTAATTTTCTTGGGTTTATTGTCGATAATGCCGACACCTTCTCTTTCAGCAGCTCTTTGTGTTATGATATAATAATCCCAACAGTTGGCTGAACTGAACATAAATATAACAAATTTAGTTCGAAAGGAGATTGGATGCGATCTACAAAAGATGAACACTGCGACGACGGTAGAGGAGCAAATAAAGCAGGTTACTTTCTCTCTATCTATCTCTAGAATTTAAGAATAATAATAAAAGTGAGTGTTGAGGTTGTAAAAATAGACGAAATGCTGAAGACGGGTCTAGACTTTCAGGAGAGGAAGTTGAAAGGTTGGCAGACGTCCATTGGGCAGATATGTGAAATGACTGATAATGGGAGCCTAGTTTAAAAAAGGTAGACACGTGTAACATGTCAAAATTAAACGTTACAGATGCCAGGGAGCTTCCATTACCTTCTTACTTGTTCTAGAAGGATAATAATTACGCTCCCTGAGAATTATGATGACCAATTAATTAGGATTGGCTTCACCAAGGAAGAATGATGTGAAACTTGAGAGGATACATGGTTTTTTGAAAAAAATAATAATAATGTAAAGATATAATTTGAACTATTCGAGCAGCATGCAAGATTTATTCCGATGAGGTTCTTAGACCAATGTTATAACAAATAAATAAAACTATGTTTGTATGTAGTAGTTTCTAGTCCTTCATTAGAATTTTTCACAAGGACTAGGGGCTACTAATAAGGATATAAGTAATTGAGAAGTGAATACAATTAGTAAAAGTATCTTTAATTGAATATTTTATAGTTAAATGACAGAATTAATACGAAGTATAAATATGAAGGATTAAGTGTGAAATTTATAGCAAATATGTTTTTATTAAGTAAAGACATGGGGTGAATTACACATGATATTTTGGCTTAACATAACTCTTGATTACTTTCTCTAGAAACTTGAGCTATACTCTCTCTCTATAATTGTCCCAATCATAATTATAATTCTATTTTCCTTTTTACAAGAATAAACACTTATCAGACAATACCATATTTGATTAGTGACGGGCATAGAAGGAAGACATATGGTCCATCGAAAGATGTATCCCCTACAACGTCTGCTAGAGGTTTTGATTTCTAGGTTTATTGGTTAATATTCCTTGGAAGCTAAGGAAAATAATGAGCAACTTGATCCTAAAAATATAGTTGGGGCTGCTGCTGAGTATATGATTGGCCAGACTCGTGTCATGGAAGGTTCAGCCGCTAAAGTTGTCAAATCATAATAAAGGAAAAATGGTGTAGAAATTTAAGCAACCGTATGTAGCCAAATCTGTAATATTATTAATATCGAGACATTCATCCCTTCTCATGAATTGTAAGTTGTTGACAGTTTGGTTGTTGAGACATCTAACAAAAGTTTTAAGTTGTTTATCAGACCAATCAGGTTAGGAATGTTGGTGCTTGTTTTTTTTCCATTATGGATTATTTGATTATTACACTAATGGATTTGGTTGTGCTGATGTTCTTCCTTTTAAAACAATTATTGATTACTGGAAAAATTTCTGAACTGACGGTAAAACTTTATTTGTTGATGTGAATTTCAAAGCTCTTTTGTTGAGGTGAGTTCGAATGTGGACTTCAAAGATTTGAAAAATGAGACTTTTACCAGAGCATGAGAGAAAGCTACTCATGCTTTGGGGAAGATTATTATCAAGAAGCATAACAAAACTATTGGGGAGGTATTCTATAATGTTATGAAACCCAGTACTAGTGAAGATAGGAAGTGGAAGCTAACCAATCATGACTTGGGGTGTTGAGATAGTGTCCCTTGTGAAGATAAAAGTTTTTAATATTGAAGAACGATTGATTTAGGTTTCTAATTCTTTAGAACATGTTGTTGAGTTGTCAGATCTAGTTAGGCCTATGGTTACTAAAGCTGAAAAGTGTGTCAAAATTCAGTGCAAACTTATGTGCCATTGAGGCAATAGAAGTGGCTAATTTTTAAGAAATTGAAGGTCATAAGGCTCATGTGATAATTCGTGTCATTCTTCAAGATATTTCAGACATTTTAGATGTTGTGGGCACAATTGAAGAGCCAACTAAGGTAGCGCAAGATGAAGGTTTGGCTAGAACGTCTCAATCGTATGTTCTTTATTTGGAGTAGATTCTTGAACTGGTGGGTACATATGTTGTTGCATCCAACATAAGGAGGTTGGCCAGTAATTTGTCACTTTTAGATTTTTCCAAAGGTCGATGAACTTTCATGTGGAGTTATGTTCCTCTTTTACTTCTATTTTTGTGTACTTTATGTGTAGTATTTGATGTATTTGTATACATGTTATAGACGTTGTTGAATGTCTTCAACATGCTGGATCATTCTGTTGGTTTCAGATGAATAAGTCTCAGGCAAAAGCTATGAAAAGCTTCGATAATTTTATTAGGTAATATAAATGACTATTAAATAGTCAAAGATTGAGTACACAAAATGAAACTGACACCTAAGAAGAGAAACTGAAAGGACAATAAAAAAACGGAAACACAATTAAATGACACAAACTTGAAGTGGAGTGTAACTCATATCTTGACCAAATAAAGCATTAAAGTCCTAACACTTATTAGATACCTCTGCTGGTAGATGCATCTCCGCTGTGTCCTTTTCTAGTAGATGCACTATTGGATCCTCAAATAAAACATTAAATTCCTAACATTGCTTCCCTTAAACTGAAAGCAATAACTTCAGTTTATCTTCTCGCAAACTCCAAGTTTCTCTCTTAATCGAACAAAAGCTTCCAACTTCAATGGTTTAGTCAATATGTCTGCAACCTGATCATTGGTACCACAATGAACCAATTTCACAATTTCATCTTTGACAAGATCCCTCAAAAAATGGAACCTAACATCAATATGTTTGCTACGACCATGAAAAACAGGGTTCTTTGATAGTTTAATTGTTGAGTTGTTATCACACATAATCGTAGTGCAACCTGAATGCATCATACCAATTTCTTCTAAAATCCTTCTCATCCAAATACATTGACAAGCACAAAATGATGCAGCTATGAACTCAGCTTCAGTGGTGGATAGAGTGACTACCGGTTGTTTCTTTGAAGCCCAAGAAACTGCTCCTCCACTCAATAAGAAAGCATATACACTTGTGCTTCGTCTATTATCAATGTCTCCAGCATAATCACTATCAGTATAGACACTCAACTCTTCCAACCTTCCCTTTTTGTAAAACACACCGAATCCAGTCGTTCCTCTTATGTACCTTAGCACACGCTTTGTTGCTTGCATATGTTCCTCTGTAGGATCGGACATGAATCTGCTCAATAGACAAACCACAAACATCAGATCAGGCCTTGTCGTCGTGATATACATTAAACTTCCAATGAGTTGTTTATATATTGTGCAATCAACTCTTTTAGCATCGTTATCTTTTGATAACTTCACTCCGGGCACAATAGGATTCTTGACATCATTTCCGTTATGCAGATTAAACCTTTCAAGAATCTCTCCAGCATATTTCTTTTGATGGATGAAGATTCCATCACCATCCTGTGTAACCTCAACACCCAAAAAATACTTTATTTTCCCCAAATCAATCATCTCAAAATCCTTTTTCATCGATAATTTAAACTCCTCAAGCATATTTTCATCATTTCCTGTGAAGATTAAATCATCTACATAAAGAATAAAAATAATAATCTTGTTACCTCCATCAGTATTCACGAATAGTGTGTACTCATGCTCACACCTTTGAAATCCTTCTCTAACAAAGTATGCCTCAATTTTACTGTACCAAGCTCTTGGGGCTTGTTGTAAACCATATAAAGCCTTCACCAACTTGTAAACCTTGTCTTCTTCTCCTTCCTTTATGTATCCTTGCGGTTAATCTACAAACACATCTTCTGTTAGTTCGCCGTAAAGAAACGCACTCTTTACGTCTAACTGATAAACACACCAATTATTTTGAGCTGCTACAGCTAGCATCGTAAAATAGTATCCCAACGCGCCACAGGAGCAAAGACTTCACTGTAATCTACTCCTTCTTCTTGCGCATAGCCTTTGACCACCAATCAAGCTTTGTATTTTTCAACCTCTCCCTTCTCGTTGAGCTTGGTTTTATAACGCCATTTAACACCAATTCTCTTTTCTCCACTTGGAAGATTTGTGAGAAACCAAGTTCTGTTCTTTTCTATTGACTCCAACTCTGTCTTCATAGAATTAACCCATTTTTCTTCCTTAATAGCTTCATTGAATGTTACAGGATCATTGCTTGACATAAACATTACAAGACCCGAAACTTCTTCTTCTTCCTCCCATCTAGTCTCGTAATCCTGCAAATAAGCTGGTCTTCTTCTGATTCTCTGAGGCCTAAGAGATTCCGCTGGATTCAAAAATTCTTCTTCTTCATTTATTTGCTCTGTTTCAAGCTCATGAGTCACTTCTTCAACATTCTCCTCAGCTTCGGTTTCTCTATCCTCCCAGATTAATTGCTCAGCCTCTAACTCTTTTGTTTTATGTCCCCAATCCCAGCTTTTCTCTTCTTCAAAAATCACATCCCTACTTGTAATGACCTTTTTTGTTTTTGGGTTGTATAGGCGATAACCCTTGGATTCGCTGCTTACTCCAATAAGCACACATATGTTGCTTTTATCATCAAGTTTTTTTCTTTTCTAATCCAGAACATGGACATGAGCGATACAACCAAAAATTCTAAAGTAATCAACTCTAGGCTTTATTCCACTCCACATTTCTTCAGGTGTTTTTCCTTGTGTCACGGAAGTTGGACTTCGATTCAAGACATGCATAGCCCATTTTGATGCTTCCGCCCAAAAATGTTTAGGAACTCCTTTATCATTCAAAATACATCGCACCATATTCATTATTGTCCGTTTCTTGCGCTCAGCAATTCCGTTTTGTTGCGGAGTGAAAGCTGTAGTGAGTTGTCTGCTAATTCCGGCTTCCTCACAAAAATCAGTGAACTCATTTTAAGTGAATTCACCGCCTCTGTCCGTTCGTAGACATGCTAGCGTTTCTCCACTCTATTTCTCTACCTGGATCTTGAATCGAGTAAAGAATATAAAAGCTTCCAACTTTAATGACAAAAAATATATCCATACCTTTCTGCTAAAGTCATCAATGAAAGTAAGAATATATCTCTTGTCGGAGTTTGATGCTGGAGAAATTGGCCCACATATATCAGAATGTACCAGCTGCAACCTCCTTGACGAACGCCACAAACTTTGTTTAGGGATGCTCTCACGATGTTGTTTACCAACAAAACATCTAACACATTTCTCAGCTTCGTTGGTGCTCAGATGTGGTATCCTTTTGACCATATTCTGATATTTGAGAGTTCTTAAACCTTTGCAACTTAAGTGCCCATACCTTCGATGCCAAAGTTTAAGCTCATCTATTGCTGTTATTTTCAAACATTTCTCAATCGTAAACAAGTTACCTTTTGAGGCCAAAATCTTGAACAATTTATTTTCCGTTATTTTTGCTTGCATAACCAGCCCTAACTCCGGATGATAAAGCTTGCATACTTTATGATGTATCAAAATCTTGCAGCCTTTTTGTACAATTTGTCCCAAGCTTACCGAGTTACTCATTAATTCTGGTACTAGATATACATATGAAATGCCATGAGTCCTTCCATTGACACGTAAAGTTACATCACCTTTTCCAATTACCGAAAGAATAGAATTGTTACCGAGTTTTACGGAGGATTGAAACTCTTCATCAAGCTTTGAAAACCATGATTTGTCTCCTGTCGTGTGGCTGGAACAGCCTGAATCAAGATACCACACAAATTTTCTTTCTTCTGGAACTGGTGTGTACGCCATTAACAAGACATCACCTTCCTCTTCTCCAATTCTCCCATCTCCACCAACCAATGCGATATTGTCCTCTTTGGGCGATTAGACCCGCACGGTTTTGCTCTTGGTTCACTCCCAAAAGGCCTCACATTAGTTGAGATATTCACTTATATATTGTAAGTACTTGTTCAGTCTAAGCGATGTGGGATAAAAGATCAAGTTTATTCACTCTTAACACTCTCTCTTAAACTTGATCAGCGGAATGGCATATACACTCTATGCATTCTGCCTCACTCAATACACCCATTGCATGGCTTAGAACACAAGTTTCAACCTTGCTCTGATACCAAATTTGTTGATTTCAGATGAATAAATCTCAGACAAAAGCTATGAAAAGCTTCGATAATTTTATTAGGTAATATAAATGACTACTAAATAGTCCAAGGTTGAGTACACAAAATGAAACTGACACCTAAGAAGAGAAATTGAAAGGACAATAAAAAACGGAAACACAATTAAATGACACAAACTTGAAGTGGAGTGTAACTCCTATCTTGACCAAATAAAACATTAAAGTCCTAACACTTATTAGATACCTCTGCTGGTAGATGCATCTCCGATGTGTCCTTTGCTAGTAGATGCACTATTGGATCCCTCAAATAAAATATTAAATTCCTAACACATTCTTATCAAACTTATGCCAACTTTAAGGTTGATCTTCAGCCAAACTTGTAAGCTTCCGATGAGCCTCTTAGTGATAGTGCAGAGCTGAGTGTTACCCATAAAAAAAAGACAAAACCTACTAAAATTCCAAAAACTATACTAGAAAATAATTGTTATGCCGAAATCGTGCTGAAGAATGAATTGCAATTAAAGTATGAAAACCTTAAGCATACGGAATAAAAGATTTCTCATAAGTAATATTTACCACAAAGTTTCATTGTGTGTTTAATTCCATGGATGAATAAAAGTAAGAGTTGATTCGTTTGCTCAAATAAGGTGAGGTGTTAGTTGCTGATGTTGAGCCAATTATGCCTCATCAAGGGAAATTAATTATGTCGGCTTCCCCAAATATTGTCGGTGATACCGCTTGCAGAGAGGATCATGGAATAAGAGCGACCGAAAGTGGAGGTTCTTCCAGAAAAAAGTGGGTTGAACCCCCATTTTTTGGATAGTTGATAATTAGTGTTCGTCAATCTTCTTCTTATGCTTCGTCTCTGTCAATTTATGTGACTTCAGATGAAGACCTTGGTGAGAAAATATATTAGAGAGGGTGATGAAGGGTTTTTCGTGAACGACCACACATGTTCTTGATGTTACACAAGCCGAAGAGGCCAATGCGTCAACTTCTGCATTTTATGCTCTAGGTACTTACTCGAAATAAACATCAAAATAAATATATTACCATCTTACATATTGTTATTACTAATGTGAAGGCAAGCTTTTCTAAGATCAAGGATTGAGTTTCAAGATCGAGTGATGATTTATTTATAAAGTAAATTGATCTGGATTCTCTTTTTTCTCGTAGTTTAACATCGCGCTTACTTGGTAATCGAAGACTGCAAGATACATATAAAATAATTCTCCAGATTCCACTGGAACTTACTTGCACCCCTCGATATTTGGAAAAAAATTGATATTTATTGGATGACCTAGAAATGAATATTTTTAAAATAGTCAATATTCTAGCCAATATTTAGAATTCTTTGGTGTTACGTATTGGGCCCTCCATAAGAAGATATCTAAATTTTACAATAGAAAGTCAAGTGGTTTCTAACTTAGTTCAGTTGCTAAGTTTAGTATGATCTATAATAATTTAGTTCATGCATCTCCAAGTTCTTGAGTACTCGATACGGGCGTTACATACCACATGAGTTCGTTCAAACAACATTTTGATACTTACCAACTAATGAAATAAACAATTTATTTGGAGAACAATTATTCGTTGAAAGTTGGTGGGATCATAGCATCGGGATTATAATGTTTGATGAGTTTATCTCGATCATGATGTGGTGGCATCTTCGTGGGTTGAAAAGGAAACTAATATCGTTTGAGACGCTAGACTTGCAAGGTTACAAGTATTATTTAGAGGATGGTGTTAATCAAGGTGATAAATTGCTCGATGGTGTTCATGAAAAAAGATTTCTAAAATGGGTTTTACATTATTCAAAGAAGTGGTGCTGTGGGAGATGTTGCACTAGCATCGTCGGGAGTAGTATACAAAATCGACATGATCATAATTAGTTGTGGCCTTGGCGTCTAGGTTACATAAGTAAAAGATGATTTGTTTTTAGAATGAAAGATTTCCTTAAAGGGTATAAAACAAAATAATTTGGATTTTGTGAACATTATGTATTTGGAAAGGAAACTAGAGTGAAATTTAGCAAGTCGGTTGTACAAAATACTAAAAGGACAATGGATTACTTTCACTCAAACCTTTGGAGTCTAAACAAGGCACCACCAAATATTTGAGCGAGATAGAATATGAGCATGATCAATGATCATTAAAGGATGGTGTGAGTTTATTTACTAAAAACCAAAGATAAGTCATGTTTAACCTGTCTCGTGTGGATGAAATTCTCATGTATCGAACATGATAGACTAGCCATGCTCATGTGGTGAACCCTGACACAACCTGATTAGAGTGAGCGGATGAAAGTTACTTAAGAGTGTTGTGTTAAAATATTTGATTTACTTGATTAAATCGGTTCTATGTTTAAGGAAGAAGAAACAATTGTTTTAAAGCAGAACTGCAAGACAAAAATTCTAGAGAGAGAAGTAAAACAGTATCTCAGCTTTGATCAGTATAAAACCAACCCTTTATTAAATGTCTCTTGGCGTATTTATAGGTACGCAAGAAGACTTAAACAAAAAACTATTACATCAAATGGGTAAATTGTGTTATGGTCCTTTACATTTATAAAAAATATTAACTTCTTCTCTTAAGTTTACAATTTTCTTCGAACGACATTAACTCTCTGATAATTTATATCCTTATCAGTTTCCTCTCTAATTCTTATAAAAAATGATGAGTAAGAACTAGAAATCGTTGAAGCCACTCCTAAATTGAATTCATCAATAGCCTCGAATGCAAACCATCCAATATCACTTCAAAACTGCTTACTTATACACTTATCATCCTCGAACGGGACTATATTTAGATGTGCTTAAATTCTAAACCAGTTAATATTATGCTTAAGATCTCCTTGAATCTCACGCAATCCCTATAAGTCTGTTTCGAACATTCACACGCGTAGTCTTTCAATCGCCTCTTTACAACAACTAGAAACGTATGGAATACTCTATTACGCTTGCAAAATGCCACTAGGTCTGACAATGTACAAGTGTCACCCTACTTAGTAGCAGGTAACCATTTGGCGTTTCTTCTTTCACTCAATAGATACCATCACCTCTCCAGCTTTCCTGACTACTTTCTCTTTCATTACTCTTTTATAAATATTCCCTCTTTAATTATTTCGTCTTGCATACAACTTCTAGTGAGACAAAAATAATCATCTAGAAAATCTTATTTCTTTGCCACCTTCACCGGAAAACTCAACTTTCTCTATCTACCTTCAATCATCTATAGATTAATTTGAAAATTATTCTTTATCTTAGTTTATGAAAAAATCACCAACTACTAAAAAACCCATTTTGGCCTCTATGACTACTTGTGTATTAATAAAAGGACAGTTGAATATCGTGCAACATGAGTGATAGATAATTTTCCAAAAGTTTCAACTCAAACCACTGTATATGGTAATTTCAACCCTTGCCGAAATTATTATGGGTTTCAAAGTTCATCCAACCGAGTTCTTGATAGTTGTTTACCAAAATTTCCTCAACGATTATCGTCACCGTCACTGCTTTGAAATCTCTCACCAACATTCTTTGGAATCATATTTGTTCCTCCTCAGACTAATTTTAAGGTAACACACATAAAATCCTCTCAGAAAGAATCAAGAGACTTTTTCAATAGTTAAAACTAAACCACCTCAAATTTCCCACAAAGAGACACCTTGAATTCAATCCAAGCCTTACTCTTTCCAAACTCATCCTCCTAGAAAAATCCCATTTGTAACCACCAGAGAATTCGAATATAACAATGCTCTACAAGATCCTACACCTTCTCATCCCCTAAAGGAGATTGTTGTGACTCTAATCGTGATATTATATAAAGTGGTGTTGTTTCAGAATTTGAAGACAATGCTTCAAAGCAAACGCCTACGGAAAAAAAAGGGCTTATAGAACTACCCGATGATATTGTTGCAACTTAAGTGTCTATCTAAAGTTGGTCCTCCCTCAATAGATCATTGCGTTGAAAAACGTACCGTACAAAAATTATTTTCAAACTCTTGCGGGACAATTAAGAAAACGATGGGGTATGCCAGACAATGTCGTGTTTCACTTAGCTCAAAACAAAGAGACTCCACTTTCGTGTGGAGTAAATGAGCTTATGGTCTAGCCTGAGATCATCAATGGGGACTTCGATTCCCATTAGACCTAATGATAGTGGAGTACTTCAAACTTCTTAACTTGTGCCCAACACAAGCAAGTATGAATTTATGGTTTCCAAATTAAGCTAAATTCCTTTTTCCACCAAAGACTTCATTGCAATTACCGTTCTTTCAAAAAATCCAGTATTACCCTTCTACTACCTCACCCTCGGAGATGATTTCAAGATAATTGATGCTCTTCTCGAAGCTGATAAGTTCTCTGGAAACAAATATTCTTGTTTATTTCTGGAGCCTAGGAAAATGGAAGAAAAATTTACAAAGAGACTCCGTTAAAACTCAACCTTGTTTTGAGAAGTAGTAGTAAGTTAACAAAACTTTTTACTTTTCGTATTTTATATTACAACTTGTTTTTAGGTATTATTATTGCATTTAGAAATTTCAAGGAGGTATAAAGCTCGTAAGAAGACAACCAAAGATATTTTTGCCCAACTATCTATCTGGGCGGAAAATACATGGGGCAATGAATTCCACAACGCCTTTATGCCCGTTAATTTCGTCAACAATTACTTATGGAAACTTTATCCGAAAGTTGTTCTTATAGATGAAGAACTAATGAAGCACCCAAACCCAAATAACGCTGTGGAAAGATTATTAGCACCAAATGTAAAATTCATACTCCTAGTTTGTAATGTATCTCAAAACCACTTACCCACAAAGAAAAAGATTAAAAAAAAAAAAAGCATACGACACCTCTTTGAAAAATCTGAGGCAATAGAGAAGACAGAGACAAACCAAACGGAAAGCAAGCAAAACAAACTTCCCCACCATTAGAAAAGGATTCGAGGCTGAACCTACTCCGAAGAGATTATTGCTTTCAAAAAGAAGAAAACCACCTCGAAAACCCCTCCAAAAATTTTAAAGAAAAAAAGTTAAAGCACGTATCTCAAATTCGAAGGCAAATATCAAGGAGACAAAGAAATTATGGTAACAGATCACCAACAAAATGATAACTTCATCAACAATGAAAATATTGGTGAAGATGAAATCCAATATCTCTACAAGTATTTGGACCCTGAATTTCAACGAATCCAAGAGAAACTTAAACAAATTGCTCATCATGTTGCCGCACATCTTCTGCCATAAATTTTGAATTCAAATCTTCCATCAGGTTCACCTTCATATGCTCTTAGGCCTTATGATAATCCTCTCACTCTTCCTACTTCTCTTATTATACCTATGGAGGATCATTCTGAAAAGGTATCAAATATTCTTCAACCATTCTTGAACCTCGAAGAAGCAACAACCATTCTCCTATTGCAGATTAAGAAGATTGAAAAAACATGTCTCTTGCATTTGCTTTTTCGTGTTGTTAAATCACCAGTTCTTGTTTGTGGTGATCCATATTTTGTAACTGCTTAACCACTTAGCATTTGAACTCGTATTTTGCAAAGCTGAAAAATGCACGTTAATTTGTTCGATGAACAAATTCCTTGTTTACCTTTCAACTACTATCTTGAATAGTTTTTTTATTTTATTTTATAAACATGGTATTAATACTTTGTGTCCTACTATTACTTGAAAATGGTGTTTGTAAAAAACATTAATACCTAAAGTATTACTATTATTTCCATCAGTTCTTTTTAAATGAACGTACAACACCTCGATAAAAATAAATTCTTTGAAGAACGTTAACAACTCGAATGAAGTTATCTCTTCGAAACATTCTATAAATGAACGTGTAGCACCTCGAATAAAAAAATTGTGTTTAAAGATCGTTAGCACCTAGAATGTGATTATCTCTATAAACGTGCAGCTCGAATAAAAATAGTGCTCTTAAAGAACATTATCACCTCGAATGTGATTATCTCTTTAAACAATGCTCTAAATGAACGTGTAGTACCATGAATAAAAATAGTGCGCTTAAAGAACGTTAGCACCCCGAATGTGACTATCTCTTCAAAACGTTCTCTAAATGAACGTGTAGCACCTCGAATATGGTTTTTTCTTCGAATAGTGCTTTTAATGCATGTGTAGCAATTCAAATTTGGTTAACCACTTCAAAGATGATAAGTCTTTGATTATTTACCAAAATAATATAAGTACTTGTATTCAAAACAATCATTGCCAAAAAAAGAATTTTATTAATATCCTCGAATGTACTCGTGACACCTCATTAAAACATTTCGGGGCCAACAAAATAGGAAAGAGTATGCCACTTATCCAAAACTCATTAAAATCATATAAAATGTCTAAAAGGAAAACATCACTCCCAATATAGTTTGAAGTGTTCTATATTCGAAGGATGTAGAAGTAATCTACCAAGTTCATCGTGAAGGGCATATGTACCCGGTTTTACTCGTTCTACTACCACATAAGGACCCTCCCAATTCAGGCCCATCTTCCAAGCCGCTTGTCCTTTGTATAGAGAAATACTTTTCTCAAAAATTCATCACCTACCTTAAAATCCTTCATTTTTACCTTCGAATTATAGTGACTCGTCATCAAAGTTTGATAATGATCTGAATTTAAATATGCTCAAACTCTTTTATCTTCGATCAAGTCAAGGTTTGTTCTTCTTTCCTCTTCATTTGTCTCTTCAGAATAACGAAATATTCTATAAGACGGTAAAGTGGATTATGCATGGCTTATAGCATGCATACCATATACTAATGAAAAATGAGTTTCTTGAGTAGCCTCTTTAGGATTCGTCTGATAAGCCCACAACACCTCTTGAAAATAGTTAGGTCATTTCCCTGTAGCACCTGTTAAAGTTTTCTTTAAACCTTCCAGAATATACTTATTAGTTACTTCCACTTGACCGTTTTCTTAGGGATGAAAATGTGTTTGAAAATATTGTGTAATACCTCTCCAATTGCAAAAAAGAAACCATTTCTCTATTGTTAAACTAAGGACCATTATATGTGGTAACTTTCTGAGGAACTTTAAATAGACAACAAACATTATTCACAATGACATTGATAACATCCTTGGCTCTCGTACCAAATAATAGTTTAGTTTCAACCCACTTCGAAAAATAATCCACCGCCACAATAATCATTTGACGACCTTCAGAAGCCATTGGTAATGTCCCTACTAAATTTATTCCTCATGTATCGAAAGGAACAATTTTGGATATGGAAGTAAGTAGTACTGATGGTTTGTGAATAGAATTAGCAAAATGTTGACAAGTATTACAGACTCGTACTAAAACTTTAGCATCATTCATGATCGAAGGACAATAATAGCCTGCCAAAAAAACCCTATGTGTCAAAGAATTAAACTTACTGTGAGTTGAACCTTCACCAACATGCAACTCAGATAAAATCTCTTGAGATTATTTTTTACCGAAACACCGTAATAATGGTCTACTTAAATACTTTTTGTATAAGACTCCATCTAACACAACAAAACTATGAGCCTTGTATCGTATTATTTAAGATAGCTTTACATCTTGAGGTAACGTACCACTAAGTAAAAATTAAGGATATCAGACCGTTAATCCCCTCGAATTATGTTTGGGTTAAGAAATACTTCCTCATCATATTTAAATTATTATGATCCTGTCAAAATCAATGGGCTTTCTTGTAACAATATCCATGGATACTCCTCAATTAAAATGCTTAACAATCACTTTATCAAATAAAAGAGTTAAGTTTCAAAGCTCAGGCCGATAGAAAATTAACTAACCTTTCTTAGCCTTGAATATAAATATCATACGGTTTGCCAGTAGCTGCAAATCTATATCCGAACGGACTGTTTTCGCTTCACAAATACGTGTCATCCTTAAACCAGCTAAAGCAGCCTCGTTATTCGATACATGAAACCCAAATCGAATAGCTTTGTACATAGTTTTTCCAGAAAAAACAATCAATTAAACCCCTAAACTTGATCCCAATATACTATAACCACCATAAGTTTGAACCACGCATGTTGAAACTTCTCGAATTGACGATTTAAGTGTTCACTCATCTGATCGACTTGATTGAAATTCAACCAGAAAATCTGCTAAAGCTCGAGCTTTAATTGCTGTTCAATGAGAAACATTGATATCAAAGTCTCCCAACTATATTGACCATTTGGTCAGTCTACCAGAAATGTCTGGTCGTTGTAACACGTTTTTAGTGGAAAAGAAGTGCAAACAACAATGTTGTGAGCTTGAAAATAAGGGCGCATCTTTTTAGCAGTCACCACTAAATCCAAAGCTAATTTTTCAAGCCTTAAATATATTTTCTCCGATGCCAGCAAACTTTTGCTAACATAACAAACTGGCTTCGAAGCTCCTTTTTAATCTCGTATCAAAACAACACTAACAACAAAATCAGAAACTGCTATATACAAAAATAAAGTTTCTCCAATTCGAGGCTTAGACAAGATTTCAAGTGATAACAAAAGTTCCTTAATCTTCAAAAAATCCACTTCACATTATGTTGCCCGCATAAACTATTTGGACCTTCGTAAAACATGGAAAAACTTAGAACACTTGTCAAACAATCTACAAATAAATCGATTAAGAGCACCTAACCTTCCTATTAAAATTTGCACCTCCTTTATAGTTCAAGGTGATGTCATTAATACCAAAGCATTTAATTATTAAGGAACAATCTTTATCCCTTTTTCACTAATGATATACCCTAGAAACTTTCCTGACCGTACGCCAAAAGTACATTTTTCAGGATTTATCTTCAGTCGAATAACCCTTAAATTCAGAAAAGTCTCCTCTAAATCTTTTGACTGTTCACCATATGTTGGACTTTTAATAAGAATATCATCAATTTAAACTTATATATTTCTCACAATCTGAGAAACAAAAGCCTTATTCACCAATATTTGATATGTTGCCCCTGTATACTTTAAACCAAACGACATAACTCTGTAACAATGTAACCCTCCTGATCTTTTGGATTTATCTCAATTTGGTTATACACTGCAAATGCATCCATAATAGAAATAATTGTGTTACCTGAAGAGAAATCAATCAATTAATCTATTTGAGGAACACGAAATGAGTCTTTAAGACATGCACGATTAAAATCTGTAAAGTGAATACACATTCTCCATTTCCTATTATTTTTCTTAACAAACACTGGTTGGCAATCCAAAGCGGGTATTGCGCCTCCTGAATATGTTTGACCTTACTTAATCGACCCACTTCTGCACAATAGCTTCATATTTTTCAGCAAAAAAAGCTCACATCTTCTGAATAGCAGACCTCACATCCGATACAAATTTAAGCTATGACATATTACTTTTGGTGGAACTCATACTACATCCTCTGTTTTCCAAACGAAAACATCCAAATCATCGAACAAAAACTACAACAACTGAAAACGAAACATAGAAGACAATAAAGTCCATATTCGTAACGTTTTACCATTTGTAAACATATACTATTTGATATCCTCACTTACTGCCAAAGGACCCGGGGTTTCCCTCGGATCATCCACGCCATCCTCATTTGAGGTGAACCCCCCTGATTTCTACTCTACCATCTAGTCATTAGAGTTAAATGCTCGAGAGTGAAGAGTTGTTGCATAACATTCTCTGGCTACTTGCTGATCATTTCGAACCACCCCAATATGATCCTCAATAACATACTTCACAGATTGATAAACAGTGGAAACTACAACATACATATTTAACAACCAAGATCTCCCAAAGGTAGCATTGTAACTTGTTGGACATTCAATTACCATGAACAAAACTTGGACCCTCTTCTTAAAAGGGCATTTTCCCAAATATACATCTCCCTCGAATTCTCCAATTACCTCAGCTGTTACTCCTGTAAACCCAATTATAGTGCGATCAGATCAAAGAATCTTAGGCGGATTACACATCTTATCGTACGTAGATTTAAATGGAACATTCGCTGAACTGCCCGAGTCTAGCAAAATACGTCGAATTTCGACCCCAACAATGTTTGCCCCTATAACCACCGCTTCTTCATGAGATCATGTTATCCCTCGAAGATCGCCATTATCGAACAAAATATTCACTTTCCAATACAAATGAGTATTTTACCCACTTTTTGAGTAGCCAAACTCACCACATGTCTTTTTCTGGAGCTATTAGTGTTTCCAGTCATAGTATATCTACAAAAATTGATATAGAATCAAAAATATTACATAAAAGTGGAACCCGTCCTAGAACCGGTGGTTCATCCATAGCTAACAAAATTAATCGATATGTGTCGGCATCTAAATACTTTATCGGTGCATCAAATTTTTCGCATTTAGAGTCCAGAATCATCAATGAGCTTTCCTGCTTCGAATTTGGATTAGAAATTTGTTGTGTTGATGTGCTCGGATTTTTCAACCCACTACTTTGGCCCTTGACAAAAGTTGTTAACTTGCCACTTTCTATCAAAATATGTATTTTCTTTTTTAACGATACACAATATGCGGTATCATGTTCGATGTCATTATAGTACTTGCAAAACCTATTGTTGTGTTCTTCCCTAGGCCTATTTATTTGAGCTGGCTTTCGAAAGTGTACTTGACCTTTAGATTTCTCACATATAGTTGCTACATTCTTAGTTAGCTCCACAAAATATTATGGTCTTATCCACTGATTTATTCGCAGCCGGTAAGTTTGATGATTATAGCGATGCGTAGGAGCCCCTCTTGTTTGAGGAGGTGTTTTAGTATTAACCGTCGGACGAGTTGGTGCCTGAGAATTCGAAGTGTGCATTTGGTTCCCTTGACCAGTAAATGCATGTCCTTAAGTCCTCGGAGTAGAACTTAAACTACCTCGAACCTTGGTAGACTTCTCAACTTTAATTTTCTCCTCAACTTGAGCCATCAGAGCTCCAAATGTCAAAGCCCTTCTTTTTGTCGTCTCATTTTCTAAATCCTCCAATAACAAACCTTGTCCTAAAGTTGCCATAGCGAAATGTTATTCGCAGTCCTCTAGCTCTGTTTTTGTTAACACAGATCGCCTCGTGTAATCTTTTAACTTATCCCACATAAGTTGTTTGCATTGTATAATTCTATTACCATTACCTCGCATTTCCTTACTTCCTACAAATTTTCTTCGAAAAACTGTATAAAAAACTCTAAAATTGGTAATAGATCCCTTCAGAATTCTGTTATACCATTTTAAAGTAGTATCCTTAAAATTCTGAGAAAAAACTTTACAAACCGGCTTGTTACCATCCTCGAAAGTCGTCATATAATTCTTGAACTATTCAGTGTGGTCGTCGAGATCTTGTGTTCCATCAAACTTTTCTACTTTTAAAATATCAAAACGCCTCGGAAACGGTACTGACCGGATATCCGTAGACAAAAAATAATTTCTCCAATCCACTTCTTGCATATATTGATCATCTTCCTTAGTTCCCATTATTGTATACAAATGTTGATCTACTGTATTAACATACTGATTGGTCACATTTCCCTCATAAAGAAAATTATCCCTTACATGTCGAGGTTTACTATCTTTCTTTGATTTATATTCCTTACGCAATTTCCGATGTCGACTACCTTCCCCTTTCGAAGAATTTTGATTCATTTCTTGTCTAAACAAACATTACTCGGTGTTTGAACTGGAAAATTCACTATCACTGACGAGATATATCGTTGTTTATCCCTTTTGTCTTTCCGCGAAGAATGGTGTTCTTTTTCCTATTGAAAATATACTTTTTCTGATCTTTTCAAAACTGATGAGCCACATAGGATTCACTTGACGGATTTTTCCACCTTATATTTTTCCTCAACTAGACGCATTTTAGTTGTATATTCGTGATTTAAAATAGTTAATTTTTCTAGCAACTGATGCATTCGATTCTCAATGTCAGATTAATTACACTGCTTAGAAAATTTGAGAATTTTATCGACCTTCCTCCCTATGTAAATCTGACATAATAGCTTCGATTTCTTCACAAACTGTTGGATAAACTCTTGTCTCCTCTGGCTCCATTATAAACAACATTGTCAACTACAAATTTTCACTTTTCGGATATTAGAAAATACTTGTATATTTTTTGCAACTATATTTTGATATTATAAATAGTTTATTTCAAATATTCAAAAAAGTATCTATAATATCTAACTATTAGATATTTGATATTATTTATATTTATATTTAGATATATTGTATATGTTTATTAAAAATTTATTTGTATGCGATTAATTTTTTGAATTTCAATAATTAAGATATGTATATCACTAACAAAATACTTGTATATTTATTAGATATATAAATAAGAAAATAAAATTTTAAAGATGTTTAATTAATAACAAAAAAGAAATATAATATAAATATAAATAATACAAAACAATTCATAATTGAACCAAATAAGAATGTTGTTTAATAAAATAAAAAATAAAAATATTACAATAAAAATGCTTAATACAATCGGATATAAAAAAACTAAGGAGCTTGATCTTCATAGTTGAAAGATAGTGGTGGGAGGTTTGGAAAAGGAGGACGTCCAACCCCCATATGGTCATTAATCACATTCAAATTGATCTTCTCCATCATCCAAGTGGGTGGTCCAATCTTCCTTATGCCATAACTCGTTTTGATTATGCCACTACACGTGTTGAGTATGCCACTTAAAATGTTCACTGTACGTTTATTCCATCTATTTTTGATCGGAAAGTTGTTGTCGTTGGGAAGAACTACCAGCGTTGGAAGCGGTCGACTAATGCTTGGCTTGGTGAGGAAAACCATGAGGTGGGCGATGTGCTCTTGTAAAACTGTTATGTTGCCATATATCATGCAAAAAATTGTAATATTTAGTCCATACTTTCCATTTCGACCACAACTCTCCTTCCCATGAATATATCTCTGGGTTTCTTAAAGAATGCCTATATCTACCATAACTTTTCTTAACTTTATGCAGAGCCCACATACTCATATCTACCTCTTGTTTAATAAGAAAAAGAGTAATTATCATCTCATAAGGTAACTTTACTCCACCAAATTTGAAATTCATATGCATAAAACATATGTTTAAATATACGATAATTGTGAATCATTGCTATGGATATGAATAAAATAACTATTAACTAATTTCAAAGCTTATTTACTTTGACAATCCAAATTAATTCTAATATATTTACGTTTACCATAAATTACTGGTTGCTCATTACCTCATCTTATCTTAGAAAAAGTAAGAGACGATAATTTTTCACCAACATATAATGGGAGAATTGGAAGGATAAATTCTTCTACTAAGTATGTTTCAAAAAAAACTATACTCACGATTATCAATTGTACAACTCATTTCGAAACCTCGAGGATCAATATACCAATAAAAATTAAGCCTAACAAAAACTAACTAACCTAAACCTCTATCACTATTAAGTAGAGATAAAAAAAATTGCATGTCGGCCACTTCAATACGTTCTTCGTAGTCCAGAAACATACCCGAGTAAATTGTGACTCCCCCTTCCGGTGCTAGATAGTTTTGAACGAGAACTTCTCTTTCGGGCATGTTCAACAGTTTCGGATTGTTATATATCTTGGACCGAAGCACTTATTTTGGATCCCATTCTTCTTCTCAATATCGACGATGCACATATTCCATCTTCTCCTCTTCGTGCATTCTTTGATTTTTGTAAACCATTGAATAAATACGACAATAATTTTTGTGAGTGATTTTAGAAGAATAGTTGTGTAATTTTGTGTTGATGGTGTGAAGAAATTGTAGGATTCAATGGGGTATTTAAAATATTTTTTTTCCCATTTGGCGGCGGACGTCTGACTCCAACAGCTAGTATGTGTAAACTAGCCATTGGAATCAGATATCCGATTGGGGTCCAAAATTCTTTTTAATTTTTTTTGTTTTATATTTCTCCTCTATAAATAGAGGAGAAACTCACACAACTCTTACTCAGCTCTCAAATCTTATTTCAAACTCTTTAGTACTACTAAAATCTTTGTAATTTACTAATTTCTAAGTTTTAGTTAATTTCTATAGAATATCTCTTCTACTTCTTATTTTAGTTTTCAATCATAATTTGGAATCTATAAAAGCAATCAAATTTGGTTGAGGTAAGATTAAACTTGTTGATTTAATAGCTTTATCTAATTTTTCAATTTATTTGGCTTTGATATTAATTTCGATTATTAGTTTTTTCTTAATTTATAAAAAAAAATCTACTAGTGATATTTTTTATATTAGTTTTAATATTCATTTAGGTAATTTGTGATATTTTACGATATTAGACTTAATTATTTTCTATTCTAATAACTTATTAGTTTCGATTATTATTTTTTCTTTTTTAAAATTTAAAATCTGTTAATTTATGTTTTCAAAAATTATTTAAGTTTTTTAAATGGATCCAAATGTGGCAAAGTACCTAATTTTGAAACTCACCCTCCCTTTAGGCTCGACCTGAATTATTGGCATGGTGTTCCTGTATAATCCCCACCTCTCGAGACACACTCTTCCCATGGAAGTGGTGGTGGTAGTACTAGTGGTGGGTCGAAGTCTCGAAAGAAAACATCATGGATATGAAATCAATTTAATGAGAATTCTGATTATATGTTAGCTAAGTGTAACCATCGTCCGAAATCATATGTTTATAAGCTAGAACTAGAAATTTTGACATCGGTGGTATGATGAGACATTTATCGTCTTATAAGATTGGTGACCTTAATAAACTTTATGAAGAAATGAATACATCTATAGACCCTCAAACTGGCTATGTTTTTTATTTTAATCAAATCGAAAATATAGGGAAAAAATAATATATGTGGTTGGTGTCACACAACATTTTAGGTTAGGCGATGATTAAAGATGTGAAAACTGGATAATGGGGTAGACCCACAAGTCACACGCATCTCACGTAGCTCCACGCGATGAGAAACGTTTAATTATTATTTACAGAAGAAAAAAAAACAAACCATTATTTATATTATGCTAACTTCGCCATGGAATGTTTCTATTACTAGTGATATAGCTACATTTACTGATTTTGATATGTTGTGTGTTACTATTCGTTGGATGGATCCTGAATGAATACTTCAAAGAAGAATTTTGTGGTTTGAATCTATTGGCAAACACAACACTTATGTGATTAGAGAGAGTATTCTTGAGTGCATGAATGCTTTCGAAATTAAAAATAAAATTATGTCTATTTTGTTCGACAATGCATTTATGAACAAGTTAGCTATTGATTATCTTAGAAATGATTGCAATCGATTGTTTTCTAAATTATTTCACACTAGATTTTTATTTCATGTACTTCAATTAGTTATGAAAGATGAAATAAGTATCACTGCAAATGATTTTATTAATCCTAATACAATATGGGTCATATATTGCTCGAACTCAGTTTTTTTCAAAAAGAGTTTAAAGATGTTGTTATTGCTAGTGGAAAAACATTTTTAAAACTTATTTTAGATATCGAAACTAGATAGAACTCTACTTATCATCTTCTTGTACGTTCTTATAAATTTATAAATGAGATAACTACGATGTATAATAGATCTTCTCCTCATAGAGTTCTTGAAAATTAAAATCGGGATTATTGTACTACAATGTTCAATTTTTAAGGCTTTTTAAATATGCAACTAAAACATTTTCTACGCAATATACTCCTAACATTCACTTGGCCCTTTTTGAAATTATAAACCTTGTCATACATATGAATAGATTTAGGGATAAGAATATATGTGTACAAATGGTGCCCAATATGAAAGCAAAACTTGTAAAGTATTTTCATCCAATCTCAATGGCTTATGATGTTGGGTGTATTTTTTATCCTTTTAAATGACAACCCCAATTTAAATTTTCAGTTAAATGTTTTATCAAGCCTTAGAATTTCCTGAAAATGTTATTGTTAACCCTGAAGCATATATTCAAAAAGTTGACAATTATATTTATAAAATGTATAATAAGTGTGCTGAAAGATTCGAACCATCTAAAAATATTACAAATACAAATCTAAGGGGTAGTAACAATGGAGTATAGGTAGAAATCATCCTAACTATGTACAAATGGTAATGCTAGATGGTGAGGATATAATAGAAACCCTTCAAGCTGATAATGAAAAGGCTAGATATTTGAACACTAGGTCTAATTTAACAAATTATGACTCTTAAAGCCCACAAGATATTTTAAGATGTTAGAGTAACAAAACAGACGAGTTTCATATTCTTTGCAGGATAGCTACAGAGATATTTGCAATACTTATGTCTACAGTTGCAAGTGAGTGTGCTTTTAGTCAAGCTAGGTTGCTATACATGACAAAATGAACGAGATTGACGGGCAAAAAACTTAGAGTACTTGTTGCAATCAAGGATTGGGTTCCAGTTGATTATAGGATGCAAGACCAAAGGAATAAAAAAGAAGTGACGACATCTGCGCTGAATTTCCAGAAAATTATGAAGGTGCACTTGAACAAAATATTATAGAGGAAGATTAAGATGAAGACGAAGACGAAGAAAGTGACTATGATGATGTTGAATCAGAATAAAATCGAGACGAATGACATTTGTAATAGATTTTTTAGTATTTTTAATTCATTTTATGAAGATTTGTACAACCAATGATTTGCAAGAGTATAAACTGTGAACGGTTTAATTCAATAAAATTTATTTTTTAACTTTCAATCTCATAATAATACTTGTACTATAAATAATATCAAAATACAATAAAACTAATCAAACCACAATAATAATCCAATTCTAATAATAAAATAATAATAACCTTATTCTGTTATTTTTAAATTATAATATATAATTTATATAACAATTTGATTATCAAATAATAACAATATTTGTACCGGTAAATAATATCAAAATACAATAAAAATTCTAGTATTTATAATCAAACCATAATTATAATCAATGTCCAATAATAAATATATAATAATCTTATTCTATCATTTTAAAATTATAATATATAATTTATATAACAATTTGTTTATCAAACAATAATAACCCGTGTAATAGTAAATAATATTAAAATAAAACGCCGTTGGTAATATTTATAATAAAATCATAATAATTAAAATTTTATATTAAAAAAATAAAAAAAATATTCTATTATTTTAAAATCATAATATATAATATATATAATTATAAAATAATGTGGTTTACTATTAAATATAATAAAGATCGATTAAAGTGACTAACGCGTTAATTTAAATTTGGTAAACGTGTTTTTGGATTTAAACACATACAGACATTTCTGCATAATCTCAATTATTATTTCGTAAAGTGTCATGACAATTCTGCATAATCTCATTTAGGTTATAACATGATCCCATATGTTCCTACTTGACAAGTGTCAAGTCCTATTTACCACACGGTTTGAAATTTCTGCAAGATCTCATTTCACTTCTTACATGATCCAAGCGCCTTTGATCCTCTGTTTATTTGACTTCTTACATGATCCCTGCGCCTTTGACCGTCTGTCCGATAAAGTATGGAATGGACCGAACCCTTAAAACAATCATATTGAAATTTTACTAAAATTAGACCGAACTGTTAAAAAAACAAAACTGAAATTTCCAATAATTAATACTAACCAAAAAATAAATATTAAACTGATTATCATTCCCCATCCAAGTCAAAAAAAAAAAAAAAGTAGCCACTATGTTTATAAGGGATAATGTATTAATGCTACACAAATAGCCAACTTATAACTATTATTATTAGCAATTGTTTTTGTTTTTACAACGTGGGATAAATCAAAAGTAATATTCAAACTCTAAATTTAAAATTTTTAGAAAAATTAAAAGTCTAGATTCCGGTAAAGTTGGATGAAATTTAAATCATTAAAAAAGTTGAAAGTCCGATAAAAGATTTTTGAGGGTAATTTTAGGATGTAAATTTAAGTTGAATAAAACAGCAAAAAATATAAAAGGAGTAAATGAGCTCTTATGCTATGAGTAGATATCTACTCATAGCGCTGTGGGTGCGTGTGGGCCTTGGAACTTTGCTCATAGTTGTGTGTGGGTGTTGGCCTCGAAATTTCCGACTCATAAAAATTTCAGTTTGTAACGGTTCCATAAATATTATGGTTCGTTAAATTTTTTGGATCTATTACGAACAGATATTACCGAATAAATCCTGGATGGATTATGAGGTCGAGTAACTAGTAACTTTGTTTACTTTATATCTAATATTTTTTCTAAGATAAACAAAATAATTTATTTTATAATTTTTCATTGTTTTACATATATACTTTTAAAAAGATTGGATCCTATCTTTACGTCGGTCCTAAACGGTTGTCTACATTCTGTTTAATGGGCCGGGACTGGTCACAATGCTACTATGTTACAAGTGAAAGTTATCGTTATGACAATTTGAAGTCCAAGTACATCATTCAGCTCTTTTATTATGAATCCACAAATAAGTAGAAACTACCCTTAACTCGGCACCAAAAATCAATATAGCACAATCTTATTCATCACACATACCAAATCTTACTCAGCATTGACATAAAGATAAAGACAATCGTTAGAATCATCTCTACCCAATCTAAAAGTAGTTTTACATTCCAAATTCCATCAGATAGACGGAGTAAAAAAGTAAATATCATCAAGCCGGTCATTACTAGGAGAATTGCCACCATAAACAAGCAACCCACGCTTACCATCGCGAACTCCAGCTGCGTATGCACACCAACCTCGCGGCCCAGGATGATCATTCGAGCCCAAGCCATCCTCCCATTTAGTCCACACTAGTGTCTCTGTATCCAGCCCATAAACCTCGCCTGCGAATTTCCCTGCACCCATATGACCTAAATCACTAGGGTCGATTTCACCGCCCGATATGATAATGTACTTGTCGATCGCCACACTTGAAAACACGCTACGGGGAGTTGGTTTTTGACCGGTGGTGTCTATTTCGGTCCATTTTTCATTGGCCAGGTCGAAACAATGTACGTCGTCTGCTTCCACACCCGCAAACCCGTACACAACCCAAATCTTCCCGTCCACAGCGGCTAACCCAGGCCCACCTCTGCCTTTACAATTTTCTCCTGGTGCTGGAAACTTGATCCACTTTTGATCAACCACATCATAAGCCCATAGATCATTAAGTCGACCCGAAACCCCACACCCACCGAAAACGTAAAATCTGCGCTCATCAGTCGTCACCGAGTGGTAACTCCGGTGAGGAGGACCGATGTCACCGCTTGACAACAACGTCCACTTGTTGGTACGCGTGTCGAAAGCGTATAACTCGTTAAGCTCCTTATGTGTACTATCCCTCCCACCGAAGACATACACAGTGTCTCCCACTGCGGCCATCGTGACACCCACGCGTGGCGGTGGAATATCGCCGGAGGAATCAGCGATTGACCATGTCAGGGTTTCGAGGTCGAAAACGTAAAGGTTGTTGTCGACGGGGACACGTGGCGCGAACTCGCCACCAAAGGCGTAACCCTTTGTTCCTACTAGCGTGATGGCGTGTGAGCTTCTAGCTCCAGGTCCGGTTCCCTTTTGTTCAAGCTAATCATAACAAAATCAAGAACACAGAAATGGAAACCAAAATTAATCCTGGAAATCAAGAGAAAACCACTAACAGAAACTGAATTAAACCAGTTGAACAAAACAACTACAAGCCTAATTTCATAGATCTGAAATCTATCAATCGAAACTATAACCAAATCGAATTCGATGAAGAAACGTGAAATGGGTTGAGAGAAAGAACGAACCTTAACCCATTTTCCTTGCATCAGAGACATTGTTGAAGAGAGTGAGCTTGATAGAGCCTAGAGGGAGCTTATCAGATTCAATCGCTGTTGCTTTATGAATTTGTTTTGAGTGGTTAGCACGTTTTATAGTGAGTGTGTGTAAACGTTGCAGTCACTGAGTCATAAAACACTATCTTTCTGAATTTGTTGATGCCCTTTATATATTAAAATATTACAAATAGGACCAAATAATTTGTATTAATGTAATAAATCAGACCATTAACACTTTACTTTTGCAACTTAATGTTGTTTAACAATTAAAATTTTAAAAGTGCAAGCATGAAACCTGCCACCATATAAATTTGTTTATTGTTATGCCTTATGTTGAATTTGTATTTTCTATTTTATTAATTACAATTAAAATCTCAAATCAACCACCACCGCCACCGGTTATGTTTTTGTCTTCCTATTTTATAAATAATTAAAAGAAAAATATCTAAATTTAAGACATTTCAGACTTTATCATTTAGTATAGATTAGTAAAACATATTTTTTGAAGATGGCTATCGTATCGTATGTTTATAAATGATAGATTTTGTTGAAAATTAACAAATGTATAACCGCATATCTTACCAATCATATTTGACTAAGTTTACATAGAAAGATAAATCCAAAACATTGGAAAACACAAATTTAATTCGATTTGTGTACTGGAAAACTTATTAAAAGTTAGTAAATAATCCGTTTCATTTGTTTTTCCATTAAAAATTATTTAGTAAGCCATCTCCTAATGTATTTCCGGTTTTGAACTCAAAAATAAAAGGAATATTTAATTATACAATATAAATATAATTATATTTTATGTAATATACTTTTATAACTATTATAAAAATATTATTAAACGATTTTTTGTTTAAATATGAAAAATTATATTGTTTTAATAGTGTGAACAATGCCAATAAAAAAATTAAAGTGTTTTTTTAGGCGTTCAACCAAAATTTCATCCAACAATTCATAATCTAACAAAATTATAAAAATATGAAAATGTCGGCATTAATTCGCAAATTAATACATTCACATATATTAAGCAATCTTTATCGAAAGAATGGTCAATGGATCTAGACATTCTCCAATGAGTGTACATTGGTTCCGACGACGAGCAACACAAACAACATTTGTTGACTTCCTAATAGGTTGTAAGTATTGTCATCAGAAGTCATAATCTCATAAGTATTGTGGGTTCATGACGAACAAGTTCTATTAGTACACTAACTTTACGTGAAATAATTACTTTTATGAACAATAAATGTTATTGGCCCTCATCAAATGGTGAAATTGCAGTACTAAAATACATTTCAGTATAAACATACTGAAGATTTCTAGGTCAAGCTACTGAATATGATCAAACATCAACTTGTATACGCCTTATACTTCATACAAAATTTAATCAAAATATATGATCTCAAAGTTCATACAAAATATCAGTAAATGTCATGATTTATAAGCCTTAGACTTCATATAAAATTTACTCAAACATCAGTCTTATACAAAATGTGATGATGCATCAGAATTCATACAAAAGACGGCATATTCAATATTATACTAAAGATGATAAAATTAATCGTCATGCAAAATTAGTTTATGTACGAGGCATTATGCAAAAAATTCTCATGCATGAAACATTGTACAAAATGATTTCATTAATAGACATATTAATAGACATAATATATAAGATTGCAAAGTATTAGACAACATGAGATAATATCCAAAAGATGATTACATATCAGATTTTATACACAAAATGATCAAACATTCAACAACATAAAAATGTATATAATACGGAAGCAACGCCTATATACCTCTATGTGTGACCTTATATTGTTCTCGAAAACGTTGTGATGTCTATGTTATGTTGGCTCATGTATCATATCCTCCATAACTTAGACAAAACGTATGTTAATACGTTATAAATCAAGTGTATGTGTATATATATATATATTCAACAGAGATGAATTTTTGTTGATGATGCCAAATTGGCAAAAGTTACATCTTGAAACATGAATAAAGACTCAAATGTTGATTACAAAAATACATGCTGAATTAATATGTTTTTCTAAATTGAGTAATTTCTTCTATTGGCCTTGAATGTTTCCCATGGACTCTTCAATTCCTAAAAATGATGTAATCCACCAGTGAATGTCTGAATATACTTGCAATATAAATTAAAAATAATTGTATATAAAGTCACGATTGCTCTTGGCTTATAAGAGTTAATGATTATAAGACACTCTTTTTAATTCTCAAAATAAATTCATTGTATTAATTTTAAATATTTTAACTTTAAGCATTCCAAATATATGATGATGTAAGAGAGGCTAGAGCTTGGGTTGGGGAAAATCACATTTTGATTTGGTCTTAATGACCCATTTGGAGACCCAGTTAGCTGCCAAATTTTATTCACAAAAGATATATTTTAGGTCATTTGAGGCTTAATTAATTTTCTACAATAATCCATTAAAAGAATAAGGTGCCAATGAGATAAGTTAGAGCTTAGAATTTCAACAAGCACTAATAAATATATTTTATATCAACTTGTTTTAAGTTATTGAAATTGCAAAGGATTAGCCCATCAATCAAAGCCATAAGTTCAGCACTTAGAAAAGTATTTTTCTCATATAAATGACCTATAGCTTTAATAAAATTTCCAGATTAATTTTTGAAAATGCTTCCACTGTTGGATTCATCATTTGATGTACAAGCACCATCACATTTTAGTTTTATTTTGTTGTTAGGGGGAGGGTTCCATTTGACTACTATCAATGATCTGGGGATATCTAAATGATTGAAGCAACCAAGTTCTTTGGCTGCTTATATGTTTCAAGACTAGTGAGAGTATTTAACTAGTTTTAAAATATCTAAGTTAACAAGAGAGAATTTAACATTGTCTATAGATTTTAGAAGAGTTGTTTTTGCTTTTATATTTAAAGTTGTTATGAGGTGACCAGATTTTCCAACAAATGATAGAAAAGATGATTGATCTGATATAAGTGTTTTGCTTTATTCACATAAACCAGAAATGAATCATATGGTTAAATGATATGTGTTGACCAATAAGGATGCGAAATAATCTTGCAAAGTGTTGTCATACTTCTCGAGATATTTGACAAGAGACAAATAAATGAGATATTGATAAAGAGTTGAAATAATCCTGACATTCGGATGCCAAATCAAAACATTTCTATTGCATAATAGTATCCACATAAATGAAACCATTAATAATTCTCCAAAAGAGGATGGATCATTTCTTGGGAGTGATATTGTTCATATTTTTTATTGAATGATTGATTTTGGGTGATTGTCTTTGATAGATTGCCAAGTTTTTTTTAAGGATAATGAGCCATCATTATATATAATCCAGAGCAGTGTATCTTCACTAGATTCAGTTAATTTTATTTTGGAAATTCTATTAATATATGATGGAAGTATTTGATCTTTTAGCCTATCTAGGTTTCATGAACCTTACACCAGAATTCAGAGATCAAAGTCTCATTGTACCAGTTATTGTTCTCTTGGTTTGAAAGGGTAATGAAAGGAAGAATGTTATTCAATTTTTTAGCTCAAAAAATAATATGACCCTAGTCAACTTTCAAAAAATATGAATTGCTCAGCATTTCTCTAACTTTAATTATTCTTTTCTAAATTTTAGAAAAAATGGGTTGATATTAATTTGAAGTTGATGGAAAGATAGAAAATAGATTGAATGCATCAGTTGAACCCATAGAAATTTATGTTCTCTGAATATCATCCAAAGATGATGGGAGAATAATTTTTTGGATATCATAAAGTTTTCTTAAGCTCAAACCATTTTCATCAAATAGTTTGCATAAAGAGGGCCATTTAGACCAAATGATAGGTTAATGGTTTTCTTTATACATTGAAAGGAATGTGTTCATTGAAAGACCGATTCTTTCATAGTTGTCTTAGGAATATAACAAATTTGAGTGAAATAAACTGGAATTTCCAAAATGAAAGATTGAACTAATATCAATCTGCCTCCAAAATAAAGGTATTTTTAAATCATATTCTATCATTTATATTTTATCTTTGTTACCAGATCATCTAAATATATAGTGTTATTATTTTTGTGAATATTGATGGCTAAATATTTAAAAGAAAGGTAAATGTGAGTGAATCCAGAGTATTTTTAATGTTTTTTATTCTGATTCTATTCATTTTTTTCTATCGAGATGAAGATATTTTTTTGTTTATTGATTAACTGGCCAGATATAGCTTAGTAATGATCAAGGAATTGATAATTTTTCTTGATATTTGTTAATGTTCAGTTCATGTAGATTATAACATCAACTGTATAAGCGAGGCAGAGGATTTCGATAGATCCTCTAGATGAATAATATAATGAGTTATAAGAGAGGAAGAGGTTTTTCCGACCTTTTAAAAGATATTATTCAGCAATACTAAAAAGGTTGGGTGATAAAGGGTCACTCTGCCTTACAATATTTCTGGATTTGAAATAGCCATGATATGAGCTATTGATAACTATAGAGAAATTGACATTATCTATACCTTATCTGATTAACTTTATCACTTTGTTATTAAAACCAAATATTTTCATTATAGAAAATATGGTATTAAAAGAGACTCTATCAAAAGCATTTTCCATTATCTGTTTTTCTTATGAATTTTGTGAACAAATTCTTGGGTGATTAAGGTATTTTTATTGATGTTTCTACTATAAAAAAACCTCATTGTTCTATTGAAATTATTTTAAGGAGAATGGAGGCCAGCCTGTTGTTGATTATCTTAGACAAAATTTTATTAAAAATTGTGCAAATACTAATAGGTCTGTAGTCTTACCAGTCAGAGAGGGATTTTTTATGGGATTAAGCAAATAGTTATGGCATAAATGCCAATTGGAGAAATATTTTCATTAAAGTAAGCTCTAATAGCTTCACAAAATTCAGTTATGATTATAAGCCAACGTGTTATACAGAACTTTTAGTTGAAATCATCAACTCCATGTACACTGTTTTGTTGAGAGAATTGATAGTGTCAAGGATTTTCTCATCATTAGGAAGAGAAAATAATAATTATTTTCATGGTCAATAATTAATTGAGGAGTTAAGTCTTTGATCTCATCCAGATTCATGTTACTTGATTGACAAGTTAAGATATTTTTTAATGGCAGATTCATCAATTTGAGATTGGTTTTTAGTCCACTGATCATTGAACTTAATACCTTTGATTATGTTTATTTTTAATCTATTTTTGATAAAATTGTGGAAAGTCTTAGTGTATCTGTCACCTGATCCCCAAAAAAATCTTATATAGTAAGAAGATTTAAATGGATAACCCTAGCCTTTGATAAGTTTATTTGATTATTTATGTTATTTGGTACTTCAAAGCAATGTTCATCATGCTTGATATTATTTTCAGCATTTGCAATGCTATCACATAATTTACCAAATACTTCAATGTTCCGGGTTTTTAATTTTTGTTTAAGTTTTTTTAGCTTTCCCCAAAATACAGTTAAAGGGTTTTCATGTATGTGATATTTCAAATTGTTATCAACAGTTTGGAGAAAGTCATTTTAAAATTTAAATGGGGGTTTGGGCTTGTTGGAAAGGGATGAGATAGTGATACACAAAGGTGAATGGTCTGAGACAGTTCTTGCTATATATTTAACCTTTGTAATATAAAAAACGTCTTATATTAAATAATGTCTTGTCAAGACGTTTCCATTCAGAATTATTTGACCATGTATGCTTGGAGCCAGAGAATCGTGGATCCTCCAATTGGAAATCAATAATCATATTGTTATAATCATTTATTGCTCTTATGTATAGAGTTTTTCATGCTAATTGTTCAGATGCATTGAAG
The DNA here is from genome assembly GCA_036936605.1 of Limnanthes douglasii subsp. nivea. Lineage (NCBI taxonomy): Eukaryota > Viridiplantae > Streptophyta > Magnoliopsida > Brassicales > Limnanthaceae > Limnanthes > Limnanthes douglasii. The sequence continues at coordinate 200,785,933 of JAUPFV010000002.1, read as the reverse complement.
ATTATGTTGAAATCTCCAACAATTAACCATTCATTGTTTATGACAAACATCTCTTTAAGGTCATCTCAAAGTTTATTTCTTTGATTTGTGGTACATTTGGCATAGATGATCGTGACTAATTTTTTTTATTACACAAGATATGAGTCACCATCATCTGAACAAATTTCTCATGGTCAATCAGAATGTTAATCTGTAAAAAAAAAATATGTTTTCATATAATCCAGATTTTATTGTTAATGTTGCCAATTTTAGAGTTGAATCCAATTTTATTTGTTAATATTCCCAATTTGTCTTTTGAAATCATTGGCTTTTGAAGACAAATGAAATCAATGTTTTCAGATTTAATTATTGACTTAGCCCTTCTAATTGTACATTTGTTTCCAATTCCCCTAGCATTCCAACTCATGATTGATATGGTCATTTGAATATTTATTTGGAGGATTTATTTGATTCATTGAATTGAGTAGACTTAGAGTTCATAGGGCATTTAAGAGAGTTATCTTTCGATCTTGTTATTCTTTTGCTTATGAATTTATCTGGTTATGTTTTTACAGGTAGAATTTTCTTTATTGGAAATAAATGAAGACTAAATGTTAAGGTTGATGAGATCAGATATTTTAGCCACTGTATCTTGCTTTTATCTGAAGGGCTGTTCGGACCAAACCACTATTAGGTGAAACCGAACATGACTATTATAGTGGAATGTGACTAGGCTAGGTGTTGGTCACCTCGCACCAAATTACTAATGGGTCCTTAAACTTGACTCGACTCCGCAATCCCACCTTATAGGCCCATAGGTCATTAGCTAAGTATAAATACCCCAACCACTTTCATTAATGAGGGTAATCAGAATTTACTGCTAGCACACAACTTAATTATCGCACTACTCTCTACCCTAAACATTAAATTCCCAAAAACCTTTACAAAATTACCCTCAAACAGAAATAAACTACACCAAATTGGCGACCAAAGTGGGAGCACTATGGCGCCTGAATTTCAAAATTCAAAACCAGCAAACAAAGTAGTTCGGATGGATCCGAATGGGCAGAATATTCCACTTTCTGAGGTAGAAGTTGCAAAGGAGAACAATGAGAATACTATCGAGGAGCGCAAACAGTTGAGAGCTGAAATAGAGGATCTGGGAGTAATAAAACAAGCATAGAAAATGGTTAAAGAAAAATTTGTGCGTCGGTACTTCACCACACTGACAATCCTGGAGAAAACGAGCAGTCCCTGAAGACCCATCTTAGTTCCAAGAAGACACACCGATCTAAACCTATAGAAATTTCTACATCAGAGTACTCCAGAAGCTCATCTAATGAGGTAGAGCTTGAGGAATAAGTGTCTTCAAACAGTGATGAAGGGCGGTCAAAAAAGAAAATGAGGCTGACTAAAAACATTCAAGAAAAAATGATAGGCGTGGCAGGCATAAGAAACACCATGGCAAGGGTAAGAGGTCAGCCAACCAGCATATTGACCAGTTGCTGATTGATCCTTTTACTTTCCAGTCTGAACCATGTATTTTTGTTGCTCCAAATGAAGATACGGTTTTGAGTCGTAACAAGAATTAGAGGCAATCACATTTGTCTGCAAAAATACTCTCCGGACACCTTCCTAAGAGTTTTGATAACTCCAAGATGGATAAATGTGATGAGAGCCGAGATTCGGAGAAGTATCTGGAGCAGTTTAAGAACTTCATGGTGAATTTGGACGATGACGACAAACTACTGTGTAGGGCCTTCTCCCAAAATTTCACATGAAGTTCCCTCAAATGGTACAATGGTCTCCCTCATGGATGTATAAGGAATTTTGATACATTTTGGGTTGCCTTCTGGAGGAAATTTATGGGAAGCAAAGCGCTTAAGGGTAATGGGGACACCATTATCCACTATGCTCAGGATCCAAATGAGTCTTTGGAGGATTATATCAACCGGTTCATAAATACAAAGAATGGGTTAGCAGATTGCTTTGAACAAATCAAAATTGCTTCCCTGAGACAAGGTTTAAATCCAGGTAATTTAGCCCATTCAGTGACTCGGAAGAAGGCTATGACCTGGGGTGGTTTGTTAAATCAAGTGGGGAAACAAATCAACCTTGAGGAGACCAAGAAAACCAAATTATACCGCCGGGTTAGGTCCACTACTACAACAACAACTCCTTCATCTACTAATCAGTCCAATTACAAGGAAAAAAAGATTGGACAAGGATCTAACCGATCAAGGCAGAATCAGTCTAACCAGACTCAGAGCCAACAGGTCAGAAACAAAAGAGGGCCATAGGTTCAACCTGAGTGGTTTGCGGAATTGGAGGAGAGTATGGCTACATCTACGATAAAACTAAAAATGAAGTGCATTTTAGAAAGCCAACAACATTGCAATCCCGTAGAGAAAACCGGAGCACCCATTTTTGCCAATACCACGATGACATAGGGCATGATACTCATGATTGTATAGCCTTGAAGGAGGAGGTCCAGAACCTCATTGAAAGGTGTAATTTGGGAGCTCATGTCAAAAAATAAGGGGGAAGCAGACCGGATAATGCACAAGCCAATACTCCCCGAACTGATCCTTCGAACAATCCTAGAGCATCCACACAGGAAGGTACAATGGTAATTACTGAAAGTTTCGATATAGAATATGAGTATCTTGATCTAGATCTGATTCAAAATTGGGTAGGGGTAACAACAGACAAGACCAAAATGGTTTCCGGTCTGATTAAAGTTTTTGAGTCATTGACTATTTTTGAAGGGGATACTGTGACTGCACCTTCTACTTCATCAAGGAAGAGGCATGTCCACAGTTTGGCCACCCAATTGGATGGAGGGATGTCCACCCACTTGTATCAATCCACATCTCCCTTTATAGTTTTCGATAAGGATGACCTGAGATATATTGCAGGGCCTCATGAAGATGCTGTGGTAATATGGGCATCAATAGGAGGAAACGATATACGCCGAATTCTGATTGACACAGGAAGTTCGGCAAACATCCTATTTTTAAGCTCCTACAAGCAGATGAGAAACCCTTTGGTTATACAATGTTCGAGCAGCACCATCGTAGGCTTCACATGAAGTTTTGCAGATATGATTGGGGAGTTCGAAGAGGAAGTGTTGATGGGCAAAAAACCCTTTAAAAAAATGGTAAGAGTACCGTTTGTTGTGGTGGATTTCCCAACATCTTACAATGCTATATTTGGGAGGTCTTCGCTCTCCAAAATGCATGTTGTGGCCTCTATGGTCCACCAATGTTTAAATTATGTTGTCCATGGATAAGTATGTGTTGTCCGGAGCAGCCAGAAAGTAGTTAGGGAATATTATGCAACAGCCTTTGCCTCTAAGTCTTTAGAGACAGTCAAGGTTAACACAGATTAGCAGTTATTGGAGCATTCTGCTGATGAGAATGAAATTGATGATCTCAGGGAGGCTCCCAATGTCATAATACATATTGAGGAGGTTGAAACCCACTCCCTCGCATAGGAAAATAATGTTAAAATTGGTACCAAGTTGGCACAAGATTTGAAACACCGGTTATTGTCTTTTTTGATGAATAATCAACATGTCTTCGCATGGTGTAATAGTGATATCACTAGAGCCAGCTGATGTTATTTCTCATAAGTTGTCCATCTGAAATGATGTTGCGCTAGTTGTACAAAGGAGAAGATCTTTCTCTAAGGAAAAAATAGATGTGATTGCTCAGGAAGTTGATCGTTTAACCAAGATAGGCCATATTAAAGAATCTCAATACCCTTTGTAGACTACCAACCCTATTCTGGTCAAGAAAAAGAATGGCAAGTGGCACATGTGTATTGATTTTACTCATCTTAATAGGGCATGGCCCAAAGATCTTTATCATGTTCCTCGGATAGATCAGTTGGTGGATTCGACTTCTGGAAATAGATTGTTATCATTCATGGATGTATTTCCAGAGTACAACCAGATACAAGTAGATCTGAAGGATCAATGCCATACTACTTTCATCGTAGACAGAGGTCTCCCTTCTTATAAGGTGATGTCGTTCTAATTGAAAAATATTGGGGCCACTTACCAAAGATTAGTGAATAAAGCCTTTGCTAATCAGATTGGCGGAATCATGGAAGTTTACACAGATGATATGATGGTTACAATATTGGAGGAAGATTCACATATATCTAAAATTCAAGAAACATTATCTAACTTAGAGGCTGTGAATTTGAAATTGAACCCTGAAAAATGTGTATTTGGGGTCCGATCTGGAAAGTTCTTGGGCTACGTAATAAGTGAGAGAGAAATTCAGCATGATCCGGATCAACTTAATGCATTGCTAGCTATGGAACCTCCTCGGAATATTAAAGAATTTCAAACACTGACAGGACGATTGGCTGCGTTGAACAGGTTTATTTCAAGATCATCAGACAAGTGCGCTTCATTCTTCCAAGTGTTGAGGAATGCTAAAGACTTTAAGTGTCTCCATAGTGTGATTAGGATTTTTCATTGAAATCAAGAAGCATCTGTCATCACCTAAGGCTCTTTTTAAACCTGTTCGAAGGGAAAATATTTACGTATATCTAGCTGTATCGAGTATGCAATAATTGTTTTGCTAGTAAGAGAGGTGGACAATTACCCTCGTCCGGTTTATTACATCAGCAAAAGTCTGTTGGATGTTGAAATAAGATATTTGAAGTTGGAAAAACTAGCATTGGCCTTGGTAATTGCAGCAAGAAATACGAGACCGTAATTCTAAGCTCATTCCATTGTCGTTCGAACATCTTTTCCCTTGAAGAGTGTTCTTCAGAAAGCTGATATGTCAAGCAGAATGACCAAGTGGTCAGTAGAACTGGGTGATTATGGTATTGATTTTGCCCCCCGGACGACGATTAAAGCCCAGCCAGTGGCTGACTTCTTAGTGGAATTTCATGTTGATAGATCCTCCAGACAGGTGTCAGAAAATCAGTCTAAGAAAGAATGGGTAGTTTGAACTGATGATGGATCAAGTACTATGGGTTGTGGGGCTGTAATTTGTTTAACTTCTCCCTATGGTGAAAATATGTACCAGGGCATATGTTTTGGTTTCATAGCTTCTAACAATGAATCTGAATATGAAGCAGCGATAACTAGTCTTAAGCTGGCTCTCATATGTGGGGCAAAGAGAGTCCGGTTAATAAGTGATTCCCAATTTCCTATTCACCATGTTCGAGGAAAATCTAAAGCAAATAAAGAACAGTTGATCAAATACTTGCTCATCTTGAAAGAAGTTGCTGCAAACTTGAAGAATATCTGCTATGAACACATCCCTAGATCGGAGAATACTGTGGCAGACTCTTTGGCAACTATAGCTTATTCTGAATCTTACTCATGGATTATTATGCAAGAATGTTCATCCGTACAGACGGACCACGAAAAAGAAAGGGAAAAAAGTACGAGTATACTTGTTATTCAACCTAAATACTAGAGGTATGATCTTCTCCAGTTTATCTCTGATGGGATATTTCCTTCAGATAAAGATATGGCTAAGAAGGTCAAGTATAAGGCTCATGGTTTCTTAATATTAAGGGAAGTTCTTTACAAGAAATCTTTCAGCAGACTTCTCTTGCGTTGCTTAGGATTTGAAGAATCCCAAGTTGTGTTATCTAAACTACATGATGGAGAAGGTTCTGCACACTGTGGCTATATGGTCCTAACCAAGAGATTTTTATTAGCAGAGTACTATTGGCCAACCATAATGGCAGATGCTAAAGAAATGGTAAAAAATTATGATTTTTGCCAAAGGTATGAAAATGAAATTTATGTGACCTAGTTGAGATCGAATATTTTAGCTACTATATCTTGCTTTTATCCAAAGGGTTTGGACCAAACCACTATCAGGTGAAACCGAACATGACTAATATAGTGGAATGCGGCTAAGTTAGGTGTTAGTCACCTCGCACCAAATTACTAATGAGTCCTTGAACTTGACCCGACTCCACAATGGAGCCAATAGGCCCATTGGTCATTAATTAAGTATAAATACCCCAACGACTTTCATTAATGAGAATAATCAGAATTTACTGCTACCATACAACTTAATTATCTTACTACTCTCTACCCTAAACATTAAATTCCCAAAACACTTTACAAAATTACCCTCAAACAGAAATAAAACATACCAAAGGTAACTTTGGCAGATATATGATTTTGATTTCTAATCCACTATTCTCGTTGGAGAGGTGGATTAAATTTGGCGGAGATATGGTTTTTAGTACTAATCCACTATTTTTATTTAGGGAGGTTGATTCACCTTCGAGGTTGGATTGGAGGAAGCGTTAGCTTTTTATCCTTTCCAGCTAAGTTTTTTTGTTAAATTGAGTTATTTGTTATAGTTTGAGGTATTTGTTACGGTTTGAGCCATTGTGGCATAAGTACTTGAAAAATTTAAAATACTTGGGCATTTTACCATATTAGTATAAGGACCAAATATCATAAGTCTAAAATAATCAACAATTATGAAGCAGTAGAAAATACACATCAAAACTTATATGGGGATCGAGAGTTTGTGGATAAATTATCCATTACTACATATTAAAAAAACAACATACGACCAAATATATGTGGACTTGGGTACGAGACCAAGGTCTTAAGTGAGAAATCATGAAATACTATATGCTAATAAAATAACCAAATGTATGAAGACTCATAACTAATGATTGATGTCACGAGTTAAGAATCAATATGAATGTTTAATACAAAACATATATTTTAATATAAGAGGACTCGAGTCTAAATAAATAAATCACACTATTACATATTAAAGAAGTGACTATCAATAAATGTATTATGATTCATGAATGAGCATCGAGTCTTATTGTAATAAATCATAATAAACAAGGTACGGAGAAATATACAAGGATTTAGATCGAGAACACAAGGTTTGAAGACACAAACCATCAACCAATATATATATATATATATTAAAAAAATAATATACAAATAAAGTTTTAGGTCTATAATGCTTTGACGTTTAACAATTTGAGATCGGGCAAGCTCAAATCTAACATAAAGAGGTTTAACATGTTGAGGCCTACGATAATGAAACAAGATGAAGTACGATATGTCGAGACATTATATAACTGACAAGGTATGAGATGCTGAGGTTAAGCATGCTAGGTAACATCATCCACCAAACATTATAAAATCACTTTATTATTATTATTTTAGCTTTTTCCCAAACTGATAAGTATATATGGTATTATTTATACTTTTATAATTAAAAGATAACAAATTAACTATAATCTTCTTTTTTTTTATTCTTTCAAGGTCTTCGACATAAAAGACGATAGTTGTACCTAGTACATTCCCTAATATTGAATAGATCAGTGTAGAGCACACATACATGATCAACAAATAATCACATCCTTTACACCTTGATCTGTCCAGTAGCAATACCTTTGTCTATTTCATCCTATAAAACATAACAAAATGATAAGAAATAAGTACACACGGGAAGACAATAAATATACAGGTGAGATGTGAGACAACTGCAACTACAACATACGAGACTAATGCAACTACTACATGCGATACCAATGCTAATATTAATGCGAGGCTAAGGACAAAGCCATACCTTTATCAAATTATTTGTTATTGGTTCTGATTTATTCTTCCCCATTTTTCTTGATCTTTTGTAAAAGAGTATGTTTTGACAATTCTTGACTCTGCTTCTTCATCATCAGTGTATCTTGATAAGAGAAGGAAAATATGGGGATAAATAAGCTTCAATATGGAAAATACAAGGGTCAAATTGGTGTAATTGTATGGAAATGACCAATCTAAAGCAAATATAAGGATCGAGGGGGGGTCAAATGTAATAACTAATAAACTTGTTTATGAATAGTAAAGGAGTGAGTGAGAGATCCACTTTAGCAGTGGTAATTATGTAATTTTATTGCTTACCTCATGTACTATATAAAGGACATTTTATTTTTGGGAAAATGGTCAATGATTAATCAATGATTGCTACGTTTATTCCTTTTGTCTCTTTCTATTAAATATTGTTTCTCTCTCTAAAAATACCTGATACGAATATTTCTTAAACAGACACTCCCTTATGAATATTTTCTAATCTAGATTTACAACTAAGAAATATCTGAGTTCATTAGTGACGTCATCTTTGGGAAAGCGATTGGTACACAGAATCACCGTTCGAAAACCGTAAAATGAATCTAAAACATAACAAAAAATAAACTGAAATTCTTGGAGAAATAGAGACAAATCCGAAGAACAATGCGATCAAAGTCTTATTTGGAGATCTTATGATGGAGGAACAAGTAACAAATGAATGAAACGATAACAATTGATATGCTGAAGAACTACTTGAAGAATCTGTCTTGGTAGTTAGGCAGAAAAGTTTTTTAGAAGATATTGAGAGGCTAAATGCTGAAAAGAAAGCGATAATAAGGTCGCAAGGAATCAAATCTGAAGTCCGACGTGAACGGCCTGTGGCAGATCCAGCCCAAGATGTTAATCAGTCCAAAGAAGGCATCAAAGAAAAAGTCGTCGATCTTCCAAAAGGCGATCTAGATCTGGTTAACGATATGAATCATCAGAGTCCAGTGAGTATACTTCTTATAGTTCAGATAAATATTTGTCCTCGGATACAGATGCTAGGTAAAAAGCAAATAACAAACAAAAAGATTCGAGGGTGCATAAAAGTTCTCGTCGAGCTCGTCGAAGAACTAAAGGTTCGAGGAAGGAAAAACGTGATCATAGAAAGAAAAAGTTGTATTCTGAAAATCCTGAAAAAGTGGTAAATGTAACTCGACAAGAGCATGTAACTCGTCGAAGGAAAATTCAGTCTAACAACTATAATCAGGATTAACATGTTAGTAATCTGTTTACTTTTCCGTCCGAGGAATAATTGTATGCAACTACGCACAAAGGTCCGCGAGGGAGCGGGTATAAGATGGGACACAAATGGAGATCATCTCCACTCTCCGCGGAAATTTTATCTGGCCATCTTCCAAAGTGGTTTGATATTTCTAAGCTTGAAAAGTTCGATGGGACACAAGATCCGGACAGCTACATCGAACAGCTCAAAAATTTCATGATCAACTACGACGATGATGATAAGCTATTATGTAGGGATTTCGCTCAAACTTTCAAGAATGATGCATCAAAGTGGTATAATCGCTTACCTCACTGGTGTCTTAAGAATTTTGATATGTTTTGGAGTATGTTTCGCTAGAATTTTGAAGGAAGCAAGAAGTTCTGAGCAAACGAGGACACAATAATATGTTGCATGCAGAATGTGGGGGAGATCTTCAAAGAGTATACAAAGCGTTTCATCCAGGTTAAAATAAATATGGAGTTCTGAGAAGACAAAGTGGCTCTAGTTGCCTTTTGAATGGCTCTGCTTCTTGGGGTGATGAAGGATAATGCAGAAAAAACGTATGCTATGACGTTTGGAGTATTAGTGGATCAAATAGAAAAACAAATTTTAGTTAAAGAAACTAGGGCGTCAGAAATAGAGTCAATGTCGCAATTTAATCCAAATCAGTTTTATCAGGATCTGACGATAATAAGAACCAATGCATCACTAGTGAATTTCCGACACCAGGTATCGCAACCAACAAGTACAGTCCGACCTCGAGCACCTGTTCAAGTTATAAGTGAGGCACCTCAAAGGGTGAAAGAGTATACACCAGTAGTCAACACTTAACAGTATGTTTGAATCATGTCAAACAAATGGGTCCGACCAACTCATTATGTTGAGTTGACTGAATGTGTGGCAACTATATTTGAGAAAGCTCGTTCGAATGTACATTTTCATAAGCTTTTTCCAATGCAGAGTCTGATGGAGAATATAAAAAACAAATATACTCAATATCATGAGGATATCGACATGATACAAAGGACTGTGTGGCGTTGAAAAAAGAAATACAATACTTGATAGAAAATGGGAAGTTAACCGCATTTGTGAAGAATAATTATTCAGTTGCTCCAAAATAAGAAGTTGTTCCAAATCAAGAGGATACGTTGATGATATCAGAAATAGTTGATGATGAATTTATAGATGCATTCGATATCTCCACTGAGTACTTAGACCCAAAATCGATCAGAAACAGCATAAACATGGTAGAAGAACCAATAGCAAGAGAAAAGGTTAGTAAGTTGTGTGATTTCTTTGAATCACTAACAATTTTTGGAGGATATACAATTCAAGAAATATCAAATTATTCTCAGAAGAGACATATTATTAGTCAAGCAACACAATTGGAAGCAGACACATGAAGATATGACGATATGAGAGATGTAGCTGGTCCACATGAGGATGCGATAGTTATTGGGGCAAAGATAGTTAGTAACAAGATACGAAAGATTTTGATTGATACGGGTAGTTCAGCTAACATTATGTTTATGACTACGTACAGCCAGATCAAAACCCTCCCAACGATATTACGATCATATCAGACGATAGTTGGATTTACCAGGGCTACAGTTGAGGTAGTTGGAGAGTTCGAGGGAATGGTTGAATTGGGCAGGGGACTGTTAAAAAAGGTAGTTATAGTCCTGCTTGTAGAGATAGATGCCCCTGCATCTTATAATGCTATCTTTGGAAGGTCATGGTTATCTAAAATGTATATTGTGCCATCGATCCTCCATAAATCTTTAAAGTATGTTGTGGGAAACAATGTGGGAACAATTAGAAACATCCAGAAGACGGAAGAGAGTATTACCGAGCAGCGTTAGCCCCTAAGCAGGTTAAGGGGGTTGAGTCAAAGAAAGAATAGCAGTCAGTGGAAGTTCCCTCGGAATCTACTCCCGTGGATGAGGGAAGCCCTCGAGTTCATGGTCCGAGACGACATCTTTGAGGATCATGTGTTCACTCAGGGTAGAAGCCTCAAAATCGTCACAAAACTATCTATGGAGGTAAAATAAATTTTAATCAAGTTTTATCAAAAAAATTACATTTGTTTGCATAGTGTACAGAGGATGTCACAGGTGTTCCAGCGAATTTTATTTGTCATAGGCTTGCAGTACGAAGAAGTGTTCGTCCGATCATACTAGACAATAATATTTTTTTCGCAACAAAAATTCGAAGCTATTATGGCACAGGTGGATAGTTTAACTAAAGTGGGTCACATACGCGGGTCACAATATCCTTTATGGAATGCTAATAGGGTCCTAGTAAAGAAGAAGAATGGAAAGTGGCGAATGTGTGTGGACTTTACCGATTTAAACAGAGTTTGTCCCGAACATCCTTTCAATGTACCCAGAATAAATCAGCTCGTCAACTCGATCTCCGGGAACCGACTACTTTATTTTATGGATGCTTATGGCGGGTATAACCAGATCCAAATGATCGAAGAGATCCAGAGAGTACAACTTTCATCACTGAAAGAGGTTTACACTACTAAAGGGTAATGGCATTCTGACTAAAGAACACTGAAGCAATGTACCAATATTTAGTAAACAAATATTTTGAGACCCAGATTGGAAGAAATATTGAGGTATAAATTGATGACATGTTAGTTAAGAGTTCAAAGGATGAGAACCACTTGACACACTTAGAAGAAAATTTTGCTAATTTGACTAAGATTTTGAAGTTGAACCCAGAAAAGTGCACATTTGGTTTAAGATCTGGAAAGTTTTAAGAGCACACAGTTAGTGAGCGTGATATAGAAGCCGGTCCGGTACAACTAAAGGCTCTGAGCACTATGGTATCACCAAAAACGATCAAAAGAGGTGCATTTCCTAACATGGAGATTGACAGCGTTAAACAGGCTCATATCACGATTATCGAATAAATGCGCTCTCGTTTTCCAAGTGCTAAGAAAAGAAAATTGTTTTGATTGGACTAAAAAATGTTCATAATATTTTCATCAAATCAAATAGTACCTTTCTTCGCCAGAAATCTTGACAACTCCAACTCCAGGAGAAAAGTTATATATCTATTTGGCAGTGTCAAATTAGGTTGTGAGTGCGGTTTTGATCCGAGAAGAGGACAACGTTCAAGGCCGGTGTATTACGTGAGTAAAAGTATTCTAGATTTTGAAAAAAGATATTTGAGGTTAAAAAAATTAATCCTTGCTCTAGTTACTTCTGCACAAAAAAATGAGACCTTACTTTCAAGCCCACTCAATCGTTCTACGAATATCTTTTCCATTAAAAAATATGTTACAAAGGCCTAATGTATCGGGGAGAATACTAACTGGTCGGTTGAACTAGGAGACTTTGATATTGAATTTGAGCCAAGAGTTGCCATTAAAGCACAAACGTTAGCTGATTTCTTAGTCGACTTTCACTCCAAGCAAACTGATATAGAATGGATGAGGAGAAATTTGTAGTAGAGTGGACAATCCGAACTGATGGTGGTTCAAGCTCATCTGGTTATGGAGCAGGGGTGCAATTGGTTTCTCCTGAAGGAATTTCAATATATCAAGAAATCTGATTCGGATTTAAAGCATCAAATAACAAAGCCGAATACGAAGCTGCTTTGGAAGGCTTGAGACTTGATAAAATCTCTGGAGCTAAAAATGTAAGGATGGTAAGTGATTCACAGCTTCTCATAAAATATGCATCTGGCCCATCGGAAGCAAGAAAGGATCATTTAGTGAAATATCAGGGGGCTTTGAAGGTTTTAACATTGGCCTTCGAAGGTGTGAGATACGAACATGTCCACTGGTTGGAAATTTAGTGGCTGATGTTTTGGCTAAAGCTTCTTACTCAGAGGTGTACCCTTGGATAATTACACAAGAAAACCTTTTTATAGTAAAGGTATCTGAAACAGTTGAAGGATCTGTTGCAGCCTTTCAAATTTGTACAAGTGTGGCAAAAGATTGGAGAAGCAAGATTCAAGATTTTTTGGTGAATGATATATTACCAACTGATAAGGTGATGGATAAAAGGATACGATTTAAGGCATATGAGTATGTTATACTCAGAGATGTACTGTATAAGAAATATTTTAGTCGGCCTCTACTTCGATGTTTAGGAGAGACGAATCGTAGATGATACTTTCAGAATTACACGACAGGGAAGGATCAATGCATTGTGGCTACAAAACACTAATATGAATATTTATTCTTGCAGGATATTGGCTGACTCTGTCCATAGATGCTAAGGAATTAGTAAAGAAGTGTGATACTTACCAAATATTCGCGAACGCAATCCGTGCACTAAGTGTGCCCCTCAAATCAATACTTGAGTCTTTATCATTTGTTCAATGGGGCATTGACTTAGTCGGAGCCTTACCTATGGCATCTGGGGGTCGACATACAATCATTTTTGTAGTTGACTATTTTTCTAAGTGGGTGGAAGTGTTACCTTTAGCAGGGACAAAAACTAAAGATGTGATTAGATTTATCGTCTCTAACATCTGTTGTCGTTTTGGGATTCTGAGAAAAATAACAATGGACAACGGACCACAGTTCGACAACAAAGAGATAAAAGCCTTTTGTGCATCTAAAGGGATAAAACAATGTTTCTCGGCACCTTGCCATCCTCAGGAAAATGGCCAAGTTGAAATGACTAATACGGATAATTTTGGATGGCTTAAAGAAAAACTTGGAAGGTAAAATTGTCGGATTATCTACAAGAAGTTTTATGGGCTTACCGAACCACTCCACGGAATGCAATGCAAGAGTTACCGTTCACACTCGTTTATGGGATGGATGCAATGGTACTATCGGAGACAATCTTCCCATCATTTAGACTCAGTGAATATTCCGAAGAGACAAATGACAAGGGAAAGCGTACAGAGTAAGATTTGGTGGAGGAAAAAAGAAGAAGGGCACAAGAGAATTCTCTATACTATCAGACTTTGATGAGAAGTCAATATGCTTCAAAGGTTAGGAGACGAGAATTTAAAGCAGGGGATAACGTGCTGAGAAATTTTGTTCCTTCATACGAAAAAAAAACGATTTGGCAAGTTAGCTCCTAACTGGGAAGGTCCGTACACGGTAACAAAGAAAGTCAAGCTAGGGTCATATAAAATTAAAGATAAAGAAGGAAGAGATCTTCCCCACCCGTGGAACATTGGACACCTCAAGGTGGCATGTAAAATTGAAAATATTTTCTTTATGAACTTATGTAAGTACGGGTGGCATATTCTTTCCTACCATGGTGACGCGATAAGGTTTTAATGAGGTGTCTTAATAGTTGACTTATATATAAAACTTCATTTGTCATCTTAAAATGATCTCCATAAATGTTAATCTTTTTTGACACAAAAGACATTCCAAAAAAGTTTAGATGATAGTGTTCATATTTTTTAACCAAAAAAAAATATCCTTTTGGATTATATGCTCATCTTTTTTAGTCAGAAGGGCTGTCCAACAAGTGTTGGGGTGAATGCTCATTTTTTTGAACTAAGAAAGTCTTTAAATGAAGACTAATGAATAGTGTGCACCTAAATAATGGCGTACTTTAATATTCATCTTTTTTAGTTAGAAAGGTCAACTAATGAATGTTGGTCAGCAAATTGCTTAATCATATGAAAAACTTTAGAGCCAAAAAATGAATGTTTTTTAGCGAAAAGGTTCTTTCATATGAAAAAGCTCGGTTTGCAATATAACTTCATTATAAATCCATAGAGAATGATCACACAAAATATTGTTTCGTTTTAGAATGTTCATAAAACGAACGTTATACAAAGTAAAAATCCTTGAGCAAGTCCGACAAGGGATTCCACAAGATAGATTAGCAAAATGTTACACAAAAGATAAAGTTTAAACATAAAGAAATAATAGAAATTAATTTTTTCCGGGGACGGATTCGTCTTTACTATCTTCCGAGGACTCATAATCGGATGAAGAGCTTTTCGAGTCATTACTACTTATTAAGTCTTCTGGAGAAACGCCTACTGGGCGATGTCTTTCTATAACACGTTTCCAAAGACTTCCCAGCTTCAAGTCGTAAAAGCGCTCATGATTTTCCATAACCAAAGCTGATTTGAGGTCGACATCTCTTTTTTCAAGATGAGAAATGCAGTCGGCAGCATAAGCATCCAAGCTTTTCTTCTTTTGAGCTTCAAAATTATTCTTCAAGGACTCATTGATTCTTTCGATTTCTTTAACAGAATTCTCAAAATATTTCTGAGTGATATTAGAGGAATCAAATAGACCATCAATAAGGGTGTTCCGTTTAATATCCTTAGTTATGGAACACTTCATTTCATCATCGAACTTTATTTCCTTCTCGTAAAGTTAGTCTCCGAGGAAGTGATCTTCTTTAGATGCTCAGCAGATTTTTCTTTCTTACGAGCGATTTCATCTTCCACCTTCTTCAATTCAGTTTATCTTTGATATTCAGTTGCCTCCTTTAAGAGATTAAGCTCATCTTTCAAGTTTTTAACCTCAACGGTCAAGTTTTTCACCTCTGATATCTTTTGAATAACTTCATTCCTATAACGATCTTTATGGTTGACCTTACTTTCAAGAAGAGAAGCAACACGGAGTAATATGTTAAACTCATTTACAACGAAGTTATTTTTGTAGACATCATGATAAGATGAGGCAGGAGACATAATTTCGCATTTTCCAGGGATATCTTTTTTATCCCTTTGACTAGTAATTTGTTTACTTTGGACAAACTCCACACCAAAGTCTGAGTTTACAATAACAACCTTCTTCGTAGGGGCAGAGTTGGACACGTTGTGTTGTCATCATCTTCCTCACTATCAATATTCGTTTTTGTTTTTCTTGAGAAGAGAATCTCATTGGCCTCACAAAACCCTCCCTCCCCGCCGGCCTCACCTCGATCACATCTTCATAGACAACATTTGTTAGGTTTTATTCTCGGCCTTCAGCTTGAGGTCATCCCCAAATATCAACTTGTTGGTCTTCCCTGACCAGTGGCTTGTTATGGACGTCAATCTGATGTTCTTCTTAGACTTCAGTTCTTTGTTCTTCCCGGACGTCCTCCTCCGAGCCAACATCATCCTCAGTCTCTTTGTCCTCACCATCAGATTTCTCAGCATCCTGATGATTTGGCGCCCTGGCTCTAGTCGGAAGAAAGACCATATTGTCCAAGTCTTCCAAACGTTTGAGAACAATATCTTCCCGGGAGGGGGGGGGGATATCATGAACTCCTTCAAGGATTTCTTTTAACCCGGATCATACCTCTAAATATTGCTTCTAACTAAGTTCGAGAGTGTAAATCACCTATGAAATTTGTATCTCCAGTTGGCACCTGCACAAAGGTTTAACTTCTCAAAGATGCCCTTTACATATTCAATATAGTCTTTGAAGTGCTTAGCAATACCTTTCATAACCGTTCATAAGGAAATGGTTTAGAATAGTTAATTTAAATAAGTAAAACAGAATGAGTAAGCAAACAAGTACCTCGTCGAGTCCATTTTAAAGTTAGACGATGGGGAATTTCTTTGGAGTTCTCAAAACCGGTCTCCTATAGCCTGTAAATAAAGGTAAACTGTTATTTATGTTTCTTGTCTGCCTCTAAGAGATATTTGACTACTTTGTACCGCCTTGCAAGTCCCAAAGAGTAGAAGGGGCAGTGAGAGTTTTTTGCCACACCCAAAATAGAAACAAGCTGCTCCATTGAGAATTCGGTTTCAGAAATCCTAGAAGTTATGAGGCAGTCCATAAAAATTTACCACATATCGGGGCCGGTTTAAGATGGATACAACTCGATCAGGTTGAAGTACTCCACCAAAGCAGGATCAAGGGGCAGATGAAGACCTCAGTTCATGAGTTCCGTGTAGAGTATTAATTCATGGTTACAAAGAGATAAAGGTGTCTCTCCAACAGTTGGGAATCAAATTATAACATATTCAAGGATCGCCCACCGGGTCCCTAAGCTTCACCTTCTCAGTTGGATGAAAATATTTGTATTTGACCCTAAAAAGTGAAAGCAAGTGTTTTGTTTTGATCCGACGAATATTGTTACATACGATGTCTTCTGTATTCGAATGTAGATTCGAGGCGTATTTTCTCTTTTTCTTCTTCTTATTTCCTCTGGAAGTTTCTCCTTGGTGATTGTGAGAAGTGGTGGCAGTATTGGGGGAGGAAAAGAGAGTTCTCGACTTGGCACCAGATATTCAGGAGAAAACGATAATACGGGAATAGCCTGAATATTCTCTGCTTCTAGTGGGGCTATAAGGTCCACTCCCCGATCAGTATCTGATTCTTCAGACATCTTATGTTCCTGGGAATCAAGGATAAACTTTAAAACCTTCCCAGGATAAATAATTTTGGAAGAAGGTTTATGGGGACTAACCTCAAAAGTAGTCTGCGGAGTTCCATGGGGAGTCACATGCGGAGTCGTGACCGAGGAGGTTAAATCAATCTTGATAAATCTCTTAACTGGTTCCGAAGATTGTTTTCTTTTGGCCCGATCTCCTCTGTCCATCTCGGGAAGATTAACCTTATCATCACCCATGGGTAAGAATGGGAATGGTTTACGATTATTGTTGGAATGATAAATGGCACCCTTCTTTTTCCCTAATCCAGATTGACCAGGGGCTGCACGACATGTGAAGTAGGGGTGATAGGTGAAATAGACGATGAAATTTTACCTAAAGGTCCTACTATGTCAAATCGTGACCGAAGAGGAAACCAATTATCATGAGACGTAGCTTAAAATATTTCGTTAGGAGTGGGGGGGGGGGCTCTATGACACTGGTAGCTCTTCTCTATTTGAAATGTTGAACCACCTCCAAAGCTTGTATCGTTCAAGATTCACAAACTCCTTAGGCATGAAAGATTAAGAAAATAACTTGATCTAAAAGGTTGTTTATCTCTCTAGAGCAGGCTCCCTCTAAATTAAAGTGTGTAAACTTGAAACAATGAAAACAAAATGAGTATTTTATAGTAGAAAAGCGTTTCCGTGACAAAAGTGGGGTCACAGATCTGAATAAGATTACAGAGTTTGATTCAATGAATTCATCCGACTAAAATATGAAATAAGACAAATCCGAGGAGGCCTAAAGGAAGAAAAAACCGAGGAGGCTCCAAGGAAGACAAATTCGAGGAGGCTCCAAGTAATACAAATCCGAGAAAGCTCCAAGGAAGACAAACTTGAGGAGGCTCCAAAGAAGAAAAAAGTCTGTTTCATAATTAGTCATTTCTCAGGTAATTTCACAAAGATTTGGGGGCTACTAATAAAGGAAGGAGAATATCAGGATTAATAAGTTTAAATATGGAAAATATAAGGGTCAAATTAATGTAATTGTATGCCAATGACCAATCTAAATCAAACATAAGGATTGAAGGGGTCAAATATATTAACCAATAAACTTGTTTATGAATAGTAAATGAGCAGGGTGAGAGATCCACTTTAGCAATAGTAATTATGTAATTTCATTGCTTACCTCATGTAGTATATAAAGGACATTCCCTTTTGGGGAAAAGGGTCAATGATTGCTACGTTTATTCCTTTTATCTCATTATGTTTAAATTTAATATTGTTTCTCTCCCAAAAACACATGATACAAACATTTCTTAGACAAACACTCCTCTACGAATATTTTCTTATCCGGATTTACAACTAAGAAATATCTGAATTCATCAAATCTAAGTTTAATTCCCTTTTCGCATTTAATAGCATTTTTCCTAATCATGTTTTGAATCAAAGTTATTCTTCACATATTAGTGGTCAGTTTAACATGTTTGAAGCCTAATTTGAAAACGCATTCATCGACCTTATATTTCTTGATGATTTCGATTATTATGTCATAATGTTTCTTCATTTTTAGATTCTTCTTGCGCAAAGCATGCGTAGCCTTCCGAAATGGTATCAGTCTTGTTGCTTTAGCAGCTTAGTGTGTTAACTTATAATTTTAAATAGATCTGATCTGAAATAACAAGCTTTAAGATCTGTTTTATTTGTAAGAAAATGCGACATAAGATTCCAGGTGTAAGAAAATACAAGAAAAAAACATAATGAATATGTGTGAGATGAGAAGACAAGACATAATGAATATGTGTAAGATGCGACACCTGACATAATGAACATGTGTGAGATACTAGATATGCGAGACCATACATAATGCATATGTGAGTGATGCAAGACTAGTTACAAAACATCTACAAAACCATTTTATATCTGAACAATGTGAGACCAAACATAACAAACGATGTGATACAAGGCATAATAAGCATGTGCGATATACTAGATATGTGAGGCCATACATAATGACCATGTGCAAAACCATTTACATATATATAATGTGAGACCGGGAATAATAAACATATGTGGCATGCGAGATATCCCAACAATTACATGTTATACATAATTACAACAAATGCGAGACTCGGCTAAGCAAACACACATGGAAGATGTGATAAATGTGAAAAATAAAGCTTAAAATATGGAAAACCATGCAATACACAGTATTGACACTTTGAAGATGTGAAAGATGATGATTTCTGATTTTCAAACTATTTGAAACCCAAAAATTACACTTCAAATGTAAAACAATATGATTCATGACCATATCTTCGAACAAAGGGCTAAAATACAACACATTAAATGCGAATGGAAAGAGTTTTTCATACTCCCAAACCCGGTTTAGCATAAGAGCCCAAGTTTCTGCAAGATTATGGCGAATGGAATATCTCAACGGCAAATGCCAAAATTCACCAAAGACAACTATGAAAATTGGTGCATCCGTATGAAGGCAATTCTTGGAACAAATGACATGTGGGATATTGTGGAGAAAGGATTGGAGGTGCCTCAAAATGAAGAAAAGTTGAATCAAGTTCAAAATGAACAATCACAATCTCAAAGAAAGAAGGATCAAAAGGTGATCATGATCATTCATCAATGTTTGGATGATTCTATGTTACAAAAGGTGGCTTCCGCAAAATCATGAAAGAAAGTTTGGGATAGTCTCAAAACTTCTTTTAGTAGAGATATTAAAGTGAAAAGAGTTCGGCTATAAAGACTTCGTGGTGAGTTTGAGGTGCTATGAATGAAGGATTCCGAGTCCATTTCAGATTATTTTTCAAGGGTTCTAACCATTGTCAATCAAATGAAAAGCAATGGAGAAGAGGAAGTGATTTTCATGTCGCGAAAAACTCGTCCGGTCACTTGACTCTAAATTTGAGTATAAAATTGTGGCAATCGAGGAGGCTAAAAATATAGACGATATAACGATTGATGAGCTTATGAGATATTTAAAAGCCCATGAAGGAAAATGTTAAAGAGGAATGAGCCTATTGAACAAAGCCTTACAAGCAAAGTTATCTTTCAAAAATAATGATGAAACATATACAAGTAGTCAAAGAGGCCGTGGACGAGCATGTGGGCGTGAATACTTCAAAAACTCAAGGCCCAACTTGAGAACGAGTGTAAGTATCTTATAAAATCCATCCGTTCAGATCGAGGAGGTGAGTTCAATTCAAAAGAGTTCTTAAAATTCTGTGAAGAACATCGAATAAGGCGACCAACAACAGTTCCAAGATCACCTTAACAAAATGGGGTTGCAGAGAGGACAAATAGAAACATTCTTACCATGGAACGAAATATGTTGAATAGCAAAAATATGTCTAAGGAATTTTGGGCCGAAGCAGTAGATTGTTCCGTCTACTTGTCAAATCGATGTCCCACTAGAAGCGTAAAAAAACAAGACTCCACAACAAGTATGGAAAGGAGTGAGACCAAATACTACTCACTTACGAGTTTTTGGAAGCATAGCTTATGCACATGTTGAATATGGGCTAAGGACAAAGTTAGATTATATAAGTGAGAAGTTTGTGTTTGTTGGTTATAATGCAACAGCAAAGGGTATAAATTTTACAACCCCATCAATGGAAATATTGTTTTTAGTCGCGATATTATTTTTATGAAGAAAGCTCATGGGATTGGGAGCAATGCACAAGAAGATCATAATTTATTTCCATTCATTGATGAAGAAAATCATGAGCAAGATATAACTCCTCCATCATCACCACGAGCAACAAGTTATGGAAAAGTCACTTCCTCATCCTCATCAAGTGAGAGTGATGAGACACCACATAGGCGTTATAAAAGGCTTGAAGAAATATATGATGAAACAAAAGAGATTCCCGCAATTTCTAACTTAATTCTTCTTTGTCTTTTAGCGGAAACTGAACCAACAAGCTTTAAAGAATTCGTCCAAGATGACAAATGGAAAAAAGTAATGGATGAGGAGATTGAATCTATCAATAATAATAACACACGGGAGTTAGCAACACTTCCAAAAGGACAAAAGGATATTGGTGTGAAGTGGGTATATAAGGAGATTGAATTTATCAATAATAATAAGGATAGTGTTGGACTTGTTAATCGATATATGGAGGCTCCAACAATAACACACTTGAAGGTGGCCAAGAGGATTATTCGTTATCTTAAATAATATGTGGCGGCATGTTCTTGTGTTTGTCGAGCTATATCGTTCATGAGAGTTTTGGAGGAGCTTAATATGCCACAAAATAAATCCAGTAAAATATTAGTTGATAACAAGTCGGCTATAGCTCTGGGCAAATAATCCGGTGTTCCATTAAAGAGCAGGCATATTGATACAAAATATCATTTTATTCGAGAGTGCATCGAAAGAAATGAAGTGGAGGTCAACTATGTGAAGTCTAAAGATCAAATGAGTGACATATTTACGAAACCCCTAAGAAGTGAAGTCTTCATCAAATTTCGAAGTCTACTCGGCAGTCAAAATTAAGAGGGAGTGTAAAAAATAAATTAATAATTTTGACTTAAAAATAAAAAAAAGTGATTCTAGAGTATTCTTGATACATGTATGCATAAAAACTTCTAGTGAGTCTCTTGGAGTCTAGAAGTCTATGAGTTTTTAGCATTTAATATAAAGACCTAGACCCTATTATATATAAAAATGATAACCGGGCACCGGTTAAGGAAGACGTAAATTACTCCTTCCGGAAAGGTTTTATATTATATAAAATAAAAATAAATTAAATTAAATATTAAATGATAGCATTTTTCCGGAAGTAGTAATTAAAGTCCTCATTAACCGGTGTCCAAGGACGCCGGTTTGCAGGACCCTTCTCCTGGATGAGATGGATTTTTGTGTTTTCTGGTTGATTTGTGTTTTCTGGTTTTAAAGTTAGAGAAAAAGAAAAGAAGATGAAACGTTTTGGGTGAAAAAAAAATCAAAATAAACTTAAATTTGTGTAAATTTACATATCTATGGATGAGATGGATTTTTGTTTCATTTTGTAATTCCTGTATTTATCCGATCCAATTTTTAGATATTAGGTTCTAGTGAGGTACTCAAGTAAGTAATTATTGTAACTCGTCTTTTTTAAAATTGATTCTCATACCAAACAATCTCTTGACAACAAGAGATCCCTAATTAGAGCATATGACTTGCCTTTGGGCTCCCTCCAATGTGCTTCAAGAACAGAGAGAGTAAGAAAGCAGAGGAGTTCAACCATTGATTGATCATCTCGATCATGGATCTCCGTTCATCTGAAGAATTCCCCGTTCTTTATCCTGGTATAAACCATATTCAACAACCAAGTAAGAGATTTGTCGATTTATTTGCTCCGGTGGAAGAATTTAATACGTTGAATCCTGAATATGTGAAGAAAACAGAGAATCACCTTTCGATTCAATACGGTGATCAGGTGAAGCAATTGCTCATCAAGAAATCAAGAACTACATTAATAGGCATGTTCAGCAATGGTGTTCCAAAAAAACAGAAACTTGAAAGTTTTTTAACTACGTTGAAATTTAGGGGATCGTACAGTTTTGAGGTTTGGGATTCACATCACATTTTCTTCGAGTTTGAGTTGAAGGAAGATGTTGCAAGACTCTGGTCCCGCAATGTTTGGAGATTTGATGATATAGTCATGCGAATCTTGAAGTGGAATCAGAATTTCAACAAAAAGATTGAAGATCCTACTGTTTTAACATGGGTTCGTTTCGAAAACTTGCCAGAATGCTTGTATGATTCTAGTCTGATTCATGATATTGCTATTGTAATTGGTCCAACATACAAAGTTGTTGTTCCTCACAAGAATCGGGCATGTTCTAATGCCTGTTATGCTCAAGTGGAGGTCAATATTTCTAAAACGCTGCAAAGAAGAATGTGGATTGGCTTCGGAAGTAATGATGGTTATTGGGTTACCATTAGTTATAAAAATGTGCCTTCGTATTGTCATGGATGTTTTCATATTGGGCATGATCAATCTGTGTGCAAGAAATCTTTAAAGAAAGTTGAAGGTTCTGATTCTGTTCAAGAAAATAGCAAGAATGATGTCTTGAAGGATAAGCAAGAGAAGCATGAGGAGATTCCCAAAGTGCCTTCGGTAGACTCTACTATATCAAGAAACATTGTTCAGGTTTACAGGCGAAAACTTAAATCAATAGTTACTCAAAAGGATCCAGAATTTGGAAAGATTGAAAATAGCAATGAGGCTAATCAGGAAAATTCTACTGAAGTTCAAATGGACAAAAATAAACAGCATAATCATGTAACCATTCAGGAAGTTTCTCAAGACAAAAGTAAAGAAGTTATTGATGCTATAAATATGATTGATGATGATCAGTATAGCTCTCATGATCCCAATATTGGTAGCTACTCTCCTACTCAAGGGCTGTCTCCATAGCGTGGTTTTAATGAAATCATTTCTTCCAAGTTGAATGCTGCAAAAAGAAGAAGATCCAAGGATAAGTTAACCATCAAGTCTCTTAGTTCTAGAGGCAAAGTTCATAAATCTTACTCTGAAAATGATCAGATTGATTAGCTGGAATGCAAGAGGTGTGAATAACAATCACACTTTGAGTATACTTAAGTCTATGATTAATTCGGAGTACATCAAAGTGCTTATCATTCAGGAGCCTATGTCTAAGGGAGATAAGATCAAATCTGTTGCTTAGGTGCTTGGTTTTGACAACTATGCTGCTAATGTGTCTGATAAGGTGTGGGGTTTCTGGGTGAGCTGTATTAATATCAACATTGTTATTAATATGGACCAATGTTTGCACATGGAAATGGAGTACCCTGGCATCACTGATATGGTCTACTTAACAGATGTCTATGCTAAATGTAATCGAATCCTTAGGTTGGATCTTTGGGAGTGTCTTGAGACTATCTGTGATAATGAAAAGCCCTGGATGTGTGTTGGGGATTTTAATACCATTTCTGCTCATGATGAGCAATTGGGCTGTACTTCCTCTTGTCAAGCCAGTATGGAAAACTTTAATGATGTTATAAGAAGATGCAACTTGAATGATGCTGGTTATTGTGGAACGAGGTTTACTTGGTCTAGAAGCAATAAGTGGAGACGGCTTGATCGTGCCTTAATCAATGATAAGTGGTTGTCTACATTTGCTGATACTCAGGTTTTTCACATGGTCAGAACTTGTTTAGACCATGCCCCCTTGCTTATCAATGTTAATATTCTTAACTCTAATGATGTTATTCACAGGAAAAAGAGCTTTAGATTTCTAAACTTTTGGTGTAATGATGATTCTTTTTTAAGTATTGTAGAACAGGACTGGAATCAGCCTCTTGATAGTCATCCTAGTAACACTTTCTGGTATAAGCTTAGAAGGCTCAAAGGCTGCCTTAAGCTTTGGAGCAAAGATAATTTTGGCAATATTTTTGACAGTGTCAAAGATGCTGAATGTAAGGTTAAAGATTTGGAGGTTCTTCAGTATACTAACAATAACAATCAGTCTGCTGCTAATTTAGCTTTGGCTAATGGCATGTATCTTAAGGCCCTTAGAAATGAAGCTTCCTTCCTAAGACAGAAATGTTTCAATAGTTGGCTTCAGGATGGTGATGGTAATTCTAAGATGTTTTACAATTATATTGCTAAGAAAAAAAGGAAAATAAGATTAAGAGTATTAGAGATGGGGATACCTGGATTACTGATAAAAAGGAGATTGGTATTTCTGCTGCTTCTTTCTTCAAGAACACTCTAACTTCTGATCCTTACAAAAGTATTGATGAGGAGAACATGTTACTTGATAGCAAGAGCTTTGAGTGCATCCCTTCTATTGTATCTGCTGAGGACAACAATATGCTTCTCAATAATGTCACTGAAGATGAAATTTGGTTCATCATTGGCAATATGAAAAAGGACAGCTCACCGGGTATTGATGGTTTCAATCTTTTTTTCTTTAAGTATTGTTGGCATATTATTAGAAGGGATTTGTGCAGTGCCTCTTAATTCTTATATTCATGGTAATATTATCCCTACTGGCCTCTTTGCTACTGGCATATGCCTTATACCTAAGGTTTCTAATCCTACTTGGTGGACTAGTTACAGGCCTATTGGTCTGTGTACTTTCATCAACAGAATCTTCTCTGCCCTCATTAATCATAGACTTTCTAAGGTCCTTCCTAAGATAGTTTCCAACTATCAATCTGCCTTTATAAAGAATAGACTTATTCAAGACAATATTTTTCTGGCCAAAGAGTTACTTTATAATATAAACAAGAAGCCTAAGCATGGTAATACTATTGTTCAGTTGGATATGTCGAAAGCTTTCGACAGAATCTCTCATTCTTTTATCCTTAAGGTGCTGTGTTCATTTGGTTTCAGTGCTAAGATGGTTGATCTTATTAAGAAATTGATATCTGATGTGCATGTTTCCATGCTTATTACTGGTGATACTATGGATTATTTTAAAATGAAAAGGGGTTTAAGGCAAGGAGATCCTCTCTCTCATTGCCTGTTTATTCTTGGTGAAGAGTTCCTTCGTAAGGGGCTTAAGTAGCTTGTTTAATTCTAATCCTTCTATGTGCTATGCTTCTAGATGTTCTTTTACCATTCCATGCATTATGTTTGCAGATGACATATTGATTTTCACCAACAATGCTTCTAGTTCTATTGATACTCTTAGTGGCTTCCTTGATCTCTATCAGATTAATTCTGGTCAAGTTATTAATAAAACCAAAACTAAGCTTATTGTTTCTCTTAAGTCTAACTCTGCTAAGGTTCACAATCTCAAGCTGCAAACTGGTTTTGATGTGGATTTTCTCCCTCTTTACCACCTGGGTGTTACTATCTCTAACAACAACAAGGCTCACAACTACAAGCCCATCTTGAACAAAATCAACGATCGTATCACTGAATGGGACAACAAGATTCTATCCTATGGGGCCAGGTTATCCTTAATTACTAATGTCATTTTACCTATTGTCCATTATTGGCTTCAAATCTGTGAGTTTCCTAGAAGTGTTATTTGCAAGATTGAGCAGTCTTTAAATAGGTTTCTTTGGAGAACTAAGCAGGATCAAAAAACAATTCACTGGTCTTCTTGACTTTTCATTTGTAAGCCTTTTGGGGAAGGAGGTTTAAATGTCAGACAACTGCTTGACATTCAGAACTCTTTCTCCAAAATATTTGGTACAGATTTAGATTGAATAACTGTCTGTGGTCTAATGTTATGAATGATATTTATGGCAATAATACTCATCCTCTTTACACTAACATTAAGGGTTCCTTAGTCTGGAAAAGACTTTGTGGCATTAGACAGCAGGCTGATAGGAACATTACCTGGATTCTAGGTAGAGGTAATGTGGACTTTTGGAAGGATTCTTGGCACAGCATGCCTGCAATTGCTACTGAGCATAATATAAATTGGTATATAGATGTTAAAGTTAACACTTTTTGGCACAACAACTCTTGGTTTTAAATGAAGTGCAGGGAAGCATTGATCTTGATAGATTGCTAATGATCAACAAGACTCAAATAACTGATAAAGATGATGTTATCTACTGGAGGCTTTCTGCTAATGGGGATTTCAACTTCAAGCAAACTTGGGAGAGCATAAGAGCTAATCACAACTACTCTACTCTCTACAAGAGGATCTGGAACTCTAAAATTCCAAGGAAGTTTTCTTTCATGACATGGAAATTAGTGCATAATTTTATTCCTCTTGATAGTATTATGATGAGAAAGCATATGAATCTAGCTTCTAAGTGTGTGTTTTGTGACAATTGTGAGGATAAGAACCATTTATTTGTTAATTGTACTTTTGCTTGGCAACTTTGGAACTGGTTTTCTTGCATATTTAAAATCAAAATTAAAAGATCTATGGTCTTTTCTCATCTCCTAAGATGCTGGTTTTGGTTTTCAAAAACTAAGTTTCATGTTTCTCATCTTGTGCCTCAAGTTATATGCTGGATGATTTGGAAGGCTAGAAATTCATTTAAGCATAAGGGGGTTCTCTTAAGTGTTAACTGGCTATAGATAACATTATCAATATTGTTAAATGAGTGGAGGTCAATGGCAATCTAAGCTACAAGAATTGGCCCAATGCTCGGGAAGCTGGTGTGATTTTGGGGTGTCGATCTAGTGATAAGAAAAGCATACCTCAGTACCTCAGATGGATTCCGCCTGTTCATCCTCGTATTAAGTTGAATGTTGATGCCTCATGTGCTTTCAATGGTGAGGCAGCGTCTGGTGTGCTTTTCAAAAACAGTGAGGGTGACATTTTGCAAGCCCATGTAATCAAATAGGTAAAGTATCTCCTATTCAAGCTGAAACTTTAGCTTTATTACATGGCTTATCTATTTGCTTCAAGAACAATTGGCAGTATGTGGACATTGAGTCTGATTCACTTCTTCTTATTAAGCAACTTAGAATCAACACCAGAACTGATTTTGAGGACCATAACCTTAGATTTTGCCAAAATATTCTTGATAAAAACATGAGTATTAGGCACATTTCAAGGGTCCAGAATCAGGCAGCCGATTGGCTGGCCAAATAGACCCTTAGGTGCAAGCAAAAACTGCATTTTCAACAGCATAATGCTCCATCTGATTTACTTGCTATCACTTTTCTTGAGAGTTTAAATTTGGGCTATATTGTTTAGTGAGCATTGGTACTGCTGGAGTTTGGTTTTTGTTTAGCAGATTGGTTGGTGTTGTTCTTCGGAGGCGTTGGAGGCATAGGCTTGCTGCTGTTGTAGGAAGCTTTATGCTTGGGTTGTTGATGATTCGTTGATTTGGAGTGGAAGATGGAGTCTTTATTGCTTTGAAGTTGAGGAGCCAGAAGTTATGAGGTGCTTGGATTTGAAGAGTTCTTCTGTGAGAAGTTATGGGCTGCTCTTTGATTTCTTGTTCAAATTTCAATTTTGGGTCCATTTGTCTAGGCGGGAAATTTTCAGTGCCTCTTTTTCTGTTTGTAATTTTGGGGTTTATTTCTTTTGGCCCTTCTATTTGTAAAACCTTCAATTTTTAATAGAGTTGTTCTTTTGACTAAAAAAAGATCCCTAATTAATCTTATTAACACTGATCTAAAATTGGATTGAGGTACAATTATAAAATGATAAGCCTGCAAGCGGATGATAAATATATTAAATAACAATTTGTTCAGCCGACTAAAAGAAGCAGAGGTGATTTAAACGTCATTTGACACATGACCAAGAGCATAATAAGAAATATATTGAGAAAAAGAAACTGGTACATAATTTACACAGTATTTTTTTTTTCGTACAATCATTTTAATGTTATTGATGCGAGATGTAGTATGGTTTTGGTTATAACCTTTTACCATGTGCTATAACTTAAGTGTTAATCAGTAAAGGTTAATAAGAGGTCCTTGGTGCTGCAATAGACATAGGTTAACTTGCCAGTTCTGGTGGTCGTGGAAACAGGAGTGAAACCATTGTACTCACCCTCCGACTTTTTAACGCATATTTTGGCCATGTAGTTAAACACCTTGTTCTTGAGGTTGAAGGGTTGCTCTGCATACTCCTTCACCGACATCCACTGAAAAGAAACAAGCAATTTTTAGACGTCAACCCATAAACCCCAAATAATAAGAGGTATTTGAGAATGTACTCTAGCGGCAGCGATGTCCGCATCTTGCATCTCGATGTTAAAGGAGAGCGGCTTCAACATGCAGATGAATAACATATCTGATTTCCCGAAGAACGAACGGTGGCTTTGTCTGTAACGAACAAAACAAATAAAAGAAATGCACAGGACTGTATTTAAAGACTGGATATCAAGGACATGCTTGTTTTATGTTGTAAAAGAATTTAGAAAATAATCAAGAAAATTACTAACTTGGTGCAGCATAAATAATAATAAGAGTTTCAGTAGAAAAAATGAAGATAAATATTGGTAGGGATAGATTTCTAACCTGAATGCCAAAACTTCAATGAACTCCGTATCAATCTAAAGCAAACCAAACAACAAGTTATAAACTTTGTAAGAACCCAAAACTGAAAACAAAAAATTGTCATTTATAAATTATTCAACTGATTACTTACTCCGGTCTCTTCTTTAACTTTTCTAATCGCTGTGGCAGAAATATCCTCTCCCTGTAGATGGAAAATATTTCAGCTACCAGTTAAAGAGATATATATTGAGTACCACCATGGTCGGACTTAAAATGACCATTAGTACCCCATTTATCAGGTCCTAAGAAATTTCGTACGCTTATATTAAAAAAACTAGCATCACTAAGTTCCAGGACTAAGTGTATGTGATTTTGAAAACCCGGAGACTATCTCTGTGTGTGATTTTAATAACTAGGGGGACTAATGATGGTTCGTTTAACATTCAGTGGATTAATATCTCGAAACCTTGCTAGTTGGAAGACTAGCAATAATTTCAAACTCTGTAGTGTCTGTCTCACCTCGTCTACAACCCCGGTTGGGAGTTTCCATACACCTTCTCCTCCCAAAGATCCGTTTTTCTCCTGAACTACAAGCATCTGCAATATATAGAGAATAAATTTTAAACATCCATGCATGTGCAAAGGAGCATAAAGGTCAACTTATTCTTTGAAATTACTTCTTTCAAAGTTCTTCTGGATCAATGTAGAATTACGAAATTTCACAGAAGGGCCATAATTTACAACCACAAAAAGAAATGATAGACTGAAAGAAAGAAAAAAAAGGAAAGCACAGGAGCATCATAGATGCATGTAAAAAAAACAAAACTACTTTTAGTACAAACAAGATCCATATAATATATTTCAGTCCAGAATAAGTTTTTGAGATATGACTAATGTAAGTATTAGTTAGTTATTAGGAAACAGATGCTAATGAAGATCAAACAAGTATTATAAAATGATAAAGTTGCAAAGCAGTTTTATTTTCATTTCACAGCCAAAATACGATCCTGAATAAATAACTTTAAAAAAATTCCGAGAGCTATTTGGTCTATATGTTGGAAAATGTTTATTGAATATATTTATGGATCGAGAATAATTTGAACCGAAATGCTTAAATATTCAAATTCGGTCATTGTTTTATAATGTAGTCCAAATTAAAGGTAACCGAATTAATTAAATTATGTAATTAACTCCAATTCGACCTACATGTAACAAAAGCGTTATGAACTCAAATGTGATAACCTGAATAAATTTAGGCACCGTATAAAAAATTATCTAAATCTCAACATGATATAATAATTTAAAATGTAATTTTTTTTTATCAATTTACATAATTTTTATCAATTTACTTAACCTACGGTCCACTGTCATGAGGTTGCAATATAGGTTTGACTTTATAGGTTTTGGGTTTCAAATTGTAAGGTTTGAAAAAAAAGCTTTAGAGTTTGACATTTCGTCACCGAAAATCTATATTAGACGATAACCGTTATCTGTGATCAGAAGATTTGAGCTTTTTTTTTCACTATTTTCTCTTTGTAGTTCTTCAACATGATAATTGAAAGTGGCAGGCAAACCAATGAATTTTTATTTTATTTTATTTTTTTATTCAATTAGAAAATCACAATAAAGGTTATTATATTTTCCGCGATATGAAGAGCGATTCTTCAATTAGTATCAGAACCAATGAAACATTTTTTATAATCATTAGAATAAATCGAACAATATGTATATGTATCATATATATTTTTAACGGTAAATAATTTATGTCACTGGGTTTATGTTTTTTGAGCTGCTTATGATATAGATTTGGAAACTTATGAAAAACATGATTTGTGATTTATTCAAGTTGAAAAATTATGTTTATGTATTTTATTTGAAACTTGTGATTAAATTACTGTTTTTCGGTAGCTTTGAATTTTATGATTGATTACGGTTCGATTTGATGTGTAAAATTTTTGATTTTATCAAAGTCACCATCAAATCAATCTTGATTTGATGAATCAGTTCAAACTATTGGGGTAGTGGCTCATCGAACACTTAACCCCTAATGTCAACGTTAATCGAAAGCTATCCGACGATGTTCACCATGATCAACGAACTGTGGACGTTATGGTAAACATTGTGACATACAAAGATTCGTGAGCCCACTTCTGTCGCGATGATAGTAGTGGGGGCTAGCGGTTGAGCGAACGCCCAATGACTCCAAGCACAGCTGCTACTGCAAGTCGCAGCATGCTGGTGCAGGTGGGCACTGCTCAGGACCTACAGCAGGTCGCTGCACACTGGGTAGTTAGCCGAGTCAGTTACTTTTTCAATTTTTTTAAATAAAAATAAAATTAATTGCTAAATTAATTTAAATTAGGGAAATGACACACTAAGTAATTTTTAGGAAAACCTATTACAACCTAGTACCCAAAAATGGGTTAATGCTCACTTAATACCCATCTCATCAAACATATCCACTTCTAATACCTTATTTTTTTAATACCATAATTACCCTCAACATAGTATATAAGGGTTAATTTGTGAAAAATGGTCACTTTTGGCTTCAGCACCTTCTTTATTACTTTTGAATTTTGAATTTTGAATTTATTAGCCCATTTCTCTCTCCTCTCTCATAACCTAACAAACAACCCATTTTTCAAGATCGTATGTACATTTCAAAAAACGTAGGCTGATCACACCAGCTCCGACGACACTATCTCACCACCGGCTACACATCGTAACCACCGGCGAACCATATAAACACCTTCGAAGAGGGTTCCGATCACCGGCGAACTCTGGAATACACGGTTCGACGCCGTCAGTTACAGAGACAGTTTCCTAGCTCCTTCATTTGTCGTCGACTCAGCCTCCTAGCTTCGATTTTGCACCGTTTCTCAGCCTCCTAGACCACCGTTTATCAGCCTCCTAACCACTGTTATCGGAGCCCGACGTTACAGCTTTCAGGTCAGTATCGGACCTGAGTTTTCAGTTTCAAAATCGTTTTCCATTTTCGAAATCGATTATAGACTCGCATATAATGTACGTTAATGGCAGGAAACCTATTACTATCTGTTTCTGATCGATTCAAAGCATTGATATCGGCTCCGATAACATTCCGGTAAGAAATTTCATTTTTCGACCTCTGTTATATAGGTTGCGATTTGTGTGTGTTAGACTCTGCGATTTGTCGCCTGTTAATGTATGGTAAAGGTTGCTAGATCACTCCATACACCATGATATGTTAGCTATAATAATACCTATAGCTTTTGGTTACGGAATATTGCTAGTTGTGTCCAACCATATCGTCTGACTGCATATACCCTGATATGTTAGCTATAACAGGTTGCTAGATGTGTTGGAAGATATCCCCTGACTTCATACACCCTGATATGTTAGTTATGACAGGTTGCTAGATGTGTTGAAAATAGACCATGACTCCATATACCCTGATAGTTTAGGTGCGGGATATTGCTAGATGTTTTCAACCACATCCCCTGCCTGCATACACCCTGATATGTTAACTATAATAGGTTACTAGATGTGTTGGAAAATAGACCATGACTCCATATACCCTGATAGTTTAGTTATGACAGTTTGCGATATGTGTTGAAAAATAGACCACGTATCCATATACCCTAATATGTTAGTTAGGGGATATTGCTAGATGTTGCAACCATTTCCCCTAACTGCAGACACCCTGATATGTTAGCTATAATAGGTTGCTAGATGTGTCGGAAAATAGACCATGACTCCATATACCCTGATAGTTTAGTTATGACAGTTTGCTATATGTGTTGAAAAATAGACCACGAATGCATATACCCTGATATGTTAGTTATGGGATATTGCTAGATGTGTTCAACCATTCACTAATATCAGTAACACATTCAACTGTTCTACAATTCAAGGTACACAATGTCGAAACCAAAAGTTTGCATTTTCAAATTTGGTACCGAAACAGCTATTGTTCCGCTGTCCGAATTCGAAAACTTTGAGTCTTTTCAACAGTACGTTGAGCAAACATGGCAGGGGCTTGTTAGAGGCAACTACAGCATTACCTACTCTTGCGGTAATCAGAATAATTGTATGTTTAATAAGGAGACCGATTTTATTGGGTTTGAATGTTACCTTGATGTTGAGCGTCTGAAGAGTGTTAGTTTTCTTATCGAAGAACATGTTGCTGATAAAGGCTCCGCCATTAAATGTAAACAACCTGTTCAACTGTTCGAAGAATCCTCTCATATGCAACGAACTAGCGGTGAAAGCAGTAGTTGTTTGGCCATTTCAACCCCCAAAAAAGGCATCTAGCTACAACTCGATGGGCAGAAGCTATCATCGGTGTTGGACAGTCTTTTCCATATGGTGCTCAAGGTCTGAGGTTATCCTTATCCCGGTATGCATTAGAGAACGGTTTTGCGTTTAGGTACATGCACAATACCTTTAGCAAGATCACCGTTTATTGTGTAAACAAAGATTCGGGCGGCTGCAAATGGAGGCTTTATGCTTCTATTGATTCTAAGACCGGTTTGATGACTATCAAAAGATTTTTCAGTACCCATACGTGCAGTCCCGTATTCACAAAGAAGAAAAGCAGGCATCTATCGTCCGATTTGATTGCTGATGAAATTCACGATTCTCTACGGAACTGCCAATCCGTAACAGCTAAGACTATACAGTCCACCATCAAGCAAGACTGCGGTTTAGACATTTCATATCGTCTATCTTGGAATGCGTTGGAGAAGGCCCGTCGTGTTGTATTTGGAGATAGAAATACCTCTTTCGGATTGCTAAAAACATACTTCAAGAGACTAAAGAGTCGTGACATTACTACGGACTACCATCTGGATTTGGCTCCCGACAATGTTTTCCGTCGCTGTTTTATAGCGTTTGGTGCGTGTCTTCAGGGTTTCCATTCCTACCGCCCTCTACTGTACGTTGACGGAACCCACCTAACAGGGAAGCATAGTGGCGTGTTGCTTTCAGCAGTGGCAAAAGATGGAAACAACGGTCAGTCCATGTTTCAATATACGTTTAGTCCCCTAGATAGGTTAACATAGATTGCGATTTACTAGCACTGATTGATAGATTAGTTTACATACCCTGCTGTTTTAGTTTTTAATGATTGCTAGCTTGGTTATGTGACATTGCGATTTATGCATTGTACCTTGTGCTACGTTGATAATTACACAAGCTTCCTTAGTCTGATAGATAAGTTACATATACATTGCGATTTTAGTTCGTTCACCCCTGTCAATGTAGTGCTGTTTTTCAACTTTATCATTTCCGTTTCAGGTCTCTTCCCCGTAGCTTTTGGTATATTTGGTAGTGAAGACTCAGATAACTGGTTTTGGTTTTTGGAAAGTTTAAAACCTCATCTGTTAGGGCGCCAAATAACTTTCATTTTAGACCGCCATGCTGGTATTATTAGCGTTGTCGCAACTCTTTATCCTACTGACTACCACACTTATTGCATCTTCCATCTTATCCAGAACTTGACTAAAGCTCTTGAACACACTAACAGAGTCTACAAACAAAATATGCTAGTGATGTTTAAGAGCTGTGCTTATGCCCCGACGGTGGAACTTTTTAATGAACGTTTTGGTCAGTTTTTGCGCCAAGGCGGTGAGCGTATTGGCAACTTTGTAAGAAATCTGCCACCAGAAAAATGGGCTCAGGCATATGTCAAAGGCAAACGGTATGGGGCGATAGCATCAACCGCTGTTGAATCGTTCAATTCCCAGATTAAAAGTTGTGGCATTTGCCTATAGTGGAATTGGTCGACCGGATTAGAGCTCTTCTGATGACTCAAATGTCTCAACGTTTAGGAGAGGGCCTAAGTTGGAACACACATTTATGCCCCGAGTTTGACAAGATGTTCAAAGAGAATGTACAATGCAGTCGGACGTGGTTAGTTCGCAAGTCTTCTGCCGCTTATTTTGAGGTTTTGTCAGACCCAGTCATGGTGGTCAACATACTTGATTTCAAATGCACATGCGGCTCTTGGCAGCAAGAATGTTTCCCATGCGCTCATGCATTGGCTGCAATTGCATCTCTAAACGAGGATCTTATGACGTTGGTTGAGCCGTTTTTCAGTGCTGCGAATTACCGGTCCAGCTATTCATTTAACATACCGGCTATAACAGAGTTTGGTTAATCCAGTACTGTAGATTATGATGGAGAGCCCGTGGTGATGCCCCCGAACGTTAAAAGACGACCTGGGCGTCCGAGGAAAAAGCGTATTCCATCAAGAGGTGAAGTTTCCAGCAGCCAGTCCCGTTGTGGGCGATGTTTCAAATCGGGGCATAATAGGAGGTCATATGATGCGCCGTTCTAAACATTTTTTACCGATTTTTTTGTAACATTTTACATCTCAAAGATAAGCACTCCTTATCTTTCGACTTATGTTTTTGTACACTTTTAACATTGACATGTACCATGTCTGTTTGTTTCAGACTCTGATATCTATTCATATCTACATTGCTATATACGCTGTTATAATCTGATAGACACTCTATGTAACATTGATAGATCCTGGATTTTACATCTGACAGATACATCAATTTATGTTTTCTGTTTTGCTGTACATCGATCTTATACCTTACTTACATTTGTTCAAGAGGTCCTTTAAATCTCCCCTGCCTGATTCATCTCGTTATTTAAAAGCCAGATATATTGATGACATAAATATGACATAAACAGTGGTTGATAGATAAGTTAGCTTACATCTGATAGATTAGGTCTATATAAACTGGTCTTTTAATGTTAACCTAACTCTGATAGGTTAGTTTACATACAATGCAATTCTGTGAGATAACTGCAATTAAAACTGCTTCAGTCAACTGCAACATATCATATGTTAACTTGTTGCACATTCAAAATTAACCCACCATTAACATATCAAACCTTAACATTAACAGAAAATCATTCAATGCTACAGATCTTCGAAATACACCAACCCTGTCAAAAAAAGAGACTACTGCACAGGGTTGGTGAAAGTTACAGTCCAACAGAGCATAAACAAAACATTAAAAACAACAAAATAGAAAGAGGATTAAATGAAACTACATCAACATGTCTAAACCTAGTCCGAATCCTCTTCATCAGATCCCTCCTCCTCTTCTTCTTCTTCTTCTTCTTCTTCCTCTTCTTCGTCTTCTTCGTCTTCAGACTTCTCATCGTCTGCCTCCTCTGAATCGTCATCCTCTTCTTTTTCCCACTTGTAACTGCTCATACGTCTCTTCCGTTTTGGAAGTGTTTCATCCTCAGACTCATAACTGTCGTCGAACGACCATGAATCCCATGAACCGTAGGGGTCTTCTTGGTCCTCAGACCAAACGGACCAATCATCTTCTTCATCATCGGAGTACTCCGACGTTGTGGTACGCTTGTACGCCTTGTTATCTACGTAGTGGTCAGTTGACCACCATCGTCGCCGGAGTTCATTGGTGAGAAAGGTGAGGAAGGTGTCATTTTCGAAGGTGGTTTGGTTTCAACTTAGGCTAGAGTTTCTGGTTGTTTTTTGCTTTGCAGGGAAGTGTGAGAGGAATAGGTTCAAATATCACCGTCTATTTATAGCAAAACACAATGCCCAAGTCCATCTACCTTTGTCTTTTCAACTTTCACAAATACTTTCACAAATTTAATGGCGCACGTCTATTTAATGCATGTAATCATTCAAGTCCATCTACCTTTGTCTTTTCAACTTTCAATCTAACCAATAGGTTTAACACATTTACTTCTAATGAGTAATTGGTGTGTTTAAAATTCCTTTCAAAAAATTAATTTTACTCATCTACCAATAACCATATCCTACAGTCCATATATATATTTCGTCCATCACTAATATGTTATATGCGATTTACGAGTAATTTACAATGCTAGACAAATTATATTTAAAATTTAAAATCTATCTGCTCTAGATAATTAGTCTGACAGATATGTAAAAGTGTACTATATGGTTCGTAACATAACATTTTTACATGTGGACATCCATATATAGTAGATAATTAGTCTGAGAGATATGTAGTTCGTACTACGATAGATATTTGATTATAACCCCGATAGATAAAACTGGTAGACATTGCTATGTACTTGGATATAAGTATGATAGATAGTTTATTAAATCTCTGATAGATAAGAAGGTAGACATTGTGATATAACTTACTATTACTTTGTCATATCTAGAACATAAAAAATACTAGAGACATCTGCCCATGTATGAAATTGATTCATGCAACGAATGGGGGATTTGTCAAGGTAGTTTAGAAAAACATTTGCCTTCATATTTACTTGAGTTTAAGCCTGATTAAAAAGAATTTCGTATACAGCTACATACACCACCTGTTTATGATTCTGATAGTTAAGCAAGTAGACATTGCTAGATGTTTAGTTTAAGTCTGATAGGTAATAATAAAAACTTTGATAGCAACTTGAAAACTACTCTGAAGGATACAACATATATAAATTAGTAGATTCAACACTGAATGATGTAACAGTGATGTGAAAATGTGTGTTTACACGTGAGTTTTCTACTACCAACAAAAATCATATTATTTGTCTAATTCACCTATTGCTAATCTATCCGAATCATAAAAATGGGTACCCAAAAATAAATTACATACTACCAACGTTTGTTTGTGTTTCGATCATTCATGAAATGCTTAAATATTTTAGCTCTTGTTTCGGCCGGCATTTCCTTTCCATATTCCCGCAGAACAAACCCTCTTGTAATGATGTATTCTACGTACTTACAAACAAAAACACCCCAGTCAAGGCTATCCTTCTTTTGCTGTGGGATATTTAACACAGTCTTTATTTTGTATCCACCTTTTACATAAGGTATGTATTTCTTCTGCATGCAATAGGTCAGCTGCAAAATCAAGTAATCCATAGTTACTATGCAATTTACGAGTAGTAGTCATTGTTATGTATTACTATATACATTGATAGATATAGTATTCGAGATTGCTAGATAGACAACAAAATAGATCATTAGCATTTAAATTCCTTACCATAGCATCGGCTGTGTTTTTCGTCTTATCGGCAATGTGTTTGCTCCACGGCAACAGTGGGTTGTAGCTTCTGGCAGCCCCGTTCTCCATGTCTATAACCAGGAGCGTCCACTGGTTCACGCCGGCCGTGGTTACGGTACAGAGGGGAACAAATGCAACATATGTTTCTGGTTTCATTGTTTCAAAAACCTTGTCCACAATGACAGACAAATCTCCCTTGATAGCCAGTGTTCCCTGTAAATTTAAGTCATTACTACAGGAATTAGATGTTTCCAATATAAAACAAATAATTCCCTGGGAACTTACAGTTGCAATCCCAGTTATTTGAATGGCGCTTACAGGAAATGAATACTTATCATCAAACCCTTTTAGAGGGACTTTCCAATCTGAATCCCTTAACAGCTCATATATCCAAGCATCTATTACCTATCAAAACACAATTACAAGCTCAAATCAGTTGAATGACAATTACCGAAAAGGATAACCAACGGTTTATTGGTTGACACATTGCTGGATGCTGCATATTAATATTGCTAGACGTACATATACACATTGCTAGACTAATAATTTTACTATGATAGATACAACCTGAAACCTTATTACCTTGAAGTCAACTTGAGTTTCGTTAGGCAGTTCCATTATCTCTGTCACACTAATGGAAAGCCTGTATGAGAACTCTGCTGTTGGCAAGTACCATACTTCTGGATCTTCTTGTTGTTCTACCTGTTTGAGTTTCAGCACCTTCTCGTACTCACTGACATTGATCAGTTTCGTTGTCTCTGTCGGGAACGGCCAATCTACGACTGCAGTCTGCTGTTGTTGAACCTGCGTCGGAGTAAGTAAGTTGAACCCAGACATTTCATCAACGGACACCTAAAATAAAGCATCATAGTAAACTGTTAACATTACTTTTTGAAGGTTTATTGATAATACAAAATATCTACTTACGTCAACGTCTGTTTGTTCTTCCTCGATGGAGTCCAGCGTACGTCTCTTCTCGTTTGAATTTTCAACAGCCTTATCAACTTCTGCGTAAAATGATTGAGTGCAGTCTACAAAGCTATCGTCAGCCAACGGTGTAACCGAACGGACAATCAGATCGTTAGATGTTGCTTTCTGTTGTTGTGGTGTTGCGTACGAAGATTTCTCAACCTGTGACACTTTTTCAATCTTCTCTGCAGATTGATCTTCTCCGTTGATAACTGGTATCACCTTTAATGGAGAGACAGCTTGCGATAGTTGTTCGCACTTTGCTGCTTTTTCAATCCCATTGAATATTGGAAACCATACATTGAATAACTGGTATCACCTTTAATGGGAGACAGCTTGCCAAGGTCTTTACATTAGAGTTCCGTGTGTCTTCAGGCTCCGCTGTTTCCAGTTCCTAATAACATAACATTATAATATTGGAAACCATACATTTCGAGATTAGCACAACTATCATTGATAGATGATATTCAAATAGAACTACGCTATTTACGCCTACCATACATTGCGATTTGTTTGCAATGAAGACGGTATTCTATATATTTTTTATCAATCAGACTACATACATATTGGGTTTTCGATTTGTCAAACATGCATCAACTAGAACTCATTGAGACAATCATTCAAATCGTGTCTTACACCACACAGATACTGTCAAACCAACTTTTTCATACAAAAAACAACCCAGATACTGTAAATGTTATCCAACCTAGAGTTTAAAGCATTCCAAAACAAGCCAAAACAAAATTACTGACAATTTATCAATCTTAAGGATTTTAAGATCACTTACATCTTCAGCAACATTCTCCACCACATTGTGAGAGACAGGTTCTGGACCCTGTAGTTATGTGGCTGCGATCTCCATCAAGGCAGTTGCTACTATGTCATCTTCTTCTTTCTCCTCACCTTTCTCCGCATTCTGTCCTTGATCTACGGTTTCTGGCGACTCCTCCAACTGTTGTTTCATTGAAAACCCGGAGACTATCTCTGTGTGTGATTTTAATAACTAGGGGGACTAATGATGGTTCGTTTAACATTCAGTCGATTAATATCTCGAAACCTTGCTCGTTGGAAGACTAACAATAATTTCAAACTCTGTAGTGTCTGTCTCACCTCGTCTACAACCCCGGTTGGGAGTTTCCATACACCTTCTCCTCCTAAAGATCCGTTTTTCTCCTGAAATACAAGCATCTGCAATATATAGAGAATACATTTTAAACATCCATGCATGTGCAAAGGTCAACTTATTCTTTGAAATTACTTCTTTCAAAGTTTTTCTGGTTCAACGTAGAATTACGAAATTTCACAGAAGGGCCATAATTTACAACCACAAAAAGAAATGATAGACCGAAAGGAAAAAAAAAAAGGAAAGCACAGATGCATCATAGATGTATATGGTTCAACGTAGAATTACGAAATTTCACAGAAGGGCCATAATTCTTCTTCTTCTTCTTCTTCTTCTTCCGCTGCTTCGTCCCTCGACTATCACGTTTTCTGTCATTTAGTCCGTTGACAAAAAAATCACGGGTGAGGATCCCTTGACTATAAAAATCTATAATTTTAGTACCCGCGCGTGGTTTTTGTCATAGTGCTGCCACGTGTCACCATAGTTAAATGATTTTTGTTTCATAGATAGTCCTTCGATTTTTAATTCCACTTTTACCTTTTAAATTTAATTTTTTTTTAATTTTTATTTTTATTTTTACTTTTTCTCATAACAGAGTATAACCAAATTTTCTATACTCTGTTTTCATTTTATTTTGTTTTTCGTTTCTTTTTTTGTAAGGACCCAACGTGCTTTTCGAGGTCCCGGAGAAGAAGAGCCTTATTGTGGGTGTACATGAACTTGATAAAGTAATGGACTTACAAAAGAAACCCGTTTTAATCCTACACCTCAAATTTGGGTCCTTACAAAAAAAGAAACGAAAAACAAAATAAAATGAAAACAGAGTATAGAAAATTTGGTTATACTCTGTTCTGAGAAAAAGTAAAAATAAAAATAAAAATTAAAAAAATATTAAATTCAAAGGGTAAAAGTGGATTTAAAAGTCGAAGGACTATTTATGAAACAAAAACCATTTCACTATGGTGACACGTGGCAGCACCAGGATAAAAACCACGCGCGGGGACTAAAATTATAGATTTTTGATAGTCAAGGGATCCTCACCCGTGATTTTTTTGTCAAGGGACTAAATGGCAGAAAGTGTGATAGTCGAGGGACGAAGCAGCGATTTAAGCCTCTATTGTCACGTGGTTGCAATATAGGTTTGACTTTATAGGTTTTGGGC
This sequence comes from Limnanthes douglasii subsp. nivea, assembly GCA_036936605.1. Classification (NCBI taxonomy): domain Eukaryota; kingdom Viridiplantae; phylum Streptophyta; class Magnoliopsida; order Brassicales; family Limnanthaceae; genus Limnanthes; species Limnanthes douglasii. The sequence continues at coordinate 200,744,670 of JAUPFV010000002.1, read as the reverse complement.
TTCAAATTGTAAGGTTTAAAAATAAAAGCTTTAGAGTTTGACATTTCCTCACCGAAAACCTATATCTAGAGGTGTCAAACGGGTTGAACCAGCACCAACCCGCACCGTTTAAATCAGAACCACGGGTTGCAGTTCTGCCGGGTTGCAGTCCTGCCGGGTTGCGGTCCTGGCGGGTTGCAGTCCTGTCGGGTTGCGGTCCTGCCAGGTTGCAGTCCTGCCGGGTTGCTCCTTATGCGGTCCTGCCAGGTTGCAGTCCTAATGGGCCAGTTTCACAGTTAAACCGCCAGTTCAAACCACCAGACGAACCATTTAAGCACCGTTTACCAGTTCAAACCATCAGCCAAACCATTTAACCATTTAAGAACCGTTTATCAGAATATTTTATAATGTTATTTAAAATTAATTTGTAAGTGTTTAATTGAATCTAATTTCAATAATTGAGTTAATTATTCTATTTCATGTATTTTAATTTAAATATGTTATCATTTTAATCGAAATTTTATAATCATCAATTACATTCTAAAAAAATAATTGTAATTTGATTTTGATACGTTTTCTTTTCTAATTATATTTATGTATTTAAGATATTTTATTTAATATTATGTAGATATTAAATAAAATAAGTACATCTACTTGTATTTCGATTACAAATTTACAACATTTGAAGTATAAATTTAATATTTGAAGTATTTAATTTTTGAAGTATAAATTTAAAGTTTTAAAAATTGTATAAATTTGGATTATGTTCCAATTGCATAAACACATGTAATTTGGTTGTGAAATAAATTCAAAAATACCAAATGTGTTTCAATTAACTATCTGTAATTTGGTTCCTAAAAAGAAATTATATTATGATGGCATAATTAAATATAATTAATTAAATATATTTATTTAGGAGATTAACATCATCAACAATATAAACTTTCGATTATGTTCCAAATTAACTTGTTAATAATATAAATTTTTTTTTTCAATAAACTAGAAAAAAAAGAAGGGTTTATAATATAAAATTTCTTTCATTAATCTAGAGAATTTAATATATATTTTTTTCATAAAAGTACTAAAATTATTAAAAAACTAATAGTTCGAAAAATCTATTTATAGATTTTTATTTTTTTTAAATAATAGTTCGAATTTCCTATTTAAATAATTTTTTTTAATTTTTTTTAAATATTAGTGCGCGAAATCCTATATATAAAGTTTTGATTATTTTTAATAGTTTAAAGTGCTTACATTTTTAAAAAAAAAAAAATTTTTTATAAAAAATATATATTTTTAAAAAAAAAATCAGTCACGGATGACGTCAGCAAGTGACGTCATCCGTGACGTCATCAAGCGGACCATCCGGCCAATCATCCGGATGGTCCGCGCCAACGGCTATTTCAAACGAACTAGCCGTTGGTCATCCGGGGCATCCGGGCGAACCGTCCGGATGGTCCGATTTGCCTGTCCGGGCGTCCGGGCGAAACCGTCCGGATGCCCCGGACCGTGTGCCCGGACCATCCGGATGGTCCGGACGAAAAACAAAAACCGGTTTTTTCAAAAAAAAAGAGTCTCCCCTATAAATAGAGGAGACTCCAACTCCAACCTCACACGCTCTCTAAATCTACTATAAACTCTCTAAATCTCTCAACTTGTTCTAGATTTTGTTATTAATCTTAACTTTTGTATTTTACATATCGTACTTCTGTTTTCGAAATAGTTAGATTTTTTTTTCGAAAAAAAATTGTTATTAGTTTGTATTAGTTATTATTTGTGCTTATTTCCTATTTCCAATGCCGTCTTGTGGCTTCAACAACAGGTTAGGACAAGCAACTCCGAAAACTGATTTTTCGGAATTTTCTTCTTTTATGATGTCTCCTCCACCCGAGAGGGATCCGATCACACGACGCATCAAATGTGCCACTGAACCTACGAATATGAGTAAGACTCTCAAACAAAATTTTAGTTTGAAAATTTCTCATAAGGAGAGGCGAAACTTCAAACTTGTTAGTACTACACGTACGACTGTTAGTAAGACCGCCAAACCAAATTTTAGTTCTAAAATGGTCGACAAGGTGACACGAAGTGTCAAACACCCAACTATAACCAAGACTAAGAGTAAGACCGTTGTTCCTAAACAAAGTCTTAGTACGAAGACGAAGATGGTCGATTTGATTGTTGTTGCGTTAAGTAAGGTTAATCGTGAGACTCGAGAACAAGTTTTGGGAGATCCATTACAAATTGCAGCTACTGTTGAGAAAGTTTTGCGACTTAAAAAAGTGGTTAGCGACAAGAGACTAAAAAATGTATTTTAGTAATTGTAATATTAAATATTTTAATATAACTTGTAATATTTTAGCATTTGTAATATTAAATATTTTAATATGACTTGTAATATTTTAGCATTTGTAATATTAAATATTTTAATATGACTTGTAATATTTTAGCATGATAAAATATGATTTTGGTTTAAAAAATAATAAATAACACTTGTTATATTTAAAACCAAATCACAATAATAAAATTTAAAATGTAATATTAAAATTACAACAATATAACTTAAAAATAATAAATAACACTTGTAATATTTAAAACCAAATCACAATAATAAAATTCAAAATGTAATATTAAAATTATAACAATATAACTTAAAAATAATAAATAACACTTGTAATATTTAAAACCAAATCACAATAATAAAATTAAAAATGTAATATTATAATTACAACCATATAACTTAAAAATAATAAATAACGCTTGTAATATTTAAAAACAAATCATAGTAATAAAATTCAAAATGTAATATTAAAATTATAACCATAAATTTTGTAATTTTTTAACATGATAAGATATAGTTTTGGTTTGTAATATTAAAATCAACACTACTAATATTAAATCTAAAAACATAATAATAATATTGAAAATGTGATAATAACATAAGTAATATTTAAAATTTTGGACTATATAATAATTGCAACACTTAAAATATTAATAACCAACACTTAAAATATTTTAATCTCAATATTTTTTAAATATAACATTTTGGTTATAAAATAAATAAAATCAGCATAATATTTACCGATAAACCGCCAATTTTTTACAAATAAACCGTGGTTTCGCAGTCGTGCCAGGTTGCAGTCCTGTCGGGTTGCAGTCCTGCCGGGTTGCAGTCCTGGGAGGTTGCAGTCCTGCAGGGTTGCTCCTTATGCGGTCCTGGCGGGTTGCGGTCCTAATGGGCCAGTTTCGCAGGTAAACCGTCAGCTCTTAAGCAGGTTGTCAGCTTTGAACCGTGGTTCCTGAACCATTAGACACCTCTACCTATATCAGACAATAACCGTTATCTATGATCAGAAGATTTGAGCTTTTTTCACTATTTTCTCTTTGTAGTTCTTCAACATGATAATTGAAAGGGGCAGGCAAACCAATGAATTTTTTTTTATTCAATAGAAAATCACAATAAATGTTATTATATTTTCCAGGATATGAAGAGCGATTCTTCAACTAGTATCAGAACCAATGAAACATTTTTTATAATTATTAGAATAAATCAAATAATATGTATATGTATCATATATATTTTTAACGGTAAATAATCTATGTCACTGGGTTTATGTTTTTGAGCTGGTTGTGATATAGATTTGAAAACTTATGAAAAACATGATTTGTGATTTATTCAAGTTGAAAAATCATGTTTATGTATTTTATTTGAAACCTGTGATTAAATTACTGTTTTTCGGTAGCTTTGAATTTTATGATTGATTACGGTTCGATTTGATGTGTAAGAATTTTGATTTTATCAAAATCACCATCAAAGCAACCTTGATTTGATGAATCAGTTCAAACTATTGGGGTAGTGGCTCATCGAACACTTAACCCCTAATGTCAACGTTAATCAAAAGCTATCCGACGATGTTCACCATGATCAACGAACTGTGGACGTTATGGTAAACATTGTGACATACAAAGATTCGTGAACTCACTTCTGCCGCGATGATAGTAGTGGGGGCTAGCGGTTGAGCTAACGCTCAATGACTCCATGCACAGCTACTGCTGCAATTCGCAGCATGTTGGTGCAGGTGGGCACTGCTCAAGACCTATAGCAGGTCGCTGCACCCTGGGTAGTTAGCCCAGTCAGTTACTTTTTCATTTTTTTTAAATACAAATAAAATTAATTGCTAAATTAATTTAAATTATGACTTTTGATTTATTTCACAAATTGTTAAGTGTTTGGGTATGTTATATGTTGTGCCTGTATTTGTGAAATAAATGATACTATGCATGAATGCTAAATAGTTTATACATGACTATGGTTTCGCAGACCAGTAGGTGAATTAAAGAATTAATTAATCGTTCCTCAAGAAGGTTAAATTGATCCCCTTACGATCCTAGGCTTCAAAAGGTTTCGGGATTAATTTAAATTCAGATATTATCGGCTATTCGGAAGGTTTCACCGATACTTAAGAAAATTATCGGAAAGTACACCGGGGAAACTAACTAGTTTAAGAAATAAGAGAAGTCAATTAACTTATGCACAAGTCTTATGTTACAAAGTATCCTAGTAGCACTTCATGGAGCTATCCCCAAGGAGGTTACCAAGATTACGGTATTTCTCGCGAAGGTCGAGAAAACCTTTGCTAAGAACAAAAATGTAGAGAGGCAGCGTCTTATAAAAGAGAACTCTACCAAGAAGTACACTAGGATAGTAAAAATCAATGAGCACATTTTTGGAATATTTGTGGTTGGCCAAAAGTTGAAGGTAATCGTGGTATACCTTCCTGGTGAATGTGTGGTGGGATTCACATTTAATCATTGTTGGAACGATTTAAGTTTTTCTAATCCATCTATCAATGCATACGGAAAAAATAGAATATCAATGTGTTGATTCCCCACGATGCACATGAGGAGGAGAGAATTAAATTGGCAATTCTTGAGGCTAATGTGATAGCATCTTCAAAAGGGATATCCAGTTGCAGCAAGGGCTTACAAACCTCAGGAAAAGAAACTAAACCCATCATAGTCAGATATTACTTCTTCGTAGGTTATTATTAACACTTTAGGGGGTTTAAGTTTTATGATTGTCTCACTTGTACTATATTTGAAATGGGAATGACAAAGTTTCTCGAGGATGTTGAGTTTGTGGGGAAGAATAAGGGAACATATATTGATTTTTACGAAACATCTGTAGAGATTCATGCAGGTTTTAACGAGGATATTCAGCTATAAAATATTTAGCTCTAATGCCAATCATTTTGGTCCTGTAAGAATAAGTTAATCCTAAAATTTATATTAATGTTCCACTTGAGGGTTCTAACAAAGATACAAATTTGGTCCAATTAGAACAAGAAAAACCTCAATGTAATCTTCCACAAAAATATCAAAATGATGGCATTCATAATGATTAAAATCTACCTCCTCAAGAAATTAAATAAAAGGACATAGTGGCCTTAAGAAGGTCCATGAGAAAAAAAAAAGAGTGTCATAAGTCCCCATTTTATAATGTATATTTAGGAGCACGATGAGTCATGTGTTTGTAGATGATCTATCATCTTACAAACATGCCATGGTAAGATCTGACTCCTGGAAGTGGATCGACACTATGACATAAGAGTATAAATCGAACAGGACAATATAAAAGAGTTTACAAAAGAGAATTGGTTGTAAAAGGGTTTACAAAATGAAATACAATTCCTTGGGTAATGTGTAAAGACATAAAACGTGTCTAGTAGAGAAAAGTTGCACTCAGTATAAAGAGATTGATTTTATAGAAACCTCTGCTCTTGTATCAATGAAGAATTTATTTAGATCAATCATGGCATTGGTTACACACTTTGACCCTCAGCTCTATCAAATGAATGTTAAGACCGTTTCTCTCAACGGTAATATGGAGGAAATGATTTATATGGTGCAACCTAAACATTGTGTGGAAAGAAACTCATATTATATGGTTTTCAGGCTTAAGATATCTATTGATAGGCTCAAATAGGCCTCTCACCAGTGGTACTACGAATTCCTTAAGGTGATAGTCCTTTTTTTACTTTGATATCAACTCAGTTGAGGATTATGTGTATCACAAGTTCACTGAGAGTAATTTCATATTTCTTATAGTATATGTGGATGGTATATTGCTTGCCTCAAACAATAACAATTGTTATATACTACAAAGAGATTTCTATCAGACAATATGGATATAAAGTACTTCGGTTATGTTAATTTTGTATTAGGAATCCAAATACATCGAGATCGTTCCCGCTGTATTCTTAGATTATCACAAATACATATATTGATAGTGTGTGACAATGATATGGATTCTTCCATCGTTTCCCCCAAAGCTCGAATATTTGTAACGAGGCTATTCATTCTCATGTGAAAATCTTCAAATTTTTCATTGTCACCCATATTCAGCATTTCGAATTCAGATTTTAGGGTCTGAATCCGTGCCTTCTTTGCTTTGTCTGCACCTTGGCATACGGTTCTTATCATATCCCAGGCGTCCTTCGATGTTCCCTTGTTCGCAATTGAGAGCAATACATCTTCGGGAATTGCCTGATACACCATTGCTAGCGATATCCTCAATAGCGCTATCCTCAATAGTCAGAAACTCGGTATACATCCTCAATAGACTACCCACGCGAGCATTGACAGGTAAGACGCCGTATGAAGCATGGACAACAAGGAAACCGCAGATAAGTCATGTACGGGTCTTTGGGTGCTTATCGCACATGAAAACTCCAAGTGTGCACAACACAAAGCTGGATGATCGCAGTAAAAAGTTAGTTAATCTGGGGATAGAGCCTGGAACTAAAGGATACCGTTTATATGATCCCAAGGAAGATCGTATACATATAAGCCATGATGTCATTTTCGAAGAAACGAAGCAATGGTCGTGGAGTATGATTGCAGATAGGGAGGAGACACATGAGAGTTTTATTGTGGCAAGTATGCCTGAGGTTGATGAAACCGGTCAAGATGAGACCAAAATCGTGGAGTATGGTGATGACAACCATAGTGGCAATAACACCCAGACGTCAACACCACAGTCGCGGGCTTCTGAGTCTTCTCAGTCCTTTGTTGGATATGACAACTACAGTAACACTCAGGTATCCACTCCACATTCTCAGTCGTCTGCTTCTAGAATCAATCAAGATAATTACGGTGATAGAACAGAGCCAAAAAGATTCAGACTTTTGAGTGAAATTTACAATGTCACAGAGGAAATATAGCTTGATGAAGAAGAATTATGGCTCATGGGGGTAGATGAACCTGTCAACTATACACAGGTAGCAAAAGATGTCAACTGGAGGCAATCAATGAGGCAAATGATACATGGAAATTGACGAGTCTACCACCTGGACAGAAGATCATAGGTCTGAAATGGATCTATAAATTAAAAAGGGATGCCAACGGGAAGGTGGTAAAATACAAGGCACGCCTCGTAGCAAAGGGTTATGTACAAGAACATGGCATTGATTTTGATGAAGTATACGCACCAGTTACTCGGTTGGAGACAGTGAGGTTGCTATTAGCTTTGGCAGCTAAAAATCAATGGGAAGTGCACCATCTCGACGTAAAGACGGCCTTCTTGAATGGAGATATAGTGGAAGATGTATACGTTGCCCAACCAGAGGGATTTGAAAGAAAGGGACAAGAGCACCTAGTGTACAAATTATTTAAAGCTTTGTATGGACTTCGCCAGGCGCCTCGTGCTTGGTACGCCAAACTGAATTCATGTCTTATAAATCTTGGATTTACTCGTTGTCCGTACGAGCATGCTGTATACACAAGGAAGGAGGGAGAAAACCGTTTGGTTATTGCAGTATACGTAGATGACATTCTAGTAACAGGCACGAGTGTCTTAGCAATCAAGGATTTCAAGAACCAGATGAAGTTTCAGTTCGAGATGAGCGACATAGGAAAGCTCAGCTACTACTTGGGAATAGAAGTTGAACAAGGAGAAGGATATATCGAATTAAAACAAGCAGGTTATGCACGAAAAATTCTGGAAAATGCAGGCATGGCAGATTGTAATCCGACGAAGTATCCAATGGATCCAAAGGAACAGCTTGATCGAGACGAGACAGGAAAGTTGGTCAATGCTACAGACTACAAGAGTATGGTAGGGGGTCTACGATACTTGGTTCATACGCGACCATATATCGCATACTCAGTGGGTATAGTCAGCCGATATATGGAAAAACCCACAAAAGGCACCAGGATGCAGTGAAAAGAATACTCAGGTACGTTAAGGGAACTATACAACACGGGTTGGTGTATACAAAGAATAGTGGCAATAATGTGTTAACTGGGTTTTCAGATAGTGACTTGGGTGGACAAATTGAATATAGAAAGAGCACAGGAGGCTTAGTTTATTACTTGAATGAGAGTATTATCACTTGGGTCTCACAAAAACAGAAGTGTGTTGCTCTATCATCGTGTAAAGCTGAATTCATGGTTGCTACCGCAGCAGCTTGCCAAGGTATTTGGCTTAGATATACTCTTAGTCAGATAACACATGAAGCTGTTGGCCCAGTGATTTTATGCATAGATAATCGATCTGCAATCGACCTGGCTAAGAATCCTATGTTCCATGGTAGAAGCAAGCATATCGACAAAAGGTTTCACTTTATCAGGGAATGCGTAGAGCGAGGAGAAGTTGTCTTGAAACATGTTTGCAGCAACGATCAAAGAACAGATATTTTGACAAAGGGGCTAGCTACTGTCAAGTTTGAAAACATGAGGAAACTATTGGGAGTCAAAAACTTGAGTAAACGAGGTTGAGATTAGGAGGGAGAGTGTTGCATTTAATCTCAAACTTTAATTGTGTCCTTTGAATTTGTCTGTTTCTTTTTCACATTGTCGTTTCACTTTATGCTGTCTTTTTGTCTACTCAACTTTGGACTATTTAATAGTCTCTCTATTACCTAATAATTCAGATCCGAGATTCAGCATTATCTCTGTTGTCTCAAAACGGTGTATATTAATCTGTTTTTAGACTAGATATAGGACAGAGATCTCGACACATCTACTTATGACACGATAGCTAAACGACGACAACAACACAAAGTATCCCTTCCTGCCATGCCAACTTGCCAAGGATGACTTATTTTATTGATTTAGAATGAAAGAGGGGCAATAAAAAAAGCCTAAACACTAGGCTAAAAAGCATAGTCCTCCGTCTTTACCCATTGTATCAACATAGTCTATTTCGTTCACTTCTCCATAAAACTCATCCCTTTTATTTTATAAATTTGTATGATTTGTCCCTTAGTATATTTTGAGGGACCAAAAATGATACAAAATTTGGAATTTGGGACCAAAAATGATACAAAACTTAGAATTTAAGTGTCACGTGTTAGTTTTTAAATGGCTTAAGGGATGAGTTTTATGCAGAAGTGAACAAAAGAGACTTTGTTGATACAAGTGGTAAACATAGAGGACTAAAAGGGTGTTTTTTACCCTAAAAACTATTATTTTTAGCTAGTTTCGGCTTGAAAGAGAAATTATATTTAATGATTTTATATTCTTTTTAAAAAATAGATAATTTGATGGCTCCAAGAACAGAGGATGCTCCAAGAACAGAGCAAACTTCAAGAACAAAGACTCTTAAAAGAAGATGATTAACTCAATCATTGAAAATCAATCGATGGAAGAATTTCCCGTTCTTCGCAGTGCTGATAATCAACAACAACCTTCGAGAAAGAAATTTGTTGATCTGTTCAAACCAGAGGAAGAGTGGTCGACATTAAACCCATAATTTACAAAAGAAACAGAGCATCATTATTCGATCCAGTACAGCGAAAAGGCTAAAGAAACTTTAATCAGGAAATCAAGAATCACTCTGATTGGAAAGTTTGGTAATGGTATTCTTAAGAAACTGAAACTTGAAATTTTCTTGGCTAATCTGAAATTCAGGGGTCCATTCAACTATGAAGTATGGGACTCTCATCACATTTTCTTTGAGTTCGAATTAAAGGAAGATGTTATAAAGATGTGGTCAAGAAATGTATGGAGGTTTGATGATTCTGTAATGAGAATATTGAGATGGAGTCAAGATTTCAATAAAAAGTTCGAAAACCCTACTGTCTTAACCTGGGTTCGCTTTGAAAATCTGCCAGAATGCTTATATGATACTGGATTGGTAAATGATATTGCTTCAGCTATAGGGCCAACCTATAGGGTTGTTGTTCCTCACAAAAATCGAGCCCATGCTAATGCTTGTTATGCCCAAATAGAAGTTGATGTTTCTAAAAATTTAAAAAGGAAATTATGGATTGGTTTTGGTAACAACGATGGTTACTGGATTTCAATCAGTTATAAAAATGTGCCATCATACTGTAACTGTTGTTATCACCTAGGGCACAAGTCATCTGATTATAAAAAAGCTATCAAGAAAGTTGAAGAAATTGTATCGGTTAAAGAAAACAGCAAAACGGATGAAGTTTCAGATGATAAAGAAGGAAAAGAAAAGCTATCTGCAAACACTACTGAAACAAAAAATGTTCTTAAAGTTTATAGAAGAAAACTTAAATCTGTTATTACTCAAAAGGATCAAGAGGAAGAAAATAATAAAAGTGGTACAGATCATGATGTCAATAACAAGTGTTCACAGGAGCAACTGATTAATATCATACAACAACAAATTGAAAGCAACAAGTCGAATTCACCAGGCAGTAGCAAAGAATTTATAGAAGCTATAGACAAGATTGATGAAGAAAATTTTAAAGATCATTCTCCTGATCCAAACATTGGAAGCTGCTCTCCCTCTCCAACGCACTCTCCTCAACAAAGCTTCAATGAAATAATAACATCCAAGATGAAAACTGCAAAAAGAAGAAGGTCAACTGGTAAGTTATTTATCAAGTCTCTAAGTTCAAGAGACAGAGTCTACAAATCCTATTCTGATAATGATCAGAGCAATTAGTTGGAATGCAAGGGGGGTGAGTAATAATCCTACCTTGAGAAGCCTTAAATTTATGATAAGATCTGAGTGTATTAGGGTGATTACTATTCAAGAGCCTATGTCTAAGAGTGAAAACATTAAAGAAGTTGATGATGATCTTGGTTTTGGTGGCTGTTTTGCTAATGTTTCTAACAAGCTGTGGGTTTTCTGGATGGATAATGTCAATATTAATATTGTTCTTAATAAGGAGCAATGTGTCCATATGGAGATTGAATACCCTGGAGTCATTGAATACTTTACTTCAGTCTATGCTAAGTTCAATCGTGTTCAGAGATTGGATCTTTGAGAGAGTCTTATGGCTATTGCTGATAATGATAAGGCTTGGATATGTGTGGGTGATTTTAATACTATTTCTTCTCATGAGGAGCAGCTGGGTTGCATATTATCTTGTCAAGCCAGTATGGATAACTTCAATGAAACCATAAGGAATTGTAATCTAAATGATGCTGGTTATAGTGGTTCCAAGTTTACTTGGTCTAGAAGCAACAAATAGAGAAGGCTGGATCGTGCTCTGGTCAATGATAAGTGGATCTCTATGTTTAAAGAAACGCAGGTTTTTCACATGGTCAGAACATGTTCTGACCATGCTCCCTTACTAATATCTGTTAACTTACTTGATACTAATAATACTATAGGTAAAAAAAGAATTTTAGATCTCTAAACACTTGGTTCAATGATGATACTTTCCTTAGTGTTGTTGAGCAGGATTGAAATCAACCAATAGCTAGCCATCCAAGCAAAACTTTTTGGTACAAGCTAAGGAGACTCAAAGGCTTTCTTAAGATATGGAATAAGGAGAAGTTTGGCAATGTGTTTGACAGTGTGAAAGAAACTGAAAGCAATCTCAAAAAGATGGAGATTCTTCATTATACAAACAACAATCAGCAAACGGTTTCTAGTTTAGCTATGGCTAATAGTATGCACTTAAAATATATAAGGAATGAAAATTCTTACTGGAGACAGAAATATTTCAATAAATGGTTACATGAGGGTTGATGAGGGAAGGATTTATTCGATTCGCAAGTCAGACTTTTGGAATATTTAACCAATATGTACTTTGTAAAAAGTAATAAGAAGTAAATATGTTTTTACTTAGTAAGTTTGTGGGATGAATTAGCCCCTAATGGACCAATTGTCTAAGTCCAATGGCTCAATAGGCCAAAAGGCCCACAACAATTGCTATATAAGCTAACTGATCTTTTCTTAAAATGGGAGATCATTTGTTGCTAGGGTTTCAGTGAGGGTATTTTCTTGTGGATCTTTCGAACTTTTCTTTTTTTTATATATTTTTCAATTATCTTTCCATTCCTGATATTTTTCATCATCAAATGGCGCCGTCTGTGGGAAGATAACCGGTACCCGGATAACATATCTAAAACCGTTACGAGCATCGTTTTTATCAATCGAATCCTAAAGGATTACCCTCTGACCTCGCTGCTATGTACTTAAACTCGCCTTCGAGAGAGCCAAAACTCCATCGGCCTCCTCGCCATGGCCATCAGCAACCACCACAACCTCTCCCTTTCGAACCCAAGCATTAACGACGATCATTCTTGCTATTCTCTCTGAACAATTTTGGACACACCACTGCTCGCTATTCTCTCTTTGTTTATAATATTTCTTGATTCATCTAACAATTTTGCAGGATCTATTGTTTTGTTAATATCTTCATAGAATTTGTATTACTATTTGTGTTTTTTTTTGTGTTTGTGTTTTCTTTGTATTTTACAGATATGGATCAAGGTCTTTCACACATGATTCCCAGATCTAGAAATCCACTTCAAGACCAACTCTTTCTCACTAGAAGGCCTTCGAAAGAGAACTTGGACAGATTCGTACTGAATCGAGCGGCTATGGATTTCGATTACGCGCACTACATGGTGACAGGCGGTAGAAAAGGTAAAGAGAATCCCGCCGGATCGATGAGCTCGCCGTCGAGTACAACATACCAGAAGCAATTAGTGGAAACGTTTAATATGAACAGGCCTCGAATTCTCGCATTCAGGAACAAGCCACCGGAACCGGTGGATTTGATGCCTTACGAACATAACGTCTCTCTTCAGCAGCCGAAATCAGTCAAACCGCGCCGATACATACCTCAGAGATCTGAAAGAACATTAGATGCGCCTGATCTAGTAGATGATTATTATCTGAATTTACTCGTTTGGGGTAGTAGAAATGTTCTTGTGATTGCTTTGGGAAACACAGTCTATCCGTGGGATGCTTCAAATGATTCTACTTTAGAACTTGTCACCGTTGAAGATGAAGATGGTCCTGTGACAAGTGTCAACTGGGCTCCTGATGGACGTCATATTGCAAGCGGCTTGAACAGCTCAGATGTACAATTGTGGGATTCGACATCCAATCGACTAGTTAAGAACACTAAAAGGAGGACACAGATCTCGAGTTGGTTCCTTAGCATGGAACAACCACATCCTCACTACAGGAGGAATGGATGGGCAGATCATAAACAACGATGTCAGAATCCGATCACACATCGTCGAGACCTACAGAGGCCATAAAAACGAAGTATGTGGATTAAAATGGTCTGGTTCGGGTCAACAACTAGCTAGTGGAGGAAACGACAACCTCTTACACATATGGGACCGATCAATGGCCTCCTCAAATTCGTCACCGCAACAATATCTTCACCGTCTACAGGACTATACATCAGCAGTTAAAGCCCTAGTTTGGTGTTCATTCCAAGGTAACTTGCTCGCATCAGGAGGTGGGGGTGGAGACAGAACAATCAAGTTCTGGAATGCGCACACGGGTGCTTGTCTGAATTCAGTCGATACTGGTTCTCAAGTGTGTGCTTTGTTGTGGAATAAAAATGAGAGAGAGTTACTTAGCTCACATGGATTTACTCAGAATCAGTTGACTTTGTGGAAATATCCGTCCATGGTTAAAGTGGCTGAACTAACCGGTCATACGTCAAAGGAGCGTGGCTTCTTAAAGACGGGTTGCTGAGCAACAGCAACGACTCCGACAAGAGAGTTGGGGATCCGACTTGTTTATTGTCCTCTTATCTTCATCAATCGAGATCTACTCCGCCATGGAAAAGTACGAAAAGTATGAAAAATCGGCGATGGAACAGATCAGCCTCTCTATGCCTCGTCCCCTGTGGACTCTGTACTAGACAAGGAAAATTTTAGTCTGGAAGAGCTTCTCGATGAAGAAGAACTTATTCAAGAATGCAAAGCTCTGAAACAGCCGAGTGTTCTTCGTTTTCCAGGTGTAACACCATCACTCTCTTGATTTGTTAGGGCTACGGGAGTTGCGAATTAGGTTGAAAACATCACATTCCTTGCTTCGTTCAAGTATTGATTTCTACTGTTTCTAAATACCTAATTGCGTTTGTTGCTTATTTGGTTTTGTTTGTATCCGCGCAATCGATTCCTTCATATGCTTATTAAGTTCGTTAATTTTTAGCAGTAGTTATATACTCATGTCGAGTTATGCTTGATATTCTCTGTTAAAGGTGTTCAATCGATGCTAATACCAAAGTTTGTGTCCATTCATGTCCATTTATGGTTGATATGAAACTGTCTCTTTACTGTGTTGTTGAGGTTTTAAGATATCCCTGTCAAACTTTGCTGAACTATATCCATCTATTGAATGAATTGGGTTTAAGCCAAGACAAGTGTACATTAACATATTTTTAATTCTTATTGGAAGACTTGGTCTTCTTACATATTTGAAAATATTAGTAACTAACTAAGATACACAACTGATGGTTTTCTTTTGCTACTACGTGTGTAATCTTACCTTGATTAGATGTAGGTACAACTTTTCATGAACGGAAAGGACTCTGTCACACCCTTAATTCTGCCTGATTATTTATCTTCTTCTATTCTTATCCATTATTTAGATAGACTCGTTAAAACAATCTAAAGTTTATAATATTAGGAGTATATTATGTTACAATATGTTTTTATTATATTATATAAATATTATCAAAACAAAATAATGAAAAAGTATTTTAATTTTATAATACCACTGGTCTAATCGCAAATAAAAACATATACATATGTTACATAGTTATTACTGCGGTTTTAATAGATAAATGATTACTTAAGTGGAAATAATTTTTATAATGTAATGTTGAAAATTTAAATTGGAATGTGGATAGTACGAAGCTATTTTATTAATGTATATGCGGAATAAGGTGTTTTTTTTTTGTTTTTTTTTTATTTTTTTTGGGAAACCTACAGCTTCAGAGTGCAATGAGTAGTGTGCACGGGGTAAACCTTCAGTCTGACACAATAGCCTCCAAACGAACACCAAGAGATAAATCATACAAGGTAGTGTACACGGGGTAAACCTTCAGTCTGACACAATAGCCTCCAAACGAACACCAAGAGATAAATAATACAAGGTGGCAGGTTCAGCCCAGATATCGTATGTAGAGGGATTCGAACTCATGACCTTTGGTCACAAGCATGTCTTACTCAACCAACTCGGCTACCCCTTTGGAGAATAAGGTATTTCTGTTTTTTACATTACGGGATTAAAGTAGTCGGCATCTATTATTATCAGTTTATCGGTTTTGTCAGTTCGGTTTCGTATATGTTTTATAGTTTATCGATTTTATCAGTTCGGTTTCAGATCGATTTACAATTTCGGTCCTTTATCGGTTTCGGTTTTTAAAATGGAATCGCGAAGTAGACCACTAAGGTTCAGTCTGGTTCTTATCGGTTCGATTTCGATCCGGTTTCCGGTTTTCTAGAACCATTAACAGCTCTAGCCAGGCTTCTAGAATAAAAGAAAGTTTGAAAGTTTCTTACGGTCACTCTTTTATGCCCTTACGGGATAGTGTGGTGTAGTTAACACAAAATTTTAAGAGAAATTTTAGGAGGTCGTTTAGTATTGTAGAAGAAATTTTGATAAAAATCACGATCAACTATTCGAATTGTTTATGCGTATAAAAATGTTATTAGTGTCTTTCAGTATCAAAATAATTATTGTTGTTTTGTTTTGCTTATGTGGTCACTTACGGGTGAATGCAGATGCAAATCGAAACAAACAAAAGTTACAACAAATGTCTATGGAGTACGCATCAACTGATAGAGTATCAAAACTAAGTGTTTATTGTTAGAATAAAGTCTTAAATGGATATTTATGGAGTCTGCATCAATTGATATGCCCATTCGTTTTATGGTCATTTAGAAGTATATATGGAGAACACACTATTGTACTATTTTATCATAATAAATTAAGAATGTCAAGCTGCGACCAAATTCCCAGATCGGTTAAACGTGAGAAGTATCAGTAGTATATAACTAAGAACATATCTAAAAAAAGTATGAATATATCTCAACTAGTATGAGACATTTTGGAAGAGGACTAAAAGCAAATCTGTGAGTGCCTTCAGACCTAAAGCGAACAATATCTTATTAGTGTGGAGATCGGGTAGTTTTTACTTATATATGGAGGCAAAAATGCGGTACCAATATTCCCAATAAATGGTATCAGAGCTCTAGGCCTAGAGAAATAACTGATATGGATAAAATTCTCAGCAGATGTCAAACATAATGAACCAACAGTCGTGCTCAAGGTGAATGATCTGCTTTATAGATCCTAGTTCGGAGTGCTTGTGGCTCATCAAGTGGCGTGACTTGATTAGAGTCTATCAAAATGGTGGTACTTGATTCGAGTGATGGTAAAGAACAAGATAGTATGGTCTAATAGGAGGTGAGCAGATAAAACAGTTGTAATGCTCTATTGATCAGGTGGGAGAGCAACCTGATTAAAGTGGACGAATGTAAATCAATTAAGAATAAGCTAAAAGTGGTACTTCGTTCGATAAGAGGATTTGTTATGGTGCGACCAAAGTTTTAGATTGGTTAAACATAAGAAGTAGCAGTGGAATATAAGTAAGAACATATCTAAACTAGTATAAGGAATTTTGGAAGTAGACCAAAAGCAAAGTCGTAAGGGCATTTGGACGCAAAACGGATAATATCATATTAGTGCGGTACCCATATTCTCAACAAAAAAAGAATTTAACATCAGACAGATTTCTAAAGAGATATCAAATTGTATTAGATCAAAAATGGATGTGACATGGAAAAATATATAATCGTTAGTCATATACGATTATACTTTTAATAGTTTGTATAAGTTTTCATGGATTGATTTAGAGAAAGCTAAGAGAGCCATAACTGAAATAGTTTTACTTATTTCAATCTAATTAAGTCTCATTTATATCATTGAAGAATCTTCATATTACAACTCCTTATTCACTTGAATATAGTTTTGAAAATAATTATTTCAAACGATGTTTTGCAGCATTTGGGTCTTTGTCTACGAGTTTTTCATACTTAACATCCAATATTATTTATCGATGGATCGCTTTTAGCAATACTCCAATATAAAATAAGGAGTAATGTTATAAAACATAGTTAAATATGGTAATAATAGTGAGTTTTTTATTAAACTACAAAATACGCTGTATATTTAATTTACGACTTGCATAACATGCTTGATATTTAATTTAAGAAATGTAAACCATGTCTTATATGTGATTTTTAAAGTGTTAAAAAATCTTTATACTTGATTTATGATTATTTAACATTCTTGCTTATGGAAGAGACGTCATCGCGGATATTACTAACACTTTACAAAGTATTATATGTCCCACAATAGTATTCATCAAGTAAATGAAACTTGTATCCACCTTTATTGATCTCGCCTTCATCTTATCATTTTTTTATGACGAGGAGTTAATGGGGATTGTAGCATCAACAAAGATGTTTTAGTCATCACTATCAAGATCTTAGAGCCGAAATCAGGTGACATCTCCATAAACATTATGTACATGAAGAGTTATGACTGAATTAGAGGCATAACATCCATTTTTCCCTCATAGTGAGTATTTATTGGTTTCAATGGATCTGGTACTACAAGGTTCGATGAACTAACACTTGAAGTTGTCTTGGGATGAAGGGTTTCGAAAATGAAAATCCAAATCGTAGCTATGATAGTAGATGAATCGTTATCCTCCAATGATATCCTCGATTGCCCATGGTTCAATCAAATATGTGCTATAATATCAAGTATTCACCCTTTGAAAGTGTCTGACTATATCGTGCAGTATCGGTCAAAGAGGAAACAATCATTGGCCGCGTAATTTATTACGTAAGCAAATTACTACTCGTTTCCAAAAGTAGGTATTTATAGCTAGAGAAACCATTTTTTAGTCTTAGTAGTGGCAACTAGAAAAATGATGTCATATTTCGAAGATGATATCATTATCATCCAAACATGGTTTTCCTTGAGAAATATCCTTTAAAAATAAAAAACTTTAAGAAATTTAACACGGTAGTCTTTAGAGCTTGGATATTTTGGCATCAAGTTCAAGTTGCGAACAATTATCAAAGCTCAAGTTCTTCCATATCTCTCACTGAATTCCAAGCCGAATGACCTGCCTCCACAGAATCCAGTCACAGGCTACTATGGATAGTCTCTACGGACAAGGGCTCAAACAACCAAGTATTTTTGCTGTTATATAACTTATTTTTTCCACGAGATACTCTATTCATCAATCTATCAAATTTGGATTCCATAACTAAAAAATGAGGTCTTGTATGAAGCGGTTGTGGTTGGGCCCGACTTGTACAACTATACAGGACATGATATGTAAGACTTCTTATTGACTCTCAATATTGAAAATAATATATTTTTTCCTCTATTTAGCATTATTACATACTAGGGCCTTTAAGGTCGAAAAGATGCAGTACAAACAAGTACAACAAGATGAAAATAAAATAGTCGATGCACTAGCTTCTGCAACAAGCATCGTGTCAGAACTTTAGGTCATTCCCCAAAAGTCACCAACTATCAACAAATCAAAAAAGGCTATGATCAACGACAAGCGATATGATTGGCAAACACTTAATATTAGCTTACTTTATGCAAAAAAAAATGCTCACAATAGACAAATTTGAAGTAAGGCGTGTCAAAATATGATTCGATCACTACAATGTACTTGACAACATTGTTTACCTTGAGCTATCATAACGTTTTAAAACAATTTTTATGCTTATATGAATCTACTTTCATACTCGATGAGCTCTACGGAGAATAGGTAGGTTCTTATTGAAAATATAAAACCCTCCATAAAAGATGTTTGCTCCAGACTACGATTGGGCTATAATCCACGAGGACACTGTAACACTCGCACGACGTTGTAACAAATGTACACACCACCGGATGGAGCACTACCAAACAATATTACCCCATAGGTATGATTCTAAGATATGTTTTTGTCATTTTTAAACATGAGATGTAGTAT
Source organism: Limnanthes douglasii subsp. nivea (assembly GCA_036936605.1). Classification (NCBI taxonomy): domain Eukaryota; kingdom Viridiplantae; phylum Streptophyta; class Magnoliopsida; order Brassicales; family Limnanthaceae; genus Limnanthes; species Limnanthes douglasii. The sequence continues at coordinate 200,725,435 of JAUPFV010000002.1, read as the reverse complement.
TTTGTAGAGTTTTCTCTAACATGAAAGATAGATACCTCGTCAAACTCAGTCAAACTAGGAAGTATCATATACCGTGACAGCTAAGGTAAATCCAGACACTTACAAGATGGTGGATGTAGATGAGAATACTCTCCAATGTGAAATATTTCTAATTGTACCTTTTCTGAGGTGTATCTGCTATTATTAGACCTTTTCATCATATTTACAATTTATTTTAAATTGTCTAATTCTGTGATTTAGTTTATAACAATATATGTTTTATACTATTGGTGTCTTCTTTATTGCGTTGGTAATATGAGTAGTTTGTCATAATGCACAGTATTGTTGGTTCATATGTTATATAATGATTAAATGAACAAAAACTTCCAAGCCATATAATCAACTTGATCTAAAAGACCCTAATTTCTCACCACCATCAAGTGTCATAACATTATTAATTATGTTGGTGACTAATTTACTTGACATATATTGTGTACTTTGGTTGGTACACCCGATAACTATGTTGTATGACCCACATGTGCAAGCATATTTTATACTTCAATGGGACTGTGTGCCTAACATCAACCATGCACCATCCGAGTGTGAGCACTTTATTGCGTTATGAATGAGTCTGAACACTAATTACACACTAATACGACAAAGTACCCAAGTTTAAAATGTGTCTCATCCAAGTATGAGTATCGTGTTATGTGACAAATGGGTCTAAAAACCACTTTGCAATGCCTTAGCATATAGTTTTCTTAACCGAGAAATTATATTACATTCGGGCCTTATCATCCCCAATAATGTCTGATATTACATGTCATTGTGTGAAAATACATAAAAACAGTCCAAATGACACTTCAATTTATTCATTTGGCATGCCTAGACATCATACAAATGTACATGTAGGCGGATGGGGAGTGCTAGCATGAGCCTGTCAAAACTTCTTAAGAGCTAAAATTATTGTTTTAATGACCAAGCAAATAACATGTATTCTAATACATTCAATGCACTATTTTTGGCAAATTATAACAAACATTGATTATGCAATAAGGTGTTAGTTGACCCCATAACTGGTCTAAACTTTCAAGAATTTTGTTCAGATATAAAATTTAGCATACATATACATATTTATACTACTAACATGTAAATATTAGTAAACTAAATAACATGGTATTACTTATGTAAAAGGTGTGTACAGACCCGAACGATAGAGAATAAGTAATACTAGTTATACGACTTATCCGAATGATATAGAAGTAAAACGTCTTGAATATCACTGATATTTTTAGTTGAAGCATAGAGGTCATCACTAAGTTCATTGGGTTCATCATCCTGACTAGTTTAAGCCACCATCCATCGTAGCCACAATCTTTTATTGGGGACTAATCGATATCTCCTGTCCATTTATCGCGACGGATATACTCTAAGAAATAATTCATGTCCATTATCAGCCATCTCTTATTGATCGAACACATGAGTGACTCTTCTATCTTTTGTCGAGATTGATACATGCCAAATAGTATTACTCTCTAATATTCACAAGCTTCTTCTTGTGCAATGCATATTTCTAATCATATTCCTTGGTTGATTCTTCTAAGGCTTAATCGGCTTATCTCGCAGTATGAACTGCCGGCGCGACTCGTCTAATTGATTTGTGGTCTCATATCCTACAATGTCTTGAGTTTGGTTTATTATGATTTCAAATCGGCTACCCCAAGATTCATATAAAATTTTTGAAAGGTTGTAACCATTTCCAATGTGACTACCTTAGCTTCACACTCAGCTAGTCGTAGCAGTAAATAATTCAACAACAAATTAGTTTATGAATCCTTTAACATTTTTACATTGTTAGAAATATGGACGTCAACTAGTCATTTGTATTTAATCAGTCTATGCAACCTTGATAAAATCTCCGAAAGATCTAAAAATAATATTTCACTTCATTCTTGAGCGCTTGCCAATATGTTGAATGTCTTTCAGACGGACAACACTTTAATATACTTTACTTAACACAAATTTATTTGAGGATACAGAATGCCTGTATACATATTATGCTTACATTGAGCCCCGAACTCAACTTTTTAACTAGATTCAGAAGAGGTCTATTAGACCATAGGAGTTTTTCCTTTGACTTTGTGCATCATACCTTTTCTATAATATGTCCTCTACGAATTATGATCCCCTTTACAGGTGTTGCAGCTACCGAGACACTCTTCATTTTGATGCATATTACTGTACATACCACCATGTTGTTCGCACTTAGTGGATCAACCTCAAAGTTATCTCCTTTCTTAGTCCAATAAAATATGAATACAAACTTATCTGGAGTGAGAAATAACTGATACAATTTCTCCCAATTAGTGGGGGAAACTTCACTCAACCGTTTCAGCTCTGCTATGTGTTGGCCTTTTTTAGAAAAAAATAAATATTCTAAAAAATAAAAATAAATTATTTACAAATCAACCAAAAGGAGAATATTTACCTACGGGCGAGAGATTAAGTGCTCCATCGTGATCAATCATTAGTAAATCATGGCCTCATTGGAATTCTTCCTTCATCTTCAACCACTTGTGATATATACAAAGTAACATTTATTTTCCTTCTCAAATCGGAAGAGATATGTAATCATCCTGTTCAAACTAGGTTTCGAGAGATAGTAATACAATCTATATTTATGGGGATAAATATTAGTCATTGATAGCATTTGATCTATTGTAGACATGATTTTGGTGTAATTCGCAATCACCTTTAGATGTTTGACAATAGTTGGCTTGGACATATCCCTGCTAATTTGATAAAATTGCACAACACCAAAGGTAGATGTATGTCAGTATCCGAAAATTGACAAATAAGATTGCTTTATCATTATAGCAGTCATCTAACGTCTCACTTTTGATAGAGAATCTTATACCAACCGAAGCTGGAATATGATATTATGAGCGAAACTTTATGATATATCGGTTATTTGTAGTATCGCATGGCTCATGTACCACCTCCATGGGCATAAAATCTTCTAGGTCCATCCACGTATTCCTTATTTATGGCACAACATCCACAGGAGCATGAGCCGTGGATGTAATTACCAACGCTTCCAAACGAGTAGGTTACCCACTGTTTATTCATCTTTTCTTGGACTAAGATAACTAGGATCTTGTCACTCTATGCGATCCCTGTATTAGATATACTAATTCTTCGAGCACCAACCGGGAGACACCATATTATTTTTCCTTTTATTGAATGAGTATGTTGTATTATTAACCGTTAATGGGATAATCATATCAACAGTTGGGGACATTCTCCTAACACTATTATTTGTGCAGCCCAACAATTATTTAAACCTAGGTACCATGCATCACTCCCTCCTAGATGATTGTTAATCACTCTATATGTGTGCATGTATCCCTATATGATTTTCTCAAAAAATTCATATTTTATTATTCTCCAAAAAAATACCTAAGGTTCGTCATTCCCTCATAATCATGCCTACGGGCTCAGGCGTGTTAAGGGACATGATTTCTTTTGAATCATGCCTACAGGCTCAAGCATATTATTAAGAGTTGTAATTCTCTCTCGATCATGCATACGAGACCATGCATACTAAAGGTTGTGAATCTCTCACGATCATGCTTACGAGTCTCTGTCTCTGGTGCATAATCTGGGTTTCCAACTCGATCATCTCTTATAATATACCTAATATCTTCATTATTACTAAATTCTTATATATCTGCACCTGATAGGGTTAATTCTCCTTCCAAAACCTATAAAATATAAAAAAAAATTAGTAAAATAAACATGCAATACAAGACATATAAATGCGAGACAAGGAAAACATAACATACGAGTGCGAGACAACACAAACATTTAAATAAAATACAAGACCATACAAACATTATATTAAAGATGTGAGACAATGCACACACTATAATAAAGATACAAGACCAATTAAATGATAAATATGTGAGAGAAGATAAACATTACAATAAAGATGCGAGGCATACACAATATATAGTTGACGGAAACGAGACTCGATAGACTGTTGATGCGATATCATACCTCTTTATCTTTGAGATGTTTCATTTTTTCAATTAAATTCAACGTTTTTATTGCAATCTTCACCATTTATACCATCTTGGAATCATGTCTTCTTGGGCTTATTCTTTCATACTGGTTGTATGATCCATGATGAATGGTTGTATGAAAAACATGTATTTAAATGATTACAAATATATGTTTTTCTATCTAACTATAAACCAAGATATTAACCATTAAATGAGCAACACATCCAATAACTATATCATGTTTGTTTTCGACACAATTCTAAACTGACCCAAGTAATTTCTCATTATTTGCTCGAGACCAATTGTAAAGTTTTTATATTTTCAAGATATTCGACATAAAAGACCTTTATTGTACCCTTATATCCCCTGATACTGAATAGAATAGTATAGAGCACATATACATGATCAGCAAAATAACCATATCCTTTACACTTTGACCCTCCCACTAGAAATAACTTTGTCTATTCCATCCTATAAAACACAACACAATGGTTAAAAAAAAGTACATACGAGACTGTAACAAATATACGTGAGATATGCGAGACAACTGCAACTACATGTGATACTGGAATAAATAATACATGTGAATACTGCAACTACAACATGCGAGAGTAGTGCAACTACTCAATGTGACACCAAAATTATGTAATAGAAAGTTGAACATGTGATATGAAGCTCATTTATAATTACACATGAGACTGGTGCAAATAATACATGAGATGAGAGAGACTACAACATCTACTACATGCAATACCAAACTTATTTACAACTGGATGTGACACCTTACAAGTAGAATATGTGATACCAATGTTAATATTAATTCTAGCAATGATAAAATAATACATTTATCAAAGTATTTATTATTGTTTTTTATATATTCTTTCTCACTTTTTTTTTTAAATTTTCGTCAAATAATTATGTTTTGACTACCATTGACTATGTTTCCTCACCATCAGTGTATCTAAGTTTGAATCTTTTTTGGCGTTTAAAGGAATTTCCTCCTCATCATGTTTTAAACCAAATATATTCTTCGCATATTTAATAATTTGTTTAACATGAGTGCAACCAAATTTGAAAACACCCTCTTTGACCTCATATCTCTTGATGATTTAGATGATTATATAATAATGATTATTCATTTTTAGATTATCCTAGCGTAAATAATGTGTAGCCTTCAAAATGGTATATAATCATAGATTATATGTGTTCATCTATGTTATCCTTCTTTTTTCATCAGATTTCTAATACTGACTACACCCGATCTGAAATACCAAGCTTTAAGAGCCATTTTATCTGTAACCAATACAACATAAGATTCCATGTATGGAAAAATGCAAAACATAATAAATATGTGTGAGATGCGAGACAAGACATAATTATATATTTGAGATGCAAAACCCGTCATAATGAACATGTGCAAAATGCTAGATATGCGAGACCAGACATAATGCAGATGTGGGTGATGCAATACCAGTTACGATTAAAATCTATGAGACGATTTTACATCTGAACAATGCTAGACTAAACATAATAAACGATGCAATACAAGAAATAATAAACTTGTGGGAGATAATATATATGTGAGACTATGCATAATGAACATGTGTGAAACTATTTACATTTGAACAATGTGAGACCATACATAATGAACGTGCGCGACATGCGAGACGTCCCAACAAATTCATGTCATGCATAATTACACCAAGTTGGAGATCAGGCTAAGCAAACACACATGAAAGATGCAATACATGTGAAAAACAAAAATTAAACTATGTAAAATCTTGCGAGACACTGTATTAACACACATGAAAGACGCGATACGTTATGATTTATGAACATTGAATTAAATGAAAACCTAAAATGGACACTGAAAACATCAACAATAGCACTTGGGACTATACATTCCAACCAAATGAATAATATGTAGCACATCAAATGTAAAAAGAGAGAGCTTTTCATACTCTCGAACATGGTTTAGCACAAAATCAAATGTATATTTATGTTCGAAACCTAAAAATCGACATATATTTATCATTCTTAATGGTTCGAACTAACCCTAATCCATTAAAATTATAAAATGAAGACAAATATTTATCGGTTGATTTTTGGCTTAGTTACTTGGTGGATTACATGTTTATCTATGAGTTTAAATTGATGAGGGTAGGTTAAAATTAATGTTAAAGACGGGAACTTGAAATTATTTTCCATGAGAGTTAAAGGTTACTTTCTAATTTCAAGGTTTAGACAAAAGCAAATAAAGATGAACAATACGAATTTAGATTTAAAAAAACTAAAAATACTTATATTTGTTTAAGTTTACCTATTTTTTATTAAAAAAACCCATAATACATTGGAGGGACTAAATGAAATTTGAAGTATAATGAAAACTTATGGCGCCAAAGCCAGATCACACAACAAAACAGAGACTAGCAATCAAAATCAATTCTCCAAGAATATCCTTTAGCCAAACAAACCTCAACTAGGAAATAATGTTTTATTCATCTTCATTTTTCCAACAGTAAACCTTGAGTAAAGTAAAATCTTTGAAACCAATACAAGGAGCTGAAATTAAGTAGATGATTGATTCTACTTATTCCAGCAGTAAAGTTGAGGCATACATCAATTCAAACGCTTGGAACCAAAAAAAAGAGCTTGAAACTACAGAAAAAGTTGATGCACTCAAAAGAGTTCTGCAAGCAAGAAGAATCGAACCCAGAATTGACGAAACAAATCTCTAGCGAGTTCACAACAGGTGATAAAACCTCCTAAATCTTCATCTTCGATTCTTATATAACCAATTCCTAAACTTTCCAGGAACACTATGGCCCTTAAATCATTAGGATGGTTATCATTAGAGTAGTCTAAATTCATACTTGAATTCAGAGCCTGCTTAGCTAGCCAATCAGCAACAATATTTTGCTCTCTATACACATGACAATGAGACATAGTAGAGGTTATCAATTGTCTGAAACATCTAACAATTGGCTCAAGGTACCAAGGAGATGTGCCTTTCAGTATGATTTCATTATGAATCTTCAAAACTGTTTCAATTTCCAGAGATTTTATTTTCTCTCTGTGACACAAAAGAAGTCCATCGAGTATATCTTTACATTCAACAACGAGAGGACTATAATGCCCGTATTTTTTTTTCAAAAGCTAAAAGAAATTCTTCATTATGATCTCTGATAATACCTCCACCTGAAGCTTCCCCATTAAAGTTACAGGCCCCATCAATGTTTAGCTTGTATTTAATTTTATTTGGCAAAATCCCTTTTGAGAGATATAGCAAGTCTAGGCTTGTTTAAGTGGTTAACACAGCCCAGATGAATAGCATTTGTAGCATCCTTACCCTAGTGCTTCCTTTTCAAAAGATAACGCTGATCCAAGAAAGTAGTGACTGAGATAATATACTCTGAGATATTTTGAACAGTATTCTTTATGCCCTCATGCTTGACCCTATTTCTTGTATTCCATATGACCCAAGTTATAACCACATGGAGGATAGTTTTTATCTAAATGTCTTTAAAAGTATACCAAAACCAGATTCTGAGAATATACTAATAGGACATGTTCCTGTTGATAGGAATTCTGAATGTAGTGACAAAATAGACCCAAGTTTCTCTACCTATGTTACATTGAACAAAAACATGAGGTGGAGATTATGAGTTTTCACAGAGCTGAATTTTAAAGCAAACTGAAATCCCTTCTTCTACATATTAGTTTCAATTGGTAACCAGTTCTTGATCACCCTCCACATTAAAAAAGAACATTTTTTGGGGCTCATAGAGTTCCAAATCTTGCTATAAAGCTTTGATTTGTTAGATTTAATTCTGATACTTTCCCAAGTATCTTTAGTACATAAATCACCAATATTAGACATATCCCATCTTATCTGATCTACACTCTTATTCAGGTTTATCTTGCATATTTTTTCTATTGTATTAGCAGAGAAACAATTTCTCAAATCATCCACATTCCATCCTTCATTTTCCCAATAGGTTTTAGCCTGTTTAGGAATATCCCAAGTTCTGTCATCTAGAGAGTCTAGATTGATGAATGGGTTAATAGAACACAATCTATCAATCCAAAACTCAATATTAACTTCACCAACCTGCCAATATATCATCTTCTCAGCTTTACCCCTGATCTTGAACATCCTGCTCTAGACATTAGATTTTCTTCTAGGACAAGGAGCTGTAAGAGGATACAAATTCTGACAGTATATTGACTTCATTAGATGAGTCCATAATGAATTTTGGTCTCTGAAATAATACCATATCTTGTATGAAAATTTATCTTGCATATCCTCTATCCTTCTAAGCTTTAAACCTCCTTCCTCATAAGGCTTACAGATTGTATCCCAAGAACACCAGGAAATTGCTCTGCTACTATCGTTGAAGCCTCATAAGAATTTATTACAATAAGTTTCAACTCTATTGATAGTTGATTTAGGGATAACTGAAGACTGCATTGTGTAAAGGGGAATAGTGTTCAAAATATTATGTACTAAAACCAATCTTCCTCCAAAAGACAATAGAATGTTATCCCATTCTAAAATCTTTGATCTGATTTGCTTAACTAAACCCTCATAGTTAGCATTTTTATTATTTGTACTAATGGTGACTCCCAAGTATTTCATTGGTAACTTATTGTGTTTAAAGTTGAAGATCTGTTCAATCCTCTTTATTCTGTTTTTATCCATGTTTGTGAAAGTATAGAATTTAGACTTCTCAGAATTGATTTCTTGTCATGACATTTATTTGTAATAATGCACGAATTGAGTAATCTTGTTAACAGCATAGGAAGAACCATTACAGAAAAGGATTAGATCATCTGCAAATTCCAAACAAGGTATGTACATCTCCCCTCTGTTCTTAAATCTTAAATCAGGGTAGTTATCAGCTAGCTTCTTAAGACCTATGAGTAAGTATTCCTCAATAATTATAAAAAGGCTTGGAGATAACGGATCTCAGTGCCTTAAACCATTTTAAGACTTAAATAACCTTTGAGCTCCCCATTAACCAGAACCGAAAAGTGATTATTCATAATAATATTTCAAATGAGATTAGTAAACTCTTAACTAAACCTAAAAACAGCTAGGATCTTCAACAAAAACTTGTGAGAAAGCTTGTCAAAAGCCTTAGATTGTCAACCTTTACCGTAAGATTCCCTCATCTGGTTTTGGTATTAAGATCATTGCAGAGTTCCTTGGTGATTAAAATGTTTTCATAAAAAAAAATTGATTTATAAACGCAACTTCCTCTTTAGAAATTAGTTTTGGTAGAATATTAGCCAGTCTATGGTTTATTAATTTCGAAACAATTCTGCTAAAGCTAGTAGTTATACTGATGGGCCCGTAATCCTTCCAGCACTTTGGATAATCAATCTTAGGTATAAGGAAAATAATAGTAGCATTGACTCCAAAGGGTATCAGATTGCCCATAAAAATCTCCCTCACATCATCACAAAGATCATTGTTGATTATAGACCAGCAATGCTTGAAAAAGAAGCCATTGAACCCATCAGGCCCTGCAACACCATTAAGATTCAGATAAATTTCATCATTGTTAGGGAGAGCCATTAGCTTCAAGTTATCCTCCATAGAAAAAAGATTTGGAATCAGATCAATGAGATTGAAATCATCATTAGAATCAATGTCTTCAGCAAGGATATTCTTGAAGTACTTCTCAACAGAGTCACCAATACTTTTTTGTCTTCAGTCCAGTTATTATATTCCCAAATTCTATGAATGTTATTTTTCTATCTTCTTTTTTCACAAAATTATGAAAAACCACAGTGTTCTAATCCTCATCTTTGATCCAATTAACATGAGCTTTTTGGTTCCAGTAGCATTCTTCTTTTGCAAGAAGCTTCATGTGATTACTCTTAGCTTTCTCCAGAAGCAACTTATCTTCAATGATGTTAGTGATCTGATAATTAGCCTCTCTGAATTGAATATAATCTTCAATTTGATTAATAGAACTGAAAACATTTCCAAAAATGTTTTTATTCTAGCTTTTCAAGTCAAACTTCAACCTATTCAGCCTACCCCCATAATCTTAAGATTGCATTGCCTTGAATTTCAACATCCTAAATTTTACTGATCATTTCCATAAAGTCTTGATGCCTAGTCCATATATTCAAAAATTTGAAGAAAAGTTTCCTCTACTCATTATTATTATTATTATAAAGGGAGATAATAATAGGAGCATGATCCGATCAAGTCCTGGAGAGATGTTTGATCGCGGTGTTTTCAAAATAATTCAACCAAACATTATTGTACAAGACTTTGTCCAAACATTTTCATTTTCTCTCATTGGTCCATGTGTATTTATTCCCAGAGTAACCTACATCATTAAGGTGGCCTTCAATAAAAAATTGTTAAAATCCTCTGAATTTTTAATACAATTAGCAATACAAGCTAATTGTTCATCTGCATTCAGAATGGAGTTGAAATCCCCCCATTAAAATCTACTCTATAGTGTCTTCATCACTAGCCTTTAAATTCTCCCAAAGTTGAAGTTTTTTATCCCTTCTGTTATTGCCATAAATCACCGAAACTCTGAAACTTTTAGGACATTGGGAATGCTTGATGTTTAAGTGAAGAAACTGATCATTATCCACCAAAACCTCCAAATCATAGTCAAAACTCCATACCACCCAAATCTTGTTATTAATGTTTCCTGCAAAGCCATCAAAACTCAACTTTTTGGCAATCACATGAAGCTTATTAATAGAAATCAGAGCTTCTTGCAAAGCCATTAAAGAAATGCCTTCATTTTTCTTAATAGATATGAGTCTTGTGAGAGTCTCCTTGTTACCAACACCTCTCACGTTGTAGTTCATAATTTTTATAGTCATTCTGACAAAGAGTGAATGAGTTTAGCAGACCCTTTGAGCTGTATTATTTTGGTTGAAAATGAACAATTTGCCTTACAACTTCTAGCTTTCTTAACCTTTTTCTTTTCAACCCTTTTACCTTCCCTCCTTGTTTCAATCAGATTAATATTCAATTTTAATCTACTCGTCTAATTTACCCGTGTAGTTTACCGAATTTAATAGAGAATCCAAACTTGTCTAAGTTTACCTAATTATAAACTATATGTATTATTATAGTCAAACCCATTAATAACACTTTCAGATATTAACTTAAATACAAATGGATATTTAAAATAACTCACCATATTTTTTAAATTTAGTTCGACACGAAACAATCGTTTAATAACAATTGATCCCTTGCAAAATTAGATTAAGGTACAATTATAAAAGAATAAATTTAATAGTGTTTAACCATTATAATGATAAAAGTCCAAGCATGAAACCTGCCATCATATAAATTTGTTTATTGTTATCATGTTAAATTTGTATTTTCAATTTTATTAATTACAATAAAAAAATCTCAAATCAACCACCACCGCCACCGGTTATGTTTTGTATTCCTATTTTATAACTAATTTAATTATCTTATTGCGTAGCACGTATCCAAATAAATAAATAGAAAATTTAGTAAGTTTTTTTTGGTATAAAAAAACGCTTAAATTAATAATGAAATGTTGTACATGGGTTCAGGAGGCAAGTGCCTTAGTACAGTGCTTAATCCTGATTGGATTGAGAGTGCAATTGAAAATAGAATTACATTTGTTTTCTTGGAAAGATCTTATGGGTAGCAAACTATCCAGTGAAGTTGGCTTTTGCGCGAGGGATTCCCATATTGCACTAGATTAATGGCATTGGGCTAAGAGGTGTTATGTGCTTTCATGCGATGCTTCACATAAGACACAGGTCGGGGGTGAGTCCAGTCCCCAAGTGATGAGTTTATCCCTGGTGGTGAGCTTGTTATGGATTGCAAGCCAGGTGATGAAAGAATGTCTGGGGATTGTGTATTTGTGCCAGACAAGAGAGGACCAGGCGATCTTATTTCTGCTTGGTTTAAGGCAATTGTAGGTGCTACTTATGGAGAAGGTAAGGAGTTGTTTGTTGGGGAGCCATATAAATGAGTCCTTTGTATGGGAGGAGGGGGGAGGTTTTGGATGGCTGATGTAATTTCTGTTAGGGAGGGGTTGAGGTTTCTGTTGGGAGCTCTAGCTTGGGGGGGCCACATCCAGCGGCCGCTTTGGTTGAGGTCTTTCACCATTGTTAAGTTTTGAAGACGGAGAGGGATTGGATAGAGGGTCCGTAACGGTTGATCAGAGAGATGGGGAAAAGCCAGGGGTCATGCCATATAGATGTGTCTTCTCCATTGCCGATTACTACTCTGTAGAGGTTAGCTGCTGCTGGGCGGAGGTTGAGGATTTTTTTCCAGCTCCAGCTCTCGTTAGGGGGGACGGGTATAGTCCAGAGACTTTTGTTTTTTATTTTTTCCATTAGAATCCATTTTGTCCATAGGGAGTTCTCATTTTTTGTGAGAATGGACCAAAGGAGCTTTAGGGCGGCCGCCTGATTCCAGATTTTTAGGTCTGGTATCCTAAGGCCACCCTCTTCTTTGGACACGACTATCCTTTCCCAGGCGATTTTTGATCCTGTGATCTTCATTTCTGAGCCAGACCAGAGGAATCTTCGTAAGAGCTGTGAGAGCTCTTTGAGGACTCTGATTGGGAGGATGAAGATTGAGGACCAGTAGACTTGGGTAGCGAAGAGGACAAAGGTGATAAGCTGAATGCGACCAGCGTAAGAGAGCTGCTTCGAGGTCCAAGAGTTGATTCGGTTAGTGATTTTGTGGAATAGAGGTCTGCAGTCGTTATAGGTTAGGCGTGATGTGATGAGGGGAACTCCTATGTAACGGACTGGCAGGGAGCCTTCGATGAAGTTAAGAAGGGAGAGGATTTCTTGCTCGATGCCTAGGGAGGTCCCGGAGAAAAAAATGTGACTTTTGGTGGGGTCCAGTTGAAGCCCTAATAGGGTTTCAAATTCTTGAAGGCCTTCTAGGATGAGCTTGATGGAAGGAGAGTTTGCTCTGCTGAGGATAAGGAGGTCGTCTACGAAGCAAAGGTTGATGATACGGAGCTTTTGACATTTCCAATGGAATCCGAAGGATGGGTGTCTGCTTTTTTCCTGGAGGATGCTGGAGAGTACCTGCATTACCATAACAAAAATATACGGGGAAAGGGGGTCTCCTTGCCGCCCTTGGCACCCGGGAAGTAGCTAGAGGATTTGCCGTTTATGCAAACGGCATAGGATGGGGTGGTGATGCATTGGATAATCCAATTTATCATGTCAATGGGGAAGTTCATGGCAAGAAGAATGTCAAGAACAAGTTCCCATCTGACATTGTCGAAAGCTTTTCTAAGGTCAATTTTGAGGGCACATCTGGGGCCTTTGCGGTTAGCATAGTACCCGTGCAGAAGATTTTGGGAGAGAAGGATGTTGTCCACTATTGATCTCCCAGGTATGAAGGCGGATTGGGAAGGGTCGGTGAGTGTTGGGAGAGCTGGCTTGATTCGTTGGGCAATGATTTTCGAGATGGTTTTGTAAATCACGTTGCAGCAGGCTATAGGTCTGAAATCAGACGGTTGAGAAGGGGAATCCGTCTTGGGGATGAGGGCTATTAGGGTTTTGTTCCAGTTGGGGTCCATTTTCCCTTTTGAGAAGAAGGATTTGACACCTTCGCAGACGTCTTGGCCTACTGTTGTCCAGCGGGTCTTGAAGAAGTCTGCGCTGAAACCGTCAGGGCCACGCGCCTTATCACTGTTAATCGCAAAAAGGGCTTGTTTTATTTCTTCATTTGTGATGGGTTTGATCATGTCCGGGATAAGGTCATGAGGAACCGAGGTTGTGATTAGGTTTCGGATTCTATTCGGTCCAGGGTAATCTTTTGAACTAGGGAAGCCTAATTGGTTAAGGAAGAAATTTTTGAAGGTGGCGGTGATGATGCGGGGGTTTGAGCTTATGGAGCCGTCCTCTTTCATGATGGAGAGAATCTTATTCCTGGCTCCGCGGGCTCGGATACTGCTATGGAAGAATTTGGAATTCTTGTCCCCGAGTTGGAGCCAGGTTTCTCTGGATTTCTGTTTGAGGAAAGATTCCTCCGCTCGACTGTAGAAGATGTAGGAGTCTGAAGCCATTTTTTCAAGGGAAATTAGAGATTGGTTTGAAGGGGAGTTAAAGAGGTTTTCTTGGGCTTGGGCAAGGGAGGTTCTAGCCTTCTCAGCACGGTCGCTGATCTCACTAAATACGGTTTTGTTTAGGGAGGTTAGGGAGGGGACGAGCCTAGAGAGCTTGGTGGCTAGATTTTTCATTAGGTTTTGGTGGGTGGGGGTGCTCCAATTGTTGAGGACCAGATCCTGGAAACTCGGATGGAGTTTCCACATGTTGAAATATTTGAAGGGGTGGGGGGAGGTTGAGTAAGGAGTGGAGAGGTGGATAATTATCGGGGTGTGGTCCGAGGTGAGGGGGATGTCGTAGTGAGCAAAAGAGTTCGGGAAAGAGTCGTCCCAATCGGCATTAATCCGAGCGCGATCGATTCTAGAGGATATAGGGTTAGATTCTTGTCTGTTGAACCAAGAGAATTGGAATCCGGTGGAGCGGAGATCCTCGAGGTTACAGATTCTACAGCAGTCATTGAACGTTTCAATGGAGCTGTTCCATTGAGGGTCTAAGCTTGTTTTCTCCTGGGGGTTTCTAATGGCATTAAAATCCCCGAGAACAATCCAAGGGGAGTTGGTGCTATTAAGGGCTATGGATTGAAGCTTGCTCCAAAGAGGGAGCCGGTTAGTATGGTCATTAAAGCCATAACCAGTCGTAAGATTGAATTGGGAGTTTCTGGCAGTCCAAACTATAGAGCAGTGGATGGTCTGGGCCGTGATATCTAAGATGGAAAGTCTGCAGACACTAGGGTTCCAAGTTATCCAGATTCTTCCCAGGTGATGGGATTCGTGGTTAGTGTGGTAGTGCCAGAAAGGCAGCATGGTTCTCATTATGGCCTCAGTATTAGGGACTTTAACCTTGGTTTCCAGGAGGCATACGATGTTTATGCTATTCTTAAACACTAAGTGACGTACGTCTTTTTGGCGTACAAGGTCGTTTAACCCTCTAACATTCCAACATGCAAGTTTCATTTGAATTAAACAGGATAAAATAAAGGAAAGTTAATACATTTTGGGGTTTTCCCCATACATACTTGAGAAAGCAGCGTTATTGGCTGCTTTAGGTCTTGGGGAGGTGATCTCTGTCGAGGAAGGTTCGCCTTCTTCGAGTCCTATCTGGGCTGCTGCAGGGGTGTTACTTGCGATGATAAAACTCTTGGTCCAACTGTTTTGGATGGTCATTTGTCGTAATGTATCCGGAGTGGGGGCTTCACTATTACTTGAGTCTGAGAGCGTGATGTGCGGTGGGTTGATCATGGGTTCTTTTCCGGGGCGGTGGGTGTTGAGACTTGAAGTGTGAGGAGGGTCCGCGGCTATGTGGCAAGCTGCGGCAGCGTGTCCAAATGAATAGCATCTGTTGCAGATCGTGGGGAGGCCTTGAAATTCCACTTGAATGACGTGGTCTCGGCCCAAGCAACGGATGGTGATAGAGGAGGGGAAGTTTGAGGTGGCTTGCATTATGATGCAGATCCTGGCATAGTTCAACCGGGTTATGTCCGCTGTTTGACTGTCAACATAAATGGGGGTTCCTAAATAGCTTCCTAGGATGCCCAACCCCTTTTCCGTCCATAGCTCATGAGGCATACCATGAAATTTGACCCAGAGAGGGATAGCTTTTAGGGCCTCTCTCGTCAAGGTTTCCATGGGCTCCCACCGTTTTAGGAATACCGGATGGCTGCTGAAAAACCAAGGGGATTTTTCCAGGACTTCCGTTGCGTTGTCTGCTGTGGAAAATTTGAAAAAATAGTGGCCGGATGGGGTGGGCTTGCATTCTTGGAGACCATGGGTGCTCCAAATTTGGTTAGCTAGGGTTTGCACATGGGATACTGCTCTTTTCTTCGATAGGAAGTAACCGGAGAGGCATTTTGCCCAGTCCTCTTTGTCACCCGATATCGCGTCATCAGGGAAGACTAAGGTGCCTTGGTCTATGAGAATATCTTCAGTTTTTTGGATCTTCATGGGGGATCGAGGATCCGGTTGAGCTACTATGTGCGCCCATGATCTGGTCGGTGCTCTAGGGTGGTGAATGTTGAGCATAGAGGCTGATTCTGCTGCAAGTTGAGGGGAGATGGGGTTGCTGTTTCCACGATAGTGTCGGAATGCACTGTTTTGCTTCCAAGGTCCAGAGAGGTCGGGGCGGATTCCGAGGGGGCGGTGGGCCTTCGAGGGTCTGGAGAAGGCATGGCCTTTGCTGTTTCGGCCAGGGAAGGATTCTGGAAATGGCGAGGGAGTTGGGATAGGATTTAGTTTGGGAGTTTGAGATGGTGGACGGGCAGTAGTGTGAATGATGGTGGAAGTCTGATCTTGGTTTCTGGGGAGGGGTGCTAAGGCTTTACTTTCTTGGATGGCTTGTTGAAGTGTGAGGACGGCTGTGGAGAGTACACTGGTTTGGGGAGAGGGGGTGTTTTGGAGGGTTGTCGGGTAGGCATTGTTAAATAGGTATTTGTTGGTTACGGTTGTGGTTTCGACGATCGAAGGGGGAGGGGCTAGGGATAAAAAACTTGCTAGGGAGGGCTCGAGCATGCTGTTAGGGTTCTGTTTTGCATGCATGGGGTTTTGCATGCATGAGGCCAGGGAAAAGGGGTTAGAGAAGGTGGACGAAGCAGTGTTACTTGGGTGGGGGGAGAGCTGATTTGATGGTTGGGTGGTTTGAGGTAAGGGTGGAGGGTTTGGTTGAGGGTTGAGGGGAATGGTGGAGGTTGACCAGACCAACCCGGGAATGGAGGCCGACTCGCTTCCATGGTGGCAAGCCTTTGAGAGGGATTCCGGAGTGACGAGGGAAGGACGCGGATTCTCTTCAAGGTCAGTGATGGCCTTGAGGAGTCTTTCGTTGCTGTCGAAGATGGCTCGGAGTTGTTGGTCCCTTGTCGGCGACGGAGAAGGCCCGATTTCCGATGGGTCTTCTTCCTCAGAGCTTTCAATGGTTATGGCTTTGGTTCCCGGAGGGGAGAGAGACAGAGGGGATGGAGCCCTGTCATGCATGTCGGAATCAACCGGCTGTTTGACTAGTTGCTTGCGGTTGGGTGAGATCGGTGGGGGGGATCCATGCACGGACAGAGGGAGTCCATGCATGCCAGCTGATTTTGGGGGAGAGATGGAAGAAGGGGACGATGATCGGGTTTCAAGAGACAGAGAAGTGCTAGGCTTGAGGGTCTCGAAGAAGTTGCTGGTGGTGGAGGGACTGGTTTTTCATTAAAGCGCGGGGTGATCTTTCGGTTCGAGCGTCTGGATGAAGAGCTCCTTCTTGTTTCCACCATTTTTGGTGAGGGTGAACAAGAGGAGAGATAGAGAGATAGAGAGGGTCGGTTTTTTGTAGTATAAAGAGAGGGAGTGGGCTCAGAGGTGATGGGGAGGAGGGTGGTTTCAGAGGTGATAGAAGAGAGATAGAGAGGTTGAGGGAGTCGGTTTGCAGTGGAGTAGAGAGGAGGAGGGGTGGGCACAGGGGTGATAGGGGGAAGTGCGATTTCCGATTTGCAAGAGGGGAGATAGAGAGGTTTAGAGGGGCGGTTTTTTGTGGAGAAAGGAAGAGAAGTGGGCGCAGAATAGGGGAGAACGGTTTCGGGTTTGCGATGTAACTGGCTGGAGGTTTTAGTTTCTGGTGGGTGGTTAGTGTTTTGCAGAGAGTGGTGACGAGGGGTGGTGACGTTGGTGGAGTGAGTGAGGGAGAGGGGAGGTAGCGGTTTTATGGGAGAGGAGAGAGTAGGCGGCAGGCGAGAGGATAGAGGAAGCTTGAGGGAGCAGATAGGGTTTTGCTTGCACGATAGGAGAAGTTTTAATGAAGAGAGAGATGAGGAGAGAGGGGAGTAAGACTTAAATGCATTTGTGCATGCTTTGCTCTCTCGATTGGTCAGGTGAGGAGAGAGACAAGGCCAGCAAAAAGAATTTGGATCAAGGTCAGAAGGCGTGTGATAGGGTGGTTTGGGTGGACTTTTTCGAGGGAAGGCAGAGAGTGAGGGAGTGGGTTTTCTCGGGTTTGGAGCCTTGGACGGCGCTTCTCGAAGGAGAGAGGAGAAGGTGCAGCGTTTCGCATTCAAGGCTTCTACCTTGGGAGACTGAATAACGTCTTGATTGGTAAATGCTTGGAGGCTGGGCGTGGGGGTGGACTCATAGTGTAATAAAGCCGCTGTTTCTGGCATTAATGGAGGGATGGTAACCTCCATTAATGGCGAAGGGAGAAGAGTGGGGAGAGAGTTTAATGCTCCTCTACCCACGGATTGACAGAGAATGTGGAAGGATTCCCCATCCACACGTTCATTAATTTGCCAGTTGACTAGAGAGCATTGGGTGGGCTTTCTTATCATTGATGTCTGAGCTCTCATTAGTGAGCTTGAAAACTCCATTAATGGAGCTTGAAAGGGAGAGGGAAAAGTTTTTTGTGAGCCCGAAACCAGAGTTATGAAGAGAGTAATGTTTTCTTCCCCATCTGCAAGCCAAAAAGCTTGTAGTGGGGAGAGAAACTGTTTAACTATGAAGATCAGGCTGAAGATTTGCGAAGAAGATGAAGTGTTTGGTTAGGTTTCTAGAGAGTTTCTCTCTCTAGAAAAAACTAGCAGTGAAAAAATTTAGTAAGTTTACGAAGCAAGATAAATCCAAAACATTTAAGTTAGTCAACAATCTGTTTCAGGTGTTTTTCCATTAATGATTTTTTTAAACTATTTCGTAATGTATTTAAACACCTGGTTTTGAATCCAAAATTATAAATAATATTTTATTTTAAATCATAGATATTATTATATTGTATATAATATTTCTTAATTATCATTTAAATGTTATTATGACAAGAATTATTAAATAAAAATGATTAATTTTATTTTTTTAATGCATAAATTGTATGGTTATAATTGTATAAAAAGTTAAAGTTTTTGAATTATGATAAAAGATAGTGTTCCAAAAAAAATTATCTAAAATATTTATTTCGTTTGGACGAAAGAAATAATAATTAGACTAATAATTTTACACAATAGATGAACAAAAATAAATAATTACGGAATGATAAAAGAATATGTACTTACTTTGCCAATTAAATAGTAGAAATATTAAATAATGATTATCAAAAGAATTGTCGGAACCAAGAAATTTCTAATAAATATTAATTGGTTCCGATAACAACATTTGTCAAGTTTATAATAGGTCATTACTATTCGTAAAAGCTAAAAGTCATAATCTCATGACTATTGTGGATGGATTAGTTTTAGGTTAAATAATGCATGGGTACATTAGCTTTATGTTAAATAATCATTTTTATGAAGCAATTAATGTTATTGGTCCTCATCAAATTATGAAGTTGTGAATGATGCTAATGAGTTTCGGAAGGTATTTGAGTAATAATACACACATCCGTTAATTAATTTTTTGATAGATGAAAGAGAAAGAATTGAACTGCTTAGAATTTAATTTAAAGAGAGAAACTTTAACAAAATAGGGTTAGAGCAAATAACTTTCAACCATTGTAAAGCCTATAAATTAAGGGTGAAGTTATTTTCTCTGTAAGATTTTTTATTTCCCCCATATTTCGAAATATACTCCACTTTGTTATTTCCTCTATAAGGAAAATTATTAATTTACCCTTATTTTAATTTTACTTCAAAAACTCATATTTACCTTGTTCTCCAGCAACCATCCAAACACCAAATCCACCTTAATTTTTTTCCAGCAACCTTCTACTCATCGTATTTACTTCCACCCATAAACTCTAATCCAATATAACTACACAATCATCAATTTTTTTAATGGAGAAAAAAAACCTAGCCACTACTTTTGATTCAAGCAATCTATCAAAGTTAAAAATCTCTCTTAAATCTTTTTTTAATTTATCGGTTGACAAAAGTTCCAGGAAATTGGTTGTACAATGAATAACGAGTTCCACAAACTCTGAAAAATTACAATTCCCCAACTCCTTTGCTATGATTTTTTTTAATTGGTTTCCTACATATTGAGTTCCATGAATAGATTTCTTGTTTTTTTATCAAATTAATTTTATAAAACTTTAGAAATTTGTTTTTATTTGTTTATTTATTTATTTTAAAACAATTAACTTGTTTTTTTTATTTCTGACCCTCTAATATATGTTTGTTGCCATTTTTACAAGATTAAATTGTATTTTTGGTTGATTTGGTGATGTTCTGAGGTGTTTGGATCTTTGGTTGGAGTGTCTTCCTTTTTCATGATTAATTTTTAAGAAATTTGAGGTTTTTTTTTTTGTTTTTAGGGTTTAATTTTACAAGTTAAATGATATATGTTCGCTGTAATTTGACTTAATGATATGTTTGTTGGAATAAGGGTTGGATAGTGGCATCAAAATATAAATTCGAAAGTAAATTGAGGACAAAAAAGTAAAAACAAATGTTGAGTATTCTTTTAGAAATTTGAGATGGAGGAAATAATAAATCTTATGGAGGAAATAGCTTCACCCATAAATTAAACCTAATAAGCTAATGGACGAAAAAATTCATGGGTTCATTCTTATTACTCAAGTACAATGGTTCTCAAGGCCCATTATTGAAATACTTTTAATGTATGACATTTATAAGTATAAAATAAATGCTAGTTTAGCTAGTTTAATTACTTATTTGTCCGATTTATTTTTTAGATAATTGTGTTTTCATATGGTTGCTCCTTTAGTCCCCATCAAATGTTTTAGGGAGGATTAATGTATAAAATCTATTTGGATTCAAGTTTTTATAAAACTTAGTACTTTGTATGAGTTATATTCAGACCGAACACATCATCGAGAGAGTTTTGAAATGACTCGCAAAATCGCTTGGATATTTCTGTATGAGGCATTCAGAGTTAACTGATGATGATATTTTTAGACACGTGTCATGGATGTGCTAAACCCACGACTCCTCTTTTTAGTGGTGAAGCGTGATTGCAATTTGAGACAATTTTACTTCTCTAGAAATAATAGTCGTTCGAGACGGTTTACCTCCTCAAAGGGTATATCTGTTGGACTTGTGAAAAATAGGTTGTTGGGCTAGTCTATAGTTCTCTATAAATGATTTCACCGCTCACTTACCTCTCGCATCAACTTTTAGATAGAGAAACTCAATTTGTTAAAGAGAGATAAGTGTTACCTTCTTACTAGTGCTATCTTTATTGTTTGTTCTGATCAGCCAACACAAGTTATTTTCCGGTGAAGTCATGTGGGGAACTTGTATGTTCATTGTTTGTCACCGCTCTCACCGGTTGGTTATATCTATCCGATAAATACAAAAATAAGAAAGCTGCTAGGAGAGATGCTCGATTACCAAAATCGGAGGGACTAGTTATTATTAGTCAGACATTTGACTATAAAGGCATTTACCCATACAACAGACATAGTATCTTAGCCAAACCACAATCCATTGATATATCCTTTACCTCAAGAAGTTAGTCTTTGAGACCTACAAAGTCCCAATGAGCAACTAGTAGTAGACGTAAATCAGAGTATATAACCATTGGCTCGGAGCAACCAATAGTTATGAATGGCCAGCAAACATCTAGGAGCAAAATAAAAAAGAAAGAGCTGGCAAAACATACCTCATCATCTTTAAGATCTCGTTCAGAGCATTCAGGTAAAGACAAGATTTTCATTTCTCAACATGTGGTACCTTAAGATAAGACATTACCCTCGGGGTCTAATCCGAGGTAACTAGTCGATAAGGAGGAAGAAATGTCGAGGTCCTAAAAGAAGTGACAGAAAAGGTTCATAATTAAAGGCAGCAAGATCAAGGCCACTGAAATGGAAGAAGTTGAACTACCCACTTCATTGGTCAGGCGTGTAGGACCTAATTTTTAAAAAGTGAGCCATAAATACCTACTTGGCTTTTCTCTAATATCTTACAACCATTTCCCAGATAGTGAGTTGAACGCGCTTTGTGCCAAATGGGAATTTCCGAATGAGGTGAATATACGACTATATAAGGATGTTGAGACACCTATGACGTGCAGAGAAAGAGAGTTGGTTGTCTATCTGGATGTATTGAATTGGGGACTCTGGTTCCGCTTGACCCGGAGATAGTTAACTACTTTGATTTGGTGAGCTTATGTCTAAGTTAGTCTAGTCCAAATGCATGGTTCACCCTGATGTCATGTATCATGGAATCGGCGTTGTCAAATATCAAAATTCCAATAGAGGAATTTGCCACAATTGTTGTCACAAAATTCTCGTATTGTCGTCTACTTCCTCAACCTAAGGGACTAGTATAAATTAGTGAGTGACTTGTTGGAAGCTGAAAATCTATAGAATATGCAGTTTTTCCTCATCATTGATTTTTTAGAAAACAAGAAAAGAATCTGAGTTACGTCTCAATTTTTTGAAGATTACAGCTAATTCTTTGAGTTTCACTTATTATTTTACCTTTATATTTTTTACATTCATAATTCATTTAAGCTTTTTTCTGTAGTGATACTGAAGTCTTATCAACAGCATGTGGAAGCTGCTAAGTTACTCTCAAAATGTTGCACCAGTGGGATCAGGAGAATTAGTCCAATGCCTTCCACAAGTAATTCACTCCTAACAATCTAGTTCGTAGTCATATATGGAGGACCAACTCCGAACATAGCGTGTCTTGGTATGAATTGACCATCTCGTCTTGTCTATTGGATATTCTTAACCAAATTAAGGCTTATATTTGAATCTAAGCTTGGTTAAGAAACCTTGAAGTGATATAATATCTTTACTGAATTCTGTCATTGCTACATACTCAACCTTTGTAGTGGATAGAGTGACAATATTTTGTAAATGTGACATCTAACTAATAGTTATAGTTCCAACAGTGAATATATAACCAGTGGTGTTTTTCCTATGATCAACCTCACCTTTAAAATCAGCATCTACATATCCTTGTACCTTTAACTCGCCATTACCAAAGACCAAATACTTCTTTGTGGTGCATTATAGGTACCACAAAATACATTTGACTTCTTCCTAATGAGCTTTCTTTAAATTAGACATAAACTTGCTAACAACTCCTACTACATGACCAATATTTGGCTTTGTGCAGACTGTTGCGTACATAAAACTCCCAATAACTAAGGCGTAGGAAACCTTACCCATGAAATTTTTGTTTTCTGTTTGAGGGGATTGATCTTTGGATAAGAGAGAATGACTTTCCAAGGGTGTATAAACTGGTTTTGGCGTGACTCATGTTAAATATCTGCAAAACATGATTGATGTACTCTGACTTAGATAACTGTAAAACTTTTGTATGCTTATCTCTTGTAAGGGTGAAGTTATTTTCTCTGTAAGATTTTTTATTTCCCCCATATTTCGAAATATACTCCACTTTGTTATTTCCTCTATAAGGAAAATTATTAATTTACCCTTATTTTAATTTTACTTCAAAAACTCATATTTACCTTGTTCTCCAGCAACCATCCAAACACCAAATCCACCTTAATTTTTTTCCAGCAACCTTCTACTCATCGTATTTACTTCCACCCATAAACTCTAATCCAATATAACTACACAATCATCAATTTTTTTAATGGAGAAAAAAAACCTAGCCACTACTTTTGATTCAAGCAATCTATCAAAGTTAAAAATCTCTCTTAAATCTTTTTTTAATTTATCGGTTGACAAAAGTTCCAGGAAATTGGTTGTACAATGAATAACGAGTTCCACAAACTCTGAAAAATTACAATTCCCCAACTCCTTTGCTATGATTTTTTTTAATTGGTTTCCTACATATTGAGTTCCATGAATAGATTTCTTGTTTTTTTATCAAATTAATTTTATAAAACTTTAGAAATTTGTTTTTATTTGTTTATTTATTTATTTTAAAACAATTAACTTGTTTTTTTTATTTCTGACCCTCTAATATATGTTTGTTGCCATTTTTACAAGATTAAATTGTATTTTTGGTTGATTTGGTGATGTTCTGAGGTGTTTGGATCTTTGGTTGGAGTGTCTTCCTTTTTCATGATTAATTTTTAAGAAATTTGAGGTTTTTTTTTTTGTTTTTAGGGTTTAATTTTACAAGTTAAATGATATATGTTCGCTGTAATTTGACTTAATGATATGTTTGTTGGAATAAGGGTTGGATAGTGGCATCAAAATATAAATTCGAAAGTAAATTGAGGACAAAAAAGTAAAAACAAATGTTGAGTATTCTTTTAGAAATTTGAGATGGAGGAAATAATAAATCTTATGGAGGAAATAGCTTCACCCATAAATTAAACCTAATAAGCTAATGGACGAAAAAATTCATGGGTTCATTCTTATTACTCAAGTACAATGGTTCTGAAGGCCCATTATTGAAATACTTTTAATGTATGACATTTATAAGTATAAAATAAATGCTAGTTTAGCTAGTTTAATTACTTATTTGTCCGATTTATTTTTTAGATAATTGTGTTTTCATATGGTTGCTCCTTTAGTCCCCATCAAATGTTTTAGGGAGGATTAATGTATAAAATCTATTTGGATTCAAGTTTTTATAAAACTTAGTACTTTGTATGAGTTATATTCAGACCGAACACATCATCGAGAGAGTTTTGAAATGACTCGCAAAATCGCTTGGATATTTCTGTATGAGGCATTCAGAGTTAACTGATGATGATATTTTTAGACACGTGTCATGGATGTGCTAAACCCACGACTCCTCTTTTTAGTGGTGAAGCGTGATTGCAATTTGAGACAATTTTACTTCTCTAGAAATAATAGTCGTTCGAGACGGTTTACCTCCTCAAAGGGTATATCTGTTGGACTTGTGAAAAATAGGTTGTTGGGCTAGTCTATAGTTCTCTATAAATGATTTCACCGCTCACTTACCTCTCGCATCAACTTTTAGATAGAGAAACTCAATTTGTTAAAGAGAGATAAGTGTTACCTTCTTACTAGTGCTATCTTTATTGTTTGTTCTGATCAGCCAACACAAGTTATTTTCCGGTGAAGTCATGTGGGGAACTTGTATGTTCATTGTTTGTCACCGCTCTCACCGGTTGGTTATATCTATCCGATAAATACAAAAATAAGAAAGCTGCTAGGAGAGATGCTCGATTACCAAAATCGGAGGGACTAGTTATTATTAGTCAGACATTTGACTATAAAGGCATTTACCCATACAACAGACATAGTATCTTAGCCAAACCACAATCCATTGATATATCCTTTACCTCAAGAAGTTAGTCTTTGAGACCTACAAAGTCCCAATGAGCAACTAGTAGTAGACGTAAATCAGAGTATATAACCATTGGCTCGGAGCAACCAATAGTTATGAATGGCCAGCAAACATCTAGGAGCAAAATAAAAAAGAAAGAGCTGGCAAAACATACCTCATCATCTTTAAGATCTCGTTCAGAGCATTCAGGTAAAGACAAGATTTTCATTTCTCAACATGTGGTACCTTAAGATAAGACATTACCCTCGGGGTCTAATCCGAGGTAACTAGTCGATAAGGAGGAAGAAATGTCGAGGTCCTAAAAGAAGTGACAGAAAAGGTTCATAATTAAAGGCAGCAAGATCAAGGCCACTGAAATGGAAGAAGTTGAACTACCCACTTCATTGGTCAGGCGTGTAGGACCTAATTTTTAAAAAGTGAGCCATAAATACCTACTTGGCTTTTCTCTAATATCTTACAACCATTTCCCAGATAGTGAGTTGAACGCGCTTTGTGCCAAATGGGAATTTCCGAATGAGGTGAATATACGACTATATAAGGATGTTGAGACACCTATGACGTGCAGAGAAAGAGAGTTGGTTGTCTATCTGGATGTATTGAATTGGGGACTCTGGTTCCGCTTGACCCGGAGATAGTTAACTACTTTGATTTGGTGAGCTTATGTCTAAGTTAGTCTAGTCCAAATGCATGGTTCACCCTGATGTCATGTATCATGGAATCGGCGTTGTCAAATATCAAAATTCCAATAGAGGAATTTGCCACAATTGTTGTCACAAAATTCTCGTATTGTCGTCTACTTCCTCAACCTAAGGGACTAGTATAAATTAGTGAGTGACTTGTTGGAAGCTGAAAATCTATAGAATATGCAGTTTTTCCTCATCATTGATTTTTTAGAAAACAAGAAAAGAATCTGAGTTACGTCTCAATTTTTTGAAGATTACAGCTAATTCTTTGAGTTTCACTTATTATTTTACCTTTATATTTTTTACATTCATAATTCATTTAAGCTTTTTTCTGTAGTGATACTGAAGTCTTATCAACAGCATGTGGAAGCTGCTAAGTTACTCTCAAAATGTTGCACCAGTGGGATCAGGAGAATTAGTCCAATGCCTTCCACAAGTAATTCACTCCTAACAATCTAGTTCGTAGTCATATATGGAGGACCAACTCCGAACATAGCGTGTCTTGGTATGAATTGACCATCTCGTCTTGTCTATTGGATATTCTTAACCAAATTAAGGCTTATATTTGAATCTAAGCTTGGTTAAGAAACCTTGAAGTGATATAATATCTTTACTGAATTCTGTCATTGCTACATACTCAACCTTTGTAGTGGATAGAGTGACAATATTTTGTAAATGTGACATCTAACTAATAGTTATAGTTCCAACAGTGAATATATAACCAGTGGTGTTTTTCCTATGATCAACCTCACCTTTAAAATCAGCATCTACATATCCTTGTACCTTTAACTCGCCATTACCAAAGACCAAATACTTCTTTGTGGTGCATTATAGGTACCACAAAATACATTTGACTTCTTCCTAATGAGCTTTCTTTAAATTAGACATAAACTTGCTAACAACTCCTACTACATGACCAATATTTGGCTTTGTGCAGACTGTTGCGTACATAAAACTCCCAATAACTAAGGCGTAGGAAACCTTACCCATGAAATTTTTGTTTTCTGTTTGAGGGGATTGATCTTTGGATAAGAGAGAATGACTTTCCAAGGGTGTATAAACTGGTTTTGGCGTGACTCATGTTAAATATCTGCAAAACATGATTGATGTACTCTGACTTAGATAACTGTAAAACTTTTGTATGCTTATCTCTTGTAATTTGTAATCCAAGAATCTTCTCTACTAGACTCAAGTCCTTCATGTTAAATCCCTTCGAAAATTGTTGCTTTAACATTCTCATAACATCTATATTTGAACCTGTTATTAACATATAGTCAACATAAAGTATTAAAAATGATACAACTGGACGTACATCTTTTAAAATAGCAACGGTGGTCAGCATATCACTTACGAAAACTCTCCTTATGAATAAAACTATCAAAAAACATAATACCATTATCTTCGGGCTTGTTTTAGGTCATACAAAATTTTCTTGAGTCTGCATACCATGTTTTTCTTTCATTGTTTTAAGAAACATTTTGGCTAATGCGCGTATATCTCCTCATCCAAGTCTTAGTAAAGGAATGCAGTCTTCGCGTCTAACTCTTCAAGATAAAGGTCTTTAATGACAACAATACTCAACAATATTCTAATAGTATTGAGCTGCACAACTGGAGCAAACTTTTCAGTCTAATCAACCCTTTTCTTTTGTTGGAATCCTTTGATAACTAATCGGGCTTTGTAGCTCTTAGAACCATCACGTTCATATTTCACCCGGTATATCTATTTATTATGAAGTTCCGTATTCTCCCCCAGTAACTTAGCTAGTTCCCATTCCTAGTTTGAAATTAAAAATTACACCTTATTTTTTATGATAAGATCCCACTTGCTACCATCACCGGTCTAACAAGTTTTATCATAGCATTCGGGCTCTCCTCTATCAGTCAACAGTAAGTAATTCAAGTATCTCTTTTAGGCGCATGACATCTTGTAGACTTTCTCAATATAGAAATTGTTATGATCGGTTGCAGTGTGTCAGACTGCTGTGTATTGCTTTGTCCAACTAACTCTCCTAGTTGAGGACTTGATCCGATCGGATCTATTACAAGACTATCTAGGACATCCTCTGCATCTGCAAACATTAGCTCACTCTACTTTGAGTCATTTACGTCAGACTTATGCATATCCTTATACGTTAATCTTTCTTTGAAAATTGCATCATTGCTGCCATCATCTTCCTATTTTTGTTATCCCAAATATAGTATACAGACTCATAATTGTAATAGCCAGTCAAGGTGCATTATTTAGATTTGGAATCAAGCGTGTTCCTATATTGATCACTGATATGAACATATGTCGCACAACCAATTTTTTAGATTTGGTAGTATTATATCTTTTCCACTCTATGCCTCCTTGGGTATTTGGTGCTCTAATGAAAACGATGGACCTCGATTGACCAAGTAAGCTGATGTGTTGACTGCTTCCACCCATTACTATTTTGGTAGACCTGACTGTATACAAATGCTTCTATCTTTTTGTATCCACATTCAGTTCATACGCTCGGCAACACCATTATGTTGAGGTGTACCTGACATGTGCTCATAACGAATTTTCTTGAATTTGGTGTCTTCATATTCACCATCATTGTCTGTTCTCAGATTTTTAATTTTCAGACCAGTCTTATTTTCAACCATATATTTCAATATTCTAAACCTTAAACACTTCAGATTTATGCTTTAGAAAATAAACCCATACCTTTCGATAATGATAATTGATAAAAGTAACGAAGTAGTGTTTCCCTCCAATAGATGAAAAATAAATTGGTCCCCAAACATCAGAGTAAACAAGCTTTAGCCTTTATTTCTTTGAGGTTATGTCCCTTGTTTAAAAATTGACCATTTTTTATTTTTCAAGTATGTTATCTTCGGACATGTCTATATCAATATTTGTAGACTTGCAAGTTTCTCCTTCGAGTGCATAATTTTTATCCCATTCTTACTCATGTGGACAAGTCTCTGGTACCACATATTGGGATCTTTGTTACTTGTTGCACTCTTTGAAATATTCCAATTGTCATCGTGGAAGATCATAGTGTAGAATTTTCTAGCCAACTGCCTTACTGAGATTAAGTTCTTTCTCAATTCAGGGATATGCTTGACATCTTTCAGATCCTAAATAGACTCATTCAACTTAAATTTCACTACACTTTTATAAATAATATCATAAGGTTGATCATTACCAAGATATAAATTTCCAAGGTACTCATTGGAAAGCCCTTAAATGGTTCATGAGATACTCTAAGAGTTCCACTGAAGTTGGATTATGTTATAATTAGAATTATAAGGCTGATGAGATGATGATGAGGTATTTGACTCTGATTATGCAAGTTGTCTTAACACAATAGAGTCAACTTCGGGTGAGATAAAAGTCATGTCTTCATCGTTGTCTTGTCATCTATGGAATTTGAATACATGGTTGGTACTAAAGCAATGAAGGAATTCGTGTAGTTGAAGAGTTTCTTAAGTACGATCACTTATATAAAACAATAAGTGACTTTATTCTGTGATAATACTAGTGCTTTGTAGTTAATGAGGAATCACAAGTTCCATGACATAAATAAACATGTACGTATCAATTTTCACTTCATTTATGATGTTATGGAGAAATAACAAGTAAATATGATAAATGATCAAGACCGAATATTCAAATACTTGTATAAATATAAAGTCATTTATATAATTAATGTATAGAGGTATTTTACTTTGTATATGAGTCAATATACCTACAAATGATGATATATTAGTCATTTATACCAATATACCTACAAATGGGGGATATTGGTCTTTTACACTTGTATACTTGATATTTGTTATATATACACGAGAAGTACCCGAAGAGTGGGATTTATCTCATGTATCCTAAATTTTATCTTTTAATTATTTTCTCTCTCTAATAATATCTTTTTTCTTTCTAAAAAAACTCTTTTATCTTATTTCTAGATCATAAACACTTTTGGCATATGTGATGAAGTTTTTGAACCTCATCAAAGGCGTTGTTTATGTGAAACAACTTGTTTTCAATTATTTTAACCAAAAGCATTATTATCTTTGTAGGAATTTTTTAAAGAGAAACAGTTTTATGAACACTAAACAAAAACAAATTCATTTGTAGCTTCTAGTTATTTTCATGTCGATTTTTTTTTCATTATGAAAGGAGAATTGAATTTTGTATCTTACAATTATTTTCCAACAGGTCTTTATTTATCAAAATATAATTGAATTTTTAATTTCCTAATGATAACCTGAATTATATTTTCTCAATCGTTTTTAGCGTCGTGGTTAAATGTGAGAAACATTAGAATTATTTTCTATTAGCTCATCATTATTCCTCCCTAAATGCAACGAACATTCAATATCGTCCAACTAGAGAAAGAAACTATGAAATAAGCTTCGATTTTTCAAAAATAAGAAAGATTTATTCAGAAAACAAAAAAAATATGATGAGTAGGAAAACGTTTAAATTTGAGATCAAGTAAAATGTGAGGTATGTTTTAAGTTTGATTGAAGGTGATTTGAAGTTTCTTCGAGATAGGATTTGATTTAGGTAATAAATCTTTCATAAATTAAGGTAATAAGGTTATTGATTTATTTATTTGATTATGTTTGTTATCATCTTCTTTGATTTGCAATTCAAGAATCAGATCTCTAATTAGTTTGTAA
This sequence comes from Limnanthes douglasii subsp. nivea, assembly GCA_036936605.1. Taxonomy (NCBI): domain Eukaryota; kingdom Viridiplantae; phylum Streptophyta; class Magnoliopsida; order Brassicales; family Limnanthaceae; genus Limnanthes; species Limnanthes douglasii. The sequence goes on along the minus strand of JAUPFV010000002.1, from coordinate 200,694,867 downwards.
AATTATTCGATTATGTTTGATTTATTAATTCGTAAAAAAGACAAATATGTTACTTTGATGTTTTGAGTAAGATATATATATATACTTCTGATTAGAAAACTGATAAAGCAAATATGATATATTCTTTGAATTGTTACTTTGTTTAGAGTTAATTCATTATCTTGTGGAAATGATATTATGACTTTGGTTTATTTTAACCAATCAGGAATCTTCATCTCAGTTGTTATAAATGCATTGTTATGTTGGTAAAAAGTTTTGTTGATAACTTTGGTATTTTTTACATATATAATATATAACTCGATTATTTCGTCGGTAAATTAATTTTTTGTCATTAAATTATTTTGTCAACAATTATTTTCTGTCGTCAAGTTGTTTCGTTTTCAAGTCGATTTACTTCGTCAAGTTGTTTCTAAATTATAGTATTGAAATATATTATTGTATCGGCAAAGCGTTTGGTTTGCAAATTATCTTAGTCATCAATTTGTTTCGTCGTCAAAATTGAATGTAATGGTTCATCTAGCAAATTGCTTTATTGACAAATTGTTTCGTTTGCAAAGCATTTCATCGAAAAATTATTTTTCGGTGTTACGTTGTTATTTTTATATGTCATAAAAAAATATTGAATGTATCATGATTCATGATCATTGTTATCTAAAGTGAAAACAATAAGGATCGATAAATACATATTACCATCGAATTATTATAGGACTTCAAGAGGTGTTAATAAATATATACAATAATGCAACCAAATATCTAACGAATACATGACTCCGTGGAATGTTCTTTTCTAAACCATCACAACTTTATACTTCTTCTCAATACATACTTCATAATAAGCATACTTCTTCAGTATCCATAAGATAAAGATAATTTTGTTACCAAAACATCATACACCTTTTAAATTTTCATCATATTATCCTCCGCAATGTTTTTAGTTTCTCTAATCAAACCAGTACATGCATTAAAATTTGAAGAGTTGGTAAATTATGTTATGTTCGTCGATAAAATAAACTTATTGGTTTTTTATAAAAAGTTTTAAATTCTAATATATATATATATATATATATATATATATTACTTTTAAGTAATAAAAGTAATTGAAACATAAAAAATTTACATAAGATAAAAATATTTTTTAATGTTTGCAGAGGTTTGAACCAATGAGTTCATTTATGGGAACCTAATGGTTCAACCACTACATTATTAAAAATTTGTGTGAGTTAAAACATCCAAAACATTCAAAAGATGAGTATGATTAATAAACCAGATTGTTATTTATTATGATATATGTGCAAACGACGTCACCAAATAATGAATTTCAATATAAAAATGAACAGACGGCGATTATTTCATATATATATTAACGACGACGGTCACTTATGATATTTTATAATATAGTTTCATCAATAAGTATTCTAAGAGGAGTTATTTTTTTTAGAGAAACTCAATTATCATAAAATATTAATTAACATTCGTATATTTAATTAGAAACAATCATCATACATACGTTTAAGAATAATTTATCATTACTTTAACATACATTTAAGGATTTCATACATGGTTTATATTGAAATTATATGTCAACAAAAAGGAGGACGTGTAATAAACCCTCAAAAATGATAATTCTGAAATCACTGTCTAGTGACTTCTACATCGTCGCCATCAGTTATTATCCCTTGAACACATAATTTGAAATTGATTCAAGGACTATGGGGCATATGGGTTAGACGATATGTATAGGGTTAATAATTCGTAAAGCGAAGGTTTTTAATGTTTATGTGGTTTTAAAAGGATCGGTATCTAAGGTAACTAGTGGTTTCTAAAGTGACGTGTTCTAATGTTTCTGATGGTTTCTACGAAATTTTCCAATTGACATATACTAATATAGTATAATTTTTCAACGAAAGATTATTTAAAAAAAAGTCTACAACCGACGGTATGTATGAAGTTTTTCCAACCGATGGTTTCTATGAACTTTCTTAAATTGAGATATTAACTACTAATAAATGAAAGAAACATTTGGATTTGAAAATTATAAGAAAAATATAACTAATAAGCGAACATGGCTGCAAGCCAAGACGATTGTAAAGTGTAAGTGGTTACATATCCAATTAAAGCAATCATGGTTATACGTTAAGTCTATCTAAAAAGAATAACAGGTCACACTACTTTCAGTTTTTTTTAATGATATTCAAAGAGATGGTTTCAAATGATTTTAATAATTTTGAAAAAGATGTTTTTAATGTTTCCAATGATATCCAAAGTTACGGTTCCTAATATTTTAAAAGTAAAGCGACATCAAATATTTTTTTCATATGTTCAACAGATGATGGTTGAAAATCGACGTTAAATATATTCTATATATGTCTTTCAGGTGATGGTTGTAAAGAAATGACTAAGTATATCCTCCGAAAATGATCTTCATATGTTCATCAGATGATATATATCAAAAGGTAAAGATTCATATAATTAAGCTAAAAACGTTGGCTAAATCTGTTATGAAAGTGTCGGATGGATAGAGGTTCAGAATAGCAGATGGAAAAACGGTAAAAAAAAGTAAAAACATCAGAAAAATAAAGAAGCATCGCGCATCAAGAAACGAGATAATATTTGGTTATATATTGTGAATAAAATAAAAAATATTTTGTATAGAAAAAACAACATAAAGAACAATTGGATTAAATACGGCACAAATGCAAGTTGGCATGGAGAATGAAAAAATAAATTAAAGACTACTAACGGGAATGAAAAATGGCATGGAGTATTAAAGAAACATTACTTGAATATTATATTATCTGAATATACTTAAAAACTTACGGTCCTTGCGTTTCATTTAATATTCTACTCAAGGACTTGGGGGAGTCTTGATGATGTTGGAATATTTGGATAGTGGTAGAAATATAAAGGACATTTATATAATTAATGTATAGAGGCATTTTATTTTATATTATGAGTCAATATACGTGTAAATGATGTTATATTGGTGATTTATGCCAGTATACCTACAAATGGGGGTATGTTTGTTATATATACATGAGAACTACCCCAAAAGGGAGATATATCTCGTTTATCCTAAATTTTTATCTCTTAATTATTTTCTCTTTTTAAAAAGATTATTTTCTCTCTAAAAACCTAGTTTATCTCCTTAATATATATGAAATACTTTTTCCATATTTGATGAAGGTTTTGAACCACATCAGCAAAGATTGCAAATGCCAAAGAACCTTTCGGATGCTCTGACCAAGGTGTTACCGATTTCAAATTTCAAGAATTGCATGACTTGTGCAAGAATAAAAAGAAGATGGTTTCAATTTTTATAAATATTAGTTGGAATTTCAGGCAATGAATACTACAGTCACCGTAAGTCGATGTGGAAAATTGTTATGTGTAGGCTATAAATAGTTGAGGTAGGATAATCAAACCTTTAGGCTAAATGTGTACAAACAAGGCTAAAGAATAGTAGCTGATAATTCATCTTCAGTCGAAACTTTGGTGCAGAGATGCATGCTGGAACCTAAAGGTGATCTTTTAGATTCTCTGACCAAGGTGTTACCGGTATCAAATTTCATGAACTGTATGAGACTTGTACAAGTATCAAAAGTAGGTCGGTCGGATGTCTATAAATATTAGTTGGAATTTCAGGGCAATGAATATTTAGAGTCACCATAAGTAGAAGTGGAAAATTGTTAGGTGTAGACTAAAAATAGTTGAGGTAGGACAATCGAACCTTCAGGCTGAAGGTGTGCAGACAAGGCTAAAAATAGTAGTTAATGATTCATCCTCAGTCGAAACTTTGGTGCAGAGTCGTATATTGGAACTTAAGGGTGATATTTGTCGAAGATGGGTATTCTGTTACTACTAGAGCCGAAATGAGAAAGATCATTACTTGTTGAACTTTGGTGCAGGAATATATAGACAAAATATTTCAAATGTACCTATGTGTTTCTATAAGCAATTGTTTTACTAATATGTTGAATAATATTAAATTGATGGATTAGTCTCAATCATTGATCAAGTAACAATTGATCTCATAATGTTTTAGGACTAAGAACAATAATATAAGATATAGTATCAGTGTTGATGGTGCCCGTAATTATTGCAGTGTACGATCGTACATATGCGAGGGTTGCAACATCGTTTTTGTTTGGTCCTAGGGAACAAGTTCTAAGTTGTTATTGTGAGCTTAGGGTTCAGCTCACTCATTATCGATATATATATAGTGAAAGATGTTGAAATATATTTATTTAATATATTTATGGACCAACAATAATTCGGACCGATATGCTAAATAAACATATTCAATCATTGTCTTAAGAAAGTCCAAATTAAAAGTAATCGAGTTAATTATTTAATTAACTAAATTGGACTTATGGGTAAAAAGGCGTTACGGGCTCAAGTGTGGTAACCGGGTTGAATTTGGAAAGACATAAAGCACGTCTTGTAACGAAATATTATACTCAGCGTGAAGGATTGATTTTTAAAAAATCTTTGCTCTCGTGGTATTCTTGGATTATCACAAAAGGCATACATTGAAAGTGTGTTACAACACTACGGATTTTCATATTGCAAACCCCTAAGTACCCTATAGCAAAGGGTAACATACTTAGTATGGGTCAATGTCCTAAGAAAAAACTTGAGATTGAGGAAATAAAAATGGTCTATTATGCTTCGACAATTGGGAGTTTAATGAATGCTTAAGTTTTTACTAGGCTGGATATTGCTTTTGCTGTAAATGTGTTGGCGATATCTGTTAGTAACCCATGCATGGATCATTGGAAGGCAGTTAAAGGGTAATCCGGTACCGTAAGGAACAAATAGGTACATGTTGACATATGGGAAGTTGGATAAACTCGAGATCATTGAGTATTATGACTCTATTTTTTGGTGTATGCGTATATACACTAAAGAACACGTCATGAAACACATTCTTATTGGTTGGAGGTGCAACATCCTGGATAAGTGAAAAATAAACACTTATTACATCATCCACCATGGTGGAAGAATTTGTTGCGTGCTTGAAGGCATCGAACTGTAATTCTGGATGCAGAATATCGCAGTGCAATACTCTAACGATAATAATAACTTGTCTAGGTCCAAACACATAGACATAAAGTTATTTTCTACTAAAGTGATAGTTCAGATAGTCAGATAAATATAGAGCACATCTGCACAAACTCAATAACATCTACGATCCTCTAACAAATGCGGTTTTGCCTAAGGTTTTCTAGGGACACACCATCAATATTGGTTTAGTTGATTTAGAGGATTGTTAGTTCCAGTGGGAGAGTTTTTAATAAGATTTGATGTTATATTTTACAGTATTGTGCACATTAAGGTTTATTGCAATATATATATATGCCTCGAAATATTTATTAATATATGTACTGTAGTGAATGTCCAAAGGTAGGAAACATTTAATAGTAGATATGTACGATTACAAGCCATATTAATCTTATGCCAGGATCCATAATTTCCCCAAGTAATTGATTGATAACGGTAATGTGATTACTGTTGCATCATATTGTTCACATTACGAGAAAGAGGTCTTTAGTCCTTTATTGTTATCAGTCATGTACGGGGTTGTACCGTTTGCCCGTTGACAATGAATATAGCGATCCCATTAAAGTTCCATATGTATTCTTGAGTAGCATGTGGCGGTTTAAGTGGTAGATTTTTGGAATATATTTATTTAATATATTTATGGACTGATATAATTTGGACCGACATGCAAAATAAACATATTCGGTCATTGTCTTAAGGAAGTCCAAATTAAAAGTAATCGATTTAATTATTCAATTAACTAAATTTGACATATGGTTGAAAATGCGTTATGAGTGTGGTAGCCGGGTTGAATTTGGACACTGTGATGAAGAGGACCCAAATCTCAACACTTAAGCCTGAATTAATAAATCATGAATATGAATTGAATTATCAATTTATCGGGTTATGGTCTTGGACACAAGGAAGTAATAAAAAATGGTTTTACAATGTTGGGCTTCACATTGTAAAGACTGTACGTAAGGGGCTAGGTTTAGAAATTTCATCATCTTAAACCCTAATCACAAACAAACGGCCGCTTCCTTCAGTGTCTGGATATCTTTCTCTTTTCTAACTCGTTCTGCAGCTTTCTTAAAATAATACACAGAATCGCTGAAGAACGAAAAAGAACAAAAGAATTCTAGATGGAAAGCAGCAGACAAATTCGAAAAAGGGTTCTTTATTTTTTCGCGTTTTGTTATATATATTATTTGATGCGATTTCAAATAATATATCACAAAAAAAAGATATGTAACGATTGTCGCGAAATTTACTTATAAAGTGAAATAAGGTAGAAAATAAACACAAAGAGAAACAATGAAGTCGATAGGCGCTTTTGTAAGTCGAATGTAATTTGTAATCGAAAAAAAATGATTCTGTTAGTCCTTTTGTAACATTCTTCTATATAAAATATGTTTATATTTTCCATGGATGTAGAATTTCTTTTAAATTTAAAATACATTAAATATGTGTCGTAAGATTGATTTATTTTTCTATATTTCTTTATAAAATTTATGTTGGAAGGTAGATATAGATCAAAGTCGCAAAATAAGTATGAACCAGTCTGGTTCGTCCCGACTCTGTTTAGCCCAAGTATAGAACGAATCGGATAAAAATGATTATTACGTGCATGGACCCCATCCAAATGTTTAATATAAAATATTAGTTTCAAACACAAAAATAATATATATATATATATATATATATATATATATATATATATATATATATATATATATATATATATATATATAAAAATAGGGCATTGAACAGTAAATCGTCCCTCGACTATCGTATTTGGTGGCAGATAGTCCTTTGACTTTCAAATTTCCGTTGACAGTCCCTGGACTATCGCGTTTGGATAAAGTTAGTCCACCAGATCCATGAGAGGCTGCCACCTGTCACCATAGTCCCTAAATTTTTGTATCACCACTAGTCCCTCGAGTTTAGGTCAAACCCAAAATGTAGAATATTATGAAAAACTAAACTCAAGGGACTAGTGGTGATACAAAAATCTGGGGACTATGGTGACAGATGGCAGTATCTCATGAATCAGAGGATCTGGTGGACTAACTTTATCCAAACGCGATAGTCGAAGGACTGTCAACGGACATTTGAAAGTCAAGAGACTATCTGCCACCAAACGCGATAGTCGATGGACGATGTACTTTTCAAAGCCTATAGTATAGTATAAAAGTTGGTGGGATACAAAACATGAGGAAACAAGTTCCGAATTTAAAAATATTAAATTCAAAACATAGTTTCAGATGAAAATGAAAAAGAAAAAGAAAAAGACAACATAAACTAACAAGTCAAACCCGATCCATTGTCACCTCAATTCACGTAACCAATATTCTACTTTCTTCCCCTATCCTACTTGCAATTGAGCGTCAATTATATATCCGTGTTCTCTGATATACCATATGACCTTCTAATGGTCTTACTTCTAAATTTTAAATAAATAATTTTTTATTTGACCCAGATCCCAAATAGTATACATGAAAATTTCAAATTATCATACATAAAATGTCAACTCTAAACAAGTTACCAAATTACAAGTTTTAGACCATTTCCTTTCATCTGGACACCATGCTATTCTTAATTCAGAATTGAAGATCAGTTTTGCTCATTTTTATTTAAATTCAGAATTGAAAATCAGTTTTGCTCATTTTTATTTATTTATTTATTTATTTATTTATAATTCTCAACTTTGGAATTTAGAAACTAAAATTTAACAACCCCTCGTATTCAACATAGTCGTGGTTTGGTGTATGAGATACATATTTCCAAACGTTATTTGATTATAAAGAAAACAATCCCTCCACGTTGTTAAAAAACTATCTTGCTTAGTTGTTTAATTTAAACAAGTTTTTTTAACTTACTTCCACACCAAACAATCTCTAGCAACAACTGTTTCCTAATTAATCTTAGCAACACTGATGCAAAATCGGATTAAGGTACAATTATATAATGATAAACCTGCAAGCCAATAATAAATATATTAAAAAAATCAATTTGTAAAAGAAGCAGAGGTCGATTAAGCCTCATTTGAGGCATGAACCGAAAGCATAATAACAAAAAGATTGAGGAAAAACAAACTGGTAAATAATTTGTTTGAGTAATAATACAGAGTTATTTTATTAATTTACACAACTTTTTTTTGTCGTACAATCTTTTAAAATTTATCGATGCGACATGCATTATGGTTTTTGTTATAAGTTATAACCCCCAAGTTTTCTATTATCTCCGTCTGGTTTTCGACCAGCTGGGTCGAAATGGTGGTGGAAATAACATTTAAGTAAGAAAGTTATTGTCTTTTACCATGTAGTATAACTTCAATGTTAATCAGTAGAGTTTAAGAAGAGGTCCTTGGTACTGCAATAGACATAGGTTAACTTGCCAGTTCTTGTGGTCGTAGAAACCGGAGTGAAACCACTGTACTCACCCTCCGACTTTTTAACGCATATTTTGGCCATGTAGTTAAACACCTCATTCTTGAGGTTAAAGGGTTGCTCTGCATACTCCTTAACGGACATCCACTGAAAAGAAACAAGCAATTTTTAGACGTCAACCATAAACTCCAAATAAGAAGAGGTATTTGAGGATGTACCTTAGCTGCAGCGATCTCGGAATCTTGCTTCTCGATGTTAAAGTTGAGCGGCTTTAACATGCAAATAAATAACATATCTGATTTCCCGAAGAATGAAAGGTGGCTTTGTCTGTAAAGAACAAAACAAATAAAAGAAATGCACAAGACTTAATTTAAAGACTGGATTTCAAGGGCATGCTTGTTTTATGTCGCGAAAGAATTTAGAAAATAGTTTGATCTGACTTTTTGCCTTTAAGAAGCAATAATCAAGAAAAATACTAACTTGGTCCAACATAAATAATAATACGAGTTTTAGTAGAAATAATGAAGATAAAATATTTAAAGAATTGGATTTCTAACCTGAATGCCAAAACTTCAACGAACTCCGTATCAATCTAGAGCAAACCAACCAACAAGTTATAAACTTTGTAAGAACCCAAAACTGAAAATAAATAGATCGTTATTTATGAATTATTCAACTGATTACTTACTCCGGTCTCTTCTTTAACTTCTCTAATCGCTGCAGCAGAGATATCCTCACCCTGTAGACGGAAAAAACGTCAGCTACTAGTTAAAGAGATATAGAGGAACACCATGGTCGGACTTAAAATGACCATTAGTACCCCATGTATCAGGTCCTAAGAAATTAGTACGCTCATATTATCAAAACTAACATCGATAAGTCCCCAGGACTAACTGTATGTGATTTTGAAAATCCGGGGACTAGTAAGGACTTTCTCTGTGTGTGATCTTAATAACTAGGTGGGGAACTAATGATATTTCGTTTAACATTCAGTGGATTAATATCTCGAAACCTTGCTAGTAGGATGACTAACAATAATTTCAAACTCTGTAGAGTCTTTCTCACCTCCTCTACAACCCCTGTTGGTAGTTTCCACACACCTTCTCCGCGGAAAGATCCGTTTTTCTCCTGAACTACAAGCATCTGCAATATATAAAGAATAAATTTTAAACATCCATGCATGTGCAAAGGAGCACAAAAGTCAACTTATTCGAGCATATCACTTCCTTCAAAGTTTTTCTAGATCAAAGTAGAATATCGTGATTTCACAGAAGGGCCATAAACTACAACCACAAAAAGAAACGATGGCATGAAGCATAGGAGCATCATCGATGCATATACGAAAAAACCAAGCTACTTTTAGTACAGACAAAATCCATAAAATATATTCCGAATCCAGAATAAGTTTTTGAGACATGACTAGTGTAAGTATTAGTTATTAGGCAACAGATTCTAATGAAGATCAAACAAAGATTATAGAATGATAAAGTTGCAAAACAATTTTATTTTCGTTTCACAAGCAAAACTTACGAGAGAACAATACCTCTTTCTATATGATTATCATGTCTATTCATTCTACTTGCGTTTAATATATCTATATGGGCGAGATTAGTAGCCTTTGAACATGTGTATCTCTTATAAGTGATAAATAATATAAAAGCATTCTAAGCTTCAGTTCCAGATTCAAAATCTTACTCTAACATACCTCATTCTCATCATTCAGGACAAAGGCACCGATTCCTACACGGTGCGAAGCATTTGCTGGAAGAGTGTTGACCGAGTTTGAAATCCAATTAACAAGCATTAAGTAATTAGGCTCAGCATGGTGGAACTTAAATCCTTCCTACATAACCAACAAAACCAAGATAAGTAACAAACAACCGTAAACAGCTAATCTCTTTCTAAATCAATACTAAATTATACCTTGACCGCGGGTTCAATAAGATTAGAAAATTCGATAGGCAAGTTGATCCAGATCCCTTTCTTTCCCTACAAAAGATTATGTTGTTCAATACATATTATAGCTTATAACAACTATACACCAGCTTAATCTAAAGACATTAGAGATTATACTTGTTCCATCCATTTCAATATTGAAGCTCTAAGCTTTTGGGCAAAATCAGTAGAATCCATGGGCTGTTCTATTTTCACTGTTACTCCACCGTATAAATCCTCGACTGCATTAGCTAACTCGTCGATCTCTTGTGTTTCACTTGATGTAGAACATGGTGAGGCACACATCTTTCTGATCAACAATGGTATTCTGTCCCTAGGAACTGAAGAAACAACGAAAGTAGTTTTCGACTAAATGATATTAAACTAAAATTATTTTCAATAACCCTTTTCAAGAGACGCCAACAGCGTTCTTAATAACATCAATATGAGGTTCATTACAACTTTTGCAAATTTTGTCATCGGCTAGTTAATTAGCCATTCTTACTGACTATACCCAAATCATACCCAAATTTTAAAACCCTATTCAAGAAACGCCGAAAATTATAATTTTTGGAATACAAGAATATGAAATTGAATTTCGAATGAATGTAGTATGTAGATGCTTACCTTGTCTGATAGTAATCCTCGAGACTGGTGATGAGACAATAATGTTTTTCAGTCCGGGAGTATGATAAGAACCACAAGAACCTGAAGTAGCAGAAGCTGAAAGACTTGTCTTTGCAAAACGAAAACAAGAATTGAATTTGCTGGATCCTATAAATATCTGGTTGGAATGTATAGGACAGAGATTTCGAGACATCTACTTATACACGGTAGCTAAACGACGACAACAACAACACAAAGCAATCTGCCGACTTGCAATGGCTGACTTATTTTATTGATTTAGAATGAACTAGAGGCAATAAATAAAGGTAAAGACTATTATTATTATTATTATTATTATTATTATTATTATTATTATTATTATTATTATTATTATTATTTAGTTCCGGCTTGTAAGCGCAATTATATTTAATCGTTTTAAATTCTTTTCGCGCCGCTCTTCATTACGAAGGAACGTTTCAAAGCTTCGTACGTGACTATTTTTACCCCTTCTCGGATAGTGTGGGGTAGTTACGACGAAACATTAACGGAAATTTTAGCCGTTATTATTGAAGAAGATTTTTTATTTAAAAATTGGACAAGGTCCGATGACTTTTTCTATTTTTTTCGTAATTTAAACTCTAAAAAACATTCATCACTTGTTTTTTACTATTTATTTTCATTTTATCTTTTAATTTATAATTTTATGTTATTAGCCATTCTTAAGCACTTATATCAACAAACAAAACATTTAACCCAATTGAATTTAACATTTATGTTTTAATTTATAAAATTAAACTCTAAAAAACCTTTAAATTTGATAAAAATTATCCATAGAGGAGGAAGACACCCAAATCATCCAAGTTACACTTCAATTCGTTTATTTGGCATTATGGAATTATAGATATGCATATGTAGGCGGCTGGAGAGTGCTAGTATGAGCCTCTAAAAAATGTTTTAAAAGCTAAAAGTCTTGTTGTCATGCGCGAGCAAATAATATGTAATCCAATATATCTAACGCAAACATTGGTTATGTAAAAATGTGTGAGTTGACGCGACATTTGTTTAAAATTTCAAAAGTTGTGTTCATACATGAATCTAGCATACGTATACATATTTATACTATTAACATGTAAACATTAGCAAACTGAATAACATGGTATTACTCATGCAAAACGTGTGTACCGACCTTTTGGCTTGCATAAATTAAATACATTTCAAGTTGAAATAAATAAGATATTTTATGAATAACATAGACAATTTTATCCTAATTAACAACACATCGAAGCCAAATTTGGCAATACACATGCATCGAGAGAGGAATAGGCGGGATGATGAAGAAACAAATACGAAACACAACCAATCTATAAGTATTACTAGTCATATGGCTTATCTGAACGATAGGTAAGTAAAGCGCATGAATATCCCTGATATGTTTGTTGAAGCAGAAGGCTCATTATTAGGCTCTTTTAGTTCATCTATCATGACTATGTTTTCACGCCAGTATCCATCATAGTCACAATTTTTTGATAAAGACCAATCAACACCTCTTGATCATTTATCACAAGAGATCTACTCGAAGAAATGATCTATGTCATCTCTGATAGATCGAGCACATGAGTGCATATTTTCTCTTTCAGTCGAGGTTGATACATCCAAACGATATTACTATCTAATTTTACATTATAATTTTTTAAAGAAATAATTTATTTGTATGTTAACCAAAAGGAGAATATTTACCTATGATTGAGAGTTAAGTTATCCATCATGAACAATCATTAGGAATCACAGCCTCGTCAGCGTGCTTCATGAATCTTCAACCACTGGTGATATATATAAAGCAACACTTATTTTTCTTCTCAAACCAGGAGAGATTTGTGATCATCATGTACAAACCAGGTATCCATAAATAGTAATACGAGATATCTTCTGGAGATAAATATTGGTCATTAATAACAATTGGTCTATTATAAACGTTATTTTGGCATAATTCACGATTATTACAAAGTCTATAGATATTCCAAAATAGTTGGCGCAAACATATCCTTGCTAACTTGAAGAAATTGCACAATATCAATGGTAGATTTATATAAGTATTCAAAAATTGAAAAATAAGATTGTTTCATCACTATAGCAGTCCTCTAACGTGTCTTTTTCCAATAGAAATCTGATACCAACCACTGCTTGAATAATACTTTGAGAAACAATTACGACATATCGGTTATCAGTAGTATCACATGGCTCATGTGCCACCTCCACGAGCATGATACCTTACATGTTCATCCAGATATTCCTCATTTGCAGGACAACATCCACGGGAACATCGGGCGCAGATGTAACCACCAACACATCCAAATCACTAGGTTATCCCACTCTTCTTTCGTCATTTCTCGGATTAAGATAACCATGTTGTCGTCACTCTGTGCGATCCTCCTACCGAGGATATTAATTCTTTGAGTATCACCCGATCGACATCATATTATTTTACCTTTTATATAAGGAGTACGTTGCATCTTAACCATCTAGGGGAGAATCATATCAACGGTTGAGGATATTTGCATAATATTATTATTTGTTCAACCCAATAGTCATTTATACCTAGCTACCATTGTCATTCACTCGTAGAAAACTATTAGTCACTCTATATGTGTGTTTTTTCCTAGACGATTTGCTCGAAAAGTGAATATTTTATTATTCTCTAACACAATATGTAAGGGTCGTGATTTTACTCCCAATCATGCCTACGGACTTGGTCATATTAAAGACCATAATTCTCTCTCCATCACTCCTACAAGATCAGGCATAATATAAGTCATGATTCTCTTCTGATCGTGCCAACGAGCTCAGCCATACTAAAATTTGTGACTCTCTCCCAATACTGCTTACGAGTATATATCTATGGTACAGAATTTGGGTTTCCAAGTTGGTCATCTCCCAAAACATGTCCAATGTCTTCATCCCTATTAAATTGTTGTATATCCATAACTGTTAATGTTACTTCTCCTTCTAAAATTTATAAAATGCTAAGTGTGTTAGTTAAAGCAACATGTGTGATAAAACATATAGATGCAAGACAAGGCAAACATAACATTGCGAGTGCGAGACAAAGCAAACATTCCAATAAATATGCAATACCAGAAAAATATTACAATAAAGATGCGAGACAATACACACATTACAATAAAAATTCGAGACCACGTAAACAACAAAGATGCAAGATAAGGTAAATATTACAATAAAGATACGAGACATGCACAATATATATAGTTGATAGATAGAAGACCATATAAACTGTTGATGCGATATCATACCTTTTTGTCTTTGAGATTCTTCATATATTCAATAAACTCCAAACCCCACCATTTGTCTCATCTTGGAATCATATCTTCTTTGGCTTCTTCTTTCGCAATGGTTATGTGCTCCGTTATGAATGGCTACATAAAAAAATATATTCGAATGATTATAACTATTATTTAATTATAGACTAAGATATCAACCGTTATAAAAGCAACACATCCAATAACTATATAAAGTTTGTTTTCTACACAAGTCTGAACTGACCCAACTAGTTTCTCCTTCTTTGTTTGAAACCAATTGTAATTTTTTATTGTTTCAAGGTCTTTGATATAAAAGACTATTTTTGTACCCAGTACATCTTATGATACTTTATAGAACAATGTAGAGCACATATACATGACCAACAAAATAACCACATCATTTACACCTTGCTTCCCCATTAGAAATAACTTTGTTCATTTCATCATAAACACATCAAAACGATAAGATATAAGTACATACGAGACTACAATGAATACATGAGAGCTATGTGAGACAACTGCAACTACTACAAATGATATTGGAATAAATATTACATACGATACTACTATAACTACAACATACGAGACTATTGCAACTATTATATGTGATGCCAAATTGATGTAATAACAATCGGAACATACGATACCAATTTATTTACAATTGGATGTGAAACTTGTGTAAATATTACATAAGATGAGATAGACTACTGTAACTACTGCATGGAATACCAAGCTTATTTAAATGATTTTTTTTAAAGTCTGTATATTTTTAATTATAATTCCAAAAAAAAAATGAAACAACCATTGTGTTTAATTTTATAAGATGCATCAAACAAGTGATGTGAATGATATGTTTCGAGAAAATGTTTTAAAACTGATAAAATAAATAAATTAATAGTGATAAATTTTAATACTACTAATTAGCAGTATTAAAAAATTTAATACAACTATTTAATAGTGTTACACAATTTAATATTGTTAATTAACAGTATTAAAAATGCCAAAGTAGTAAGCACAAAATACAATACATATTTATTTTTCCAAGCATAATAATAAACAAACTTACATACAGATAAATAGTATTTGAAATATTCACCCATTCATAAAAATCTAACTCTAAGAGTCAAATTGTTCCTTTTATCTGCATGACTGGCCTTGGTGGAAGTTTTTGTTATCTATAAGCTTTGAGCTTGAGATTCCTTTCCATTGAGAGCTAAATGTTACTCTATGGTTTCAAGGTTTAGTGAAAGAGAAAGAAAGGTGAACCGTATGTTTGGGTGGAAAAAAACCTAAAAAAACCTTATATTTGTTTAAATTAGCCTCTTTATAGACGAGAGATTTTTTGTCCCATTTTATAATCTGTGTATCTATTAGTAACATTCAATTTTTAAATAGGGTGACTCTTTTATAAGTACGAAGATTAGTTGAAATTCAACATTTGATACTAAATAATATCATTATCCATATTTGGCACCATATATACACTTATAAAAATACTTTAGTATTGTACGTAACTTCTATCCAAAAATAATATTTTTCTTTTTAGAAAAAGTATATATCTTTTTAATTATAATTCCAAAAATAAAACGAAAAAACTTTTGTGTTTATTTTTATGAGACGAATCAAACAAGTGGTGTTAATGATATGGTTCGATTTTTTAATTGTTAAAATAAATGAATTAACATTGTTAAATTTTAATATTGCTAATTAGTTGTATTAAAAATTAAAAAACTTAATACTACTATTTATGAGTATAAAAAAATCAAAGTAGCAAGCACAAAATCCAATGCCTATTTATTTCTCTAAGCATAACTATAAACAAACTTACATACATTTAAAGAGTATTTTGAAATCTTCATTTATTCATAAAAATCTAACTCTAAGAGGCAAACTATATCATTTATCTGAATGACTCGCTTTGGTTGATATTTTTACTATTTACGAGCTTTGTTATCATGGTCATGATGCTGGAAAAATGGAACCGAGAGAAAAGATTGGGGTTGTGTGGGGGTAAAATATTTGAATCAAAAACGACTACACTGCGGATGGGGAAGAAAGATAGATAACCAACATCATATCATTTGTTTTCACTGAAAGTTCCTTCACGAACTCGTTAAGTTTTATGTTCGGAAGCGTATTGGAGTTTTTCATTAATAACAAGTTTGGGGTAACTCCGAAACTCTCGTAATCATGCATCCAAACCCTTCAAAGTTGTAATGTTTCCAATAAACGTGTGTTAATGGTTGTGTCATTCGCATCCTTAAACAAATGTTCTACGCCAAACACTTTAATCCCAGTTGCAAGTATGATAATGGTTATGCTAATTGATGTATTCAATCACAGACAATTTAACATAAACATTTTTGTTCTTATCACGTTTAGTCCTGTTATCGAGTCGGGTCGGTCCAAATTTGGACGGGGCTGAGACCGGCTCAGTAAGCTACTAGACCGCTAGGAGAAAGGAGCCAGGTAAGGTATTATGGCCTGAAACCAGGTAAGCTAATGGGCCGGTCCAGTTTAAGCATAGAGTGATGAGTCCGAATTTATTCACCACCACTCACTAAGAAATCCGGACAGGGGTAATTCAGACAATAACTGCCCACTGAACTATCCAGACATTATAAAAGTATTAAAATACTAAACACCTTTTGACTAAGCTAGGTGCTAATCTACTTAAGAACTAACGGGTCTT
Organism: Limnanthes douglasii subsp. nivea; assembly: GCA_036936605.1. NCBI lineage: Eukaryota > Viridiplantae > Streptophyta > Magnoliopsida > Brassicales > Limnanthaceae > Limnanthes > Limnanthes douglasii. Next base: position 200,677,891 of record JAUPFV010000002.1, on the reverse strand, counting down.
TAAACTCGACCCAGTTTCACAACTTGACCCGAAAGCCCATGGGTTCATAATTAAGCATATAAATACCCAACCACTTTCATTAATGAGGGTAATGAACATTTAATTCAACCAGACAACTTGAATCTCTCACTACAAAACACCCAAACATTTAATACCTTTAAAACATTGGACAAAATTACCCTCAGTTCAAACTAAACCACACCAAATTGGCGACCATAGTGGGAGAAGAAGGTGCCTGAATCTAGCATTCAAAACCAGCAAGAAAAACCAGTTCAGATGAATCCGGACGAGCAATAAGTGCCACCACCTTTGGTAGAAGTGATGGGTGAGAATGATGAGTACACGATCGAATAACGAGACAGGCTCGAAGCTGAAATAGAAGCGTTAAGAGCTGCCAAAAAGGCAGAGATGGGTGTAAAAGAAAAGTCGAAAGTGTCATCCATTCACCATACTGAAAATCCAAAGGAGAATGACCCATCAGCAAAGACTCACTTGAGTACTAAAAAGACTCATGTCAGTTCCAAGAAATCTCATCGGTCTAAACCGGTGGAGAGCTCAGAGTCTGAATCCTCTAGTAGCTCCTCGAATGAGGATGGGCTTGAGGAATCCTTATCATCCAGTAGTGACGAGGGCAGATCCAAGAAAAAGCAAAAATTAGTTAAAAAATATTCAAGAAAGAGGTACAAGCATGGGAGGTTAAAGAGGCATCTGGGAAAAGGGTCGTCTCACAACCACATCCATAGCCGAAGGCATATGGATTAGCTGCTGATGGATCTCTTCGCTTTCCATGATGAGCCAAGTATTTTTAAAACACCTATTGAATACACTGTCTTTAGTCGTGGCCGAAATTGGAAACAATCCCCATTGTCCTCCAAGATACTGTCCGGAAACCTTCCTAAGAGGTTTGACAGTACTAAGATGGAAAATTATGATGGGAGCAAGGATCCGGACAATCATCTGGAACAGTTTAAAAAATTTATGATGAATTTTGATGATGATGACAAATTGCTTTGTAAAGCCTTCTCTCAATCTTTTACGGGGATTGCTTTGAAATGGTATAATAGCCTATCACAGGGTTGTATCCAAAACTTTGACACATTTTGGGTGGCCTTCCGAAGGCAGTTTGTTGGGAGTAAGGAGGTGAAGGGCAATGGAGATACTATCATCCATTGTGCCCAAGAGCCAAACGAATCACTAAAATACTATATAAGTCGATTCGTGAACACAAATAATGGGTTAGATGATTGCTTTGAGCAGGTAGCAATAGCTTTTTTTAGGCAAGGGTTAAACCCTGAGAATCTGGCCAATTCGGTAACTAGAAAAAAGGCCATGACTTGGGGTGGTTTGCTGAACCAGGTGGGGAAGCAAATCAATGTAGATGAAACCAAAAATATTAGGGTGCACAAGCAAGTGAGGTCTGCCCCGGCTGCACCAAACCAGAACCAGTCCGGATACAAGGCCAAGGAAGCCGGACCGGGGCCCAAAAGGGCCAAACAGACTCAATCTCACCCAGCTCCAGCTCAGAGCCAGCAGTATAGAAATAAACGGGAACCTTGGGTCCAACCGGAGTGGTTTGCTGAATTGAAAGAGAATGTGGTAACCATTTATGACAAAACGAAAGATGAGGTACACTTTAGGAAGCCGGGAGCGCTTCAATCTCGTAGGAAAAGTCGTAATACTTATTTTTGTCGATATCATCATGATATTGGCCATAACACCGAGGATTCCATCGCTTTGAAACAAGAGGTATGAAATCTAATTGAAAGAGGAAAGTTGGGAGCTTATGTCAAGAGAAGAAGTGGGAGCAAGCCTGACAATGCTCATCGGACTAGCCCAACGAATAATGCGGGGACGTCTGCTCCGGATGGAGCTATGGTAATCATTGAAAGATTTGATGTAGAATCAGATTATTTGGATCCTGATCCAGCCTGGAATAAAGTGGGTGTTATAATAGAACATACCAAGATGGTGTCTGGACTCATAAGCTTTTTTGAGTCGCTCACAATATTTGGGGGAGACACAATGACTGCGCTGACTCTTTCTTCAAGGAAGAGGCATGTTCGCACTCTGGCTACTCAGTTAGAGGGAGGCATGTCCTCTTGTCAGTCCAAAATTCCTTTTCTCTTCATTTTTTTTGATGAAGATGGCCTAAAGGACATTGATGGGCCTCATGAGGATGCTATGGTGATAGGAACATCAATTGGGGGCAATAGCATCAGGCGAATTTTGATTGACACTGGCAGCTCAGCCAACATTCTCTTTTTAAGTTCCTATAAACAGATGAAGAATCCAACAGTGATTCAGCGTTCAAACAGGTCCATTGTGGGTTTCGCAAGAAGCTCTGCGGATGTGGTCAGAGAGTTTGCGGAGGAAGTTTTGTTGCGCAAGGGCCCTTTCAAGAAGATGGTCAGGGTACTTTTCGTTGTGGTAGATTTTCCCACGTGTTACAATGCGATCTTTGGGATATCCTGACTCTCCAGGATGCATGTTGTGGCTTGAACAGTTCACCAATGTTTAAAGTATGCAGTTCAAAGACAAGTGGGAGTTTTCCGGAGTAGCCAAAAAATAGCAAGGGAATGTTATGCAACTGCTCTTGCCCCTAAAAATTTGGGGCAGTCCGGATAAACGAAGATTAGCAGTTGTTGGGGCCCTCTGGGGGTGAGGGTGAAATTGATGACCCTAGAGAGACCCCTGGTATTTTGATACCGATTGAAGAAGTTGAAACCCACTCTCTGGCTGAAGGAAGAAATGCTAAAATTGCCTCCAATATGGCACCAAAATTGAAGAAACAATTGTTATCATTTAGGGTAAACTATCAACATGTTTTTGCTTGGTGTAATGCTGATGTGACCGGAGTACCTGCGAATGTCATATCACACCAACTATCCATTCGAAGAGATGTTGCACCTGTTTTGCAAAGGAGAAGAGCTTTCTCTAAAGAGAAAGTTGATGTCATATTTCAATGGGTTGATCGGCTTACCAAGATAAGGCACATAAAGGAGTCTCAATATCCTTTATAGACAGCCAATCCAGTGTTAGTAAAGAAAAAGAATGGGAAATAACGTATGTGTATCGACTTTACTGACCTCAATAGAGCTTGCCCAAAAGATCTCCATCCAATGCCCCGGATAGATCAGTTGGTAGACTCCACATCTCGAAATAAGTTATTGTCCTTCATGGATGCCTTCTCCGGTTATAACCAGATACATGTGGATCCGAAAGACCAGGAACACACTACTTTTGTTACAGATAGGGGCCTCCATTGTTACAAGGTGGTGCCTTTTGGGTTGAAGAATGCTGAGGCTACCTATCAAAGGTTGGTGTACAAAGCATTTGTTGATCAAATTGGGAGAAATATGGAAGTATATATTGATGATGATGGTAAAAAACTTGGAAGAAGAGTTGCACCTAGCAGATCTTCAAGAAACTTTTGCCAACTTAGCAAAGGTTAATTTAAAACTGAATAAAAAAAATGTGTCTTTGGGGTGCAATCCAGAAAGTTTTTGGGGTATGTGGTAAGTGAGAAAAGGATACAGCCTGATCCGGACCAGCTTGACGCCTTATTAAAAATGGATCCTGCTCAGAATGTTAAAAAAGTGCAAAGGTTGACAAGAAGGTTAGCTGCTTAAAATCGTTTTATCTCAAGGTCTTCGGATAGGTGTGCCCCGTTTTTCCAGACTTTAAAGGGTGCGAAAGACTTTAACTGGTCTCCACAGTGCGACCAGGCGTTCAATGAAATAAAAAAACATTTATCTTCCCCCAAAACTTTTTACAAACCTGTTGATGGAGAAACCCTATACCTATATCTAGATGTGTCTGAATGTGCAATAAGTGTGGTGCTGGTAAGAGAGGTGGACAATTATCCTCATCCAGTGTACTACATCAGCAAAAGTCTGATGGATGCCGAAAAAAAGTACTTAAAGCTTGAAAGACTACCATTAGCCTTGGTGATTGCTGCCAGAAAAATGAGGCCCTATTTTCATTTTCATTCTATTGTTGTCCGGACGTCTTTTCTCTTGAAAAATATCATTCAGAAGGCAGACATATCAATGCGGATGACCAAGTGGTCAGCAGAATTGGGTGATTATGATATTGATTTCGCCCCCCCCCCCCCCCAAACTGCAATCAAAGCTCAATCTGTTGCTGATTTCCTAGTTGAGTTTCATTCGGACAGAAATACTAAGCAAGTTGCAGATGAGAAAACTAAGAAGGTATAGGTTGTCCGGACAGATGGTGGATCAAGTACCATGGGTTGTGGTGCTGGGATATGTTTAACCTCTCCGTATGACGATAAGTTATACCAGGCTATATGTTTTGCCTTTAGGGCTTCTAACAATGAGTCTGAATATGAGGCTGCTATAGCTGGTTTGAAATTAGCTTTTCTATGTGGGGATAAAAGAGTCAGGTTAATGAGTGATTCTCAACTTCTTATCCATCATGCCCAAGGTCAATCTGGGACCAAAAAGGAGCAGTTGATTAAATACTTGTTCATCCTTAAAGAAGTGGCAGCTAACTTAAAAAATGTTAGTTATGAGCATATACCTAGATCGGAGAACACACTAACAGACTCTTTAGCAACCATAGCATACTCTGAGTCCTACCCCTGGATTCATGTGCAGGAATGCCCATCCATACAAACCAATCAGAGTAAGGAAGAGGAAGAAAGTTTAAGTATTCAAGTGGTTCAACCCAAAGACTGGAGATATCCCCTTCTTCAATACATCTCTAGTGGCATTTTGCCTCCTGAGAAAACTGTGGTAAGAAAAATAAAACATAGGGCTCGTTTTTTTTAATCATAAGGGATGTCCTTTATAAGAAGTCATTTAGTAGACCTCTCCTGCGTTGTTTGGGGGTTGAAGAATCCCAAATTATGCTATCTGAACTACATGATGGTGAAAGATCAGCATATTGTGTCTATAGAGCTTTAACCCGGAAGGTTTTGTTGCGGATACTATTGGCCATCCATAATGATAGATGCCAAGAATCTGGTAAAGAAATGTGACCCATGCCAAAGGTACGGTAATGAAATTCATATCCCAGCTGTTCTCCTAGAGTCGATTTCTGAGCCAGTGCATTTTGCTAATTGGGGACTGGATTTAGTAGGGCCTCCACCAATGACATCCGGAGGGTGCAGAACTATTATTGTAGCCATTGATTATTTTTCAAAGTGGATAGAAGCAGCCCCCTGGCAGGAACTACTTCAAAATCTATTATAAAAATTTGCATGTCTAACATTTGTTTCAGATTTGGGGTTCCACAAAAGATAACCAAAGATAACGGGCCACAATTTGATAACAAGAATATGGAGAATTTATGTGCCTCTAGGGGCATTCAGCATTTCTTCTCTTCTCCTTTTCACCCACAAGAGAATGGTCAAGTTGAAGTGGCAAACAAGACCATTTTTTCCAGTCTCAAAAAGAATCTGGAAGGGGCTACATGAAAGTGGCCAAGCTATTTACAAGAAGTGTTATGGGCATACCGGACTACTCCTGGAGCTGCTACACAAGAATCTCCTTTTGCCTTGGTATATGGGATGGATGCAATTGCTCCTATTGAGGCAACTCTTCCATCATACAGAGTCCACAATTTTTCCGAATAGACTAATGAAGTGGCAATCATAAGTCAGTTGGACTTAATAAAAGAAAAAACGTTAAGGCTCATATTAAAGCCACCCACTACCAGGGCTTGATGAGAAGCATATTTGCTTCCAGAATCAAAATAAGGGATTTTCGGCCAGGGGACAAAGTATTGAGAAAATTTTTCTTGCATACTAAGGAGAAGCAGTTCGGCAAGCTAGCTCTGAACTGGGAAGGGCCTTATGAAGTCTCCGAAAAAATTAAGCCTGGGACATACAGGCTTCAAGACAAAGATGGAAGAATCTTAAAGCACCCTTGGAATATTGAACACCTCCGGTTATATCTGGAATGAAAGTTGTGTAAATATTTATTTATTTAAAGTCCATTTAAATATAAGAGGGCATACTCTTTCCTACCCTGGTGGCGCGGGGAGGTTTTAATGAGGTGTCCGGATTTTTCAATAAAATTTGATGCCTTCTTAAAATATTCGGAGTGGTTTGATTACAATTTCTTTAAAGTATTCTAAGGATCTTTGGGCATATTGGATTGATTTGGTGGAATGATGACCATTTAACATTTGTCATCGGAGATTTTAAACACTCTCATCTTAAATACTTATGAAATAATTAAGGACTCATTAAGTATTAGCCATTAAAATTAAGCAAATATGAAACGAAGCAAAAATTTAGCAAGGTAAACCTGTCCGGCCAAAAACCGGATGATGATATTAGAACATAAAATATGTCTTGGCCATCCAAAGACTTTAAGTTTAAAAGGCTTAACCGGACTCAAACCGGATGTAGTTACAAAAATGCTTTCGCCATCCATGGACTTTAGTATTTCACAAGGTTAAGAAAAACAAAATAAGAAAAGATAGTTAAAACCTCAGGGCTTGGGTTCACCACGGGAACTCTCTCCGGTTCCTTCCTCCTCATTAGTGGTGTCATCAATTCCACTAGAATAGTTCTTCTTATCACCATCCACCATCGTATGGAATGGAATATCTTCATAATCAACGTATTTCAACAAAGTACCAAACGTTCTCTTCGGAAACGTTTGGTGGAAAAGTAGAAGCATATCAGACTTAACTTTAGCATACCTTTTTTCTAGGGAATCTATCACCTCGTTGGTGTATGCATCGACGCGGTCCTGAATTCTCTGATCCTGCTCTTTCACCAAGTCTTCTTTCTTCTTAGTTACCTTGGACACAGCCTCTTCAAGAGAAGTCTTGTCACCGGATAAAGTTCGGATGGCATCGTCCTTGGTCTTCAAGTCTCCCTTCAAGGTGGAAAAATATTTTTCTAAACCGGAGCATTTGGTTCGGAGCTCTGTGTTAGCTGTCTCCGAGGCGACCAGCTTGGTTGCCAGATCTTCCTTCTCCTTCTTCAACTCCTCAAGTTCCTTCTTCAATGCCTCAATACTCTGGTTGGCATTGAGAAGGTTAGTAGACAAACTCTCTTTGTCTGTGTGGAGGGTGTTGATGAGGGCATACTGACTTTTTACTTACCATTCCAAGTAGAGCACTGGCTGAATGTGTCCCAACAAAGAGTAAGTCACCACATCGTGCTCCCCTCAGACGGTGAAGGACTTACCATTGAAATTCACCATATTGGAAGAGCTTGAGGGAAGGTAAGGGCCACCAAAGTCGTCTTTCTCAAAATCGTTGAAATAGAGACCAATATTTTGGAGGCCACTAATGTCTACTCCGTCAATATTAATATCCCCTCCGGTACCCTCCCCGGATTTTAGATCAGTGGGGATTTGCTCTGCCAAGGTGGGATCAGTTAGATCTGCCGGAGGCAGAGACTCCGAAGGGCGAAGGATTACTTCATCTCCCAAGGAGACCTTCTTCTTCTTAGTAGTCATCTTATCGCTGCTTGCTCCATTTTTCGGTCTTTTTTAGAAGGTTTTGGTGGATTTTGAGGTCCATCTGCCTCCCTAATGCTCTCATCATCAACTACTTTGAGCAAAGTAGCATCAATCCCTTATTGGGTTTGCCCTTATTGGTTCTCCGGAGCAATCTCCTCTGTAGCACCCCTAACAGCCTATGTTGCAGCCTTCTTTTTCTTGCTCTTCCCTTTCATTTTGCTTGGGGCTTTGGCTCTGGAGGGCAAGGCCAGTTTGCCATCCTTCTCCTCTGTTCTCTTAAGTATAACGACCGGAGGAGGTGGTGTAGTCAGCTCCTCCCAAGTGAGATCTCTCCGGCCCGTAGTGTTCCAAAGGTGGGATCTCACCAATTTGCCTGAAGTAAAGCAGTTATGGAAGGCGTTCCCCTAATGGTCAGCAGCCCAGACGTTTAATTTGGCGCATGTGGTCTGCCCCTTCTCCAAATAATCGGAGAACTCCTTCGGCAATACTAACATAAGAGAAGAGGTGAATCAGGAATTTTTTTTTTTTGCAAAATAAGAAAGAAAAACAAAGTAGAATACTTACTTGTGCTCTTCCACCTGCTGGTGAGCATACTAGGATTCACACCAGCCTTAATTTTCTCCCACGTCCCACTGATGAATAGGAACTGGGTCTTCCAGTTTTTCTTTAACTCTAACAGGTCATCCACCACTTTAAAGTTGTCTCCCATATTGTAGTGGTAGAATGGGATGTGATAGTTTTTACAAAGGCTGGCCACTGCAGCAAACTGCTCCATTGAGAGAGGAATGCCGGACAGCCTTGACGCCATGATGCAGACGAGGAGATTATACCAAGCGTTTGGACTCAGCTGGCTTGGATAGAGTTTTATCGGGTGGAAATACCTGACGATTTCTAGATCCAAGGGGAATATGAGCCCCCATTTGAATAGCTCAGTATTGATGACGATCTTGTTGAGCTTGCAGTCCATCGGAGTTTCCGGTGTGACTGGTATTCTCACCTTTACTGATTCAGGGATCCCCCACTTGGTTCGGATCCGGCCCAGCTTAGCGGTGTGAGTATAGACATAATTAATGTTCTGCATGGCCAGGAGATACTTCACATTGACCTTATGAAAAAAAGGTCCCACTTTTCCTTCCAGGATCTCCGGCAGATCCGGATGGGTCATGTAGATTTTCTCCTTGCCTTTCCTCTTTTTGTTAGAGGCAGCATCTCCAGTTTTCTCGAAGGCTTCAGTTTCAAATAGGGCCTCTTCGACACTATCCTCCATCAATTCTTCCATCATTGTGGAAGGTTTATCAGTTTTTGTGGATGGAAGAGTGTCAGCTTGTGGCTCAGTAGTTTGTCCGAACGGTTGAGTATCAGTCTCTCTTAGAGGTCTGGTGTCCGGTTGGGGCTCAGCTCTAGAGGACTTGGTATGAGAAGTAATTATGGTTGCCTCAGATCCGGAGGGTTTGTATCTTGGGGCTCTAATAGATGCCTCCGATCCGAAGGCTTTATCTTTGGTTGCAGACTTAGAGGCCCCCATTTTGGAGGACTTGGGTTGTGAGCCAGTTGCTTGGCCTTTTACCAGGCGCGTTGTCCGGTGAGGGTTGGTTTTCTCTGGGGATTTCTCAATGTCAGATCCCATAGCGATAAACGGAAAAGGCTTCCTAACACTCGATACTGCTTTCTCTAGTACGGAAAAGGCTGAGACTCCTGAACCGAAGAGTCTGACGGGATTGACGAGAGGTTTGGTTGGAATAAACATTTAGGTTTTGGGCTTCTAACGGAAGACGATCCTTGACCAGGTTCTAAGGATGGTGTATCAGACTTACTGTTTGGAGAGACTGGAAGACCAGCAACAATACGTCTCTCACGCTCAACTTTTTTCGTTTTCTCTAGTTCAGAAAAAATTTAACCAACCACCTTTCACAAGAGCGTTTCTCGTTGTGAACATAAAACTATCCAAGAGAAGTTTTCGAGAGAAAAGGCAAAAAGCTCTGAGAAAATAAATTGTGGAGTGTTGAAGATGGTGAAACAGTGAAGGAAAGTAATTTATATTAGTAAAGCAAAAAGTTACTGATACCTGGGACAAAACGAAAAGACTTAGGTAATGATTGGAAGCAGCGCTGACGTAAGAAGCATTAAATGTAGGAGTTACTTTTTAGGTTTAGTGGAAGCGTCGTTCTAGGAAGAAAACGGCTGGAAGGACGAATAAAAATGCGACATGTTTCCCACGATCCAAACAAAAACTCTTAGAATTCTGAAAAGAAAATGAGTTCGGATAAACCTTGAACCAAACGCATGAGCGATCCGGAAAATGTTGTTACTAACTAAGTAAGTTTTTCAGTCCTGCCAAAAGTCTTAGACAAAGCCTAAAAAAGGGGCTACTGATGAGTCCAGATTTATGCACCACCACTCACTGAGAAAACCGGACAGGGGTAATTCGGACAATAACTGCCCACTAAACTATCCAGACAGCACAAAAGTATTAAAACACTCAACACCTTTTGGCTAAGCTATGTGTTAATCTACTTAAGAACTAATGGGTCTTTAAACTCGACCCGGTTTGACAACTTGACCCGAAAGCTCATGAGTCCATAATTAAGGGTATAAATACCCAACCACTTTCATTAATGAGGGTAATGAACATTTCATACAACCATGCAGCTTAAATCTGTCACTACAAACCATCCAAACATTTAATACCTTTAAAACTTTTTAAAACGTTGGACAAAATTACCCCAGTTCAAACTAAACCACACCATAGAGAACCAATTATGATAGCACGAGAGCGGCCTGTTAAAAACCGGTCTGATCTGGTCCGATCCGTTTTTATCTATAACCTAAAGTAACACGAAATAAAAAATAAAATACATTTGTACTTACCAAATAATCCGTTTTTTTATCTAATAACCTAAAGTAACACAAAATAAAAAAAATAAAATAAAATACATTTGTACTTACCAAATAAAAAACATTGTAGGCTTGTTTTTTCAACAGAAAACACAATAAGTTATATTTGAAAGTAAAAAATAACATACATAAAAAGAGAATAAAATGAACACTAAACATCCATAGTAACGGAACAAACCTGCTTTCCAATTTCCCTTCTCTTGAATATTTTATGTTCCCCAAAGAAGTAGTGTACCAATCAAATCTGAAATAGCAAAAACAAAAATAGAACATGTTTGGATGTGAAAAGATAAAACAAAAAATTATGCTTAATTTATTATCTAAAGGCTAAAAATGTCCGAGTCATCTGCGTTATAAGACAAAAGGTGGTGAATATATATATATATTAGAGCCATCCAAAGGAATATTAGGGTAAAATTATCAAACGTTTGATAATCCTCTTACTAGCTTGCCTTCAATCTTCATTAATGCTGTCACTCACTTGCTTTTCTTAATTTTCTTTTTTAACAAGGTTGGCACCCTCGTGATGCATTTTGTGAACTCTTAGGAAGGTTGGTCTACTGATATGACTGCGTGAAGGTATGTTTCTGTAAGCATCATTTTGGCTTGCAAGTTTGACTACAGGAATGCCACTCCAGGAACTACTCTACGAGGTATCTATAATTATTTTTTTATGGATCATCTTTAAATAATTTATATGTTTCTAAACTAGTCTATTTGATTGTTCTTTATGTGTTACAGATGATTATTCATCTATATGTGAAAATGTTGTGTACTTCATTACCTTTTTCTATCTAATTACTGCAATTTTTAACGATTAAGCAAAAGCTGTTACTTTTCGTTCCTCTGTATTTTGTTGCTTGCACTTTATAATTTATGTTTTCTGAAGAGTGGATTCGAGCCTAGCTCAAGATCGATTGTTTAAAAAGCAACAGTTTCTAGATTGACTAAAGCTTGGCTTGTCAAGATAGATTGTAACTGAGACTGGTTGGGTTATTTGATTAAGTTTCTAAATTTGCATCGTGTTCGATCCGAGTCTAGTTCAACCTATTAAGGTGATTAAATTGATTATAGATCACTTTTTTTTTCTCCTGCATCTAAAAATGATAAAACTGCAAGCGAATTATAAATATATTCGAAAATCAAATTGTTCAGTGTACAGAATTTGTGGAGTAATACAAAGTAATTTTATTAATTTACACACCAATTTTATTTTTACAATCAATTTAATTTTGGTTTTCGACCAGCTGGGGCGAAGTGGTGGTGGAAATAACAATAAGTGGGAAAGCAATAACCTTTTACCATGTAATATAACTTCAATGTTAATCAGTCGAGGTGTATAAGAGGTCCTTGGTACTGCAATAGACATAGGTTAACTTGCCAGTTCTGGTAGTCGTAGAAACCGGAGTGAAACCATCGTACTCACCCTCCGACTTTTTAACGCATATTTTGGCCATGTAGTTGAACACCTCATTCTTGAGGTTAAAGGGTTGCTCTGCATACTCCTTCACCGACATCCACTGAAAAGAAACAAGCAACTTTCAGATGTCAACCATAAACCACAAATAAGAAGAGGTATTTGAGAATATACCCTAGCCGCAGCGATCTCCGAATCTTGCTTCTCGATGTTGAAGTTGAGCGGCTTTAACATGCAGATGAATAACATGTCTGATTTCCCAAAGAACGAACGGTGGCTTTGTCTGTCACAAACAAAACAAATGCACAGGACTTTATTTAAAGACTGGATATCAAGGGCATGCTTGTTTTATGTTGCGAAAGAATTTAGACAATAGTTCGATCTGACTCTTTGCCTTTAAGCAGCAATAATCAAGAAACATATTAACTTCATGCAACATAAATAGTAATAGGAATCGGATTTCAAACCTGAATGTCAAAACTTCAATGAACTCGGTATCAATCTAGAGCAAACCAACCAACAAGTTATAAACTTTGTAAGAACCCAAAACTGAAAATAAATAAATTTTTATTTATAAATTAATCAACTGATTACTTACTCCTGTCTCTTCTTTAACTTCTCTAATCGCTGCGGCAGAGATATCCTCACCCTGTAAATGGAAAAAAACTTCAGCTACCACTTGAAGAGATATCGAGGTACACTATGGTAGGACTTAAAATGGCCATTAGTGCTCCATTTATTAAGGTCCTAAGAAAATAGTACGCTCATATTATCAAAACTAACATCACTAAGTCCCCAGGACTAACTGTATGTAATTTTGAAAACCCGCAGACTATTGAGAAGGACTATCGCTGTGTGTGATTTTAATAACTAGGGGGGACTAATGATAGTTCGTTTGACATTCAGTGGATTAATATCTCCAAACCTTGCTAGTTGGAGGACTAACAATAATTCAAAACTCTGTAGTGTCTGTCTCACCTCGTCTACAACCCCGGTTGGTAGTTTCCAGACACCTTCTCCGCCGAAAGATCCGTTTTTCTCCTGAACTACAAGCATCTGCAATATATAAAGAATAAACTTTAAACATCCATGCATGTGCAAAGGAGCATAAGTCAACTTATTCGAGCAAATCACTTCCTTCAAAGGTTTTCTAGATCAAAATAGAATATCGAGATTTCACAGACGGGCCAAAATTCTAACCACCGAAGGGAACGATGGCATGAAAAAAGAAAAAAGCACAGGAGCATCATATATGCATATACGAAAAAACCAAACCACTTTTAGTACAAACAAAATCCATCTAAAATATATTCCGAATGCAGAATAAGTTTGTTAGACATGACTAATGTAAGTATTAGTTAATAACCCAAAAAATATCCCGAGAATTATATGAATATCAAGTCTCTTCCTTCTATTTGTATTAAATATATAGATAGGGGCGCCCGGCTAAAATATAAGTTGATTTATATAGTTTATTTTTTAATATCAAGTATTTATAAAAAGAATATAATTTAAAAATCTGAAATAATGGTTATTTTTAAGGAAAACTTTAAATTAAGATATTAGACAATAGCGATTTTTAAAAAAAAATTTAAGTTAAAATATTTATAAATTGGAGATATAGTTCACGTCTACATCTCAATCTCTTCAAGATTAGTTACACCTGTTAAAACTCGGTTGATTTCTGTATGTGTTCTTTTTATTATTCCATATTTAATCTGCCTCTAGCAAAATTGATTTTTTCTTTATCTTTGTCTTCTTCCATTGTTCTACATTATTGATTTGATTTAAAAGTTACTGGATCATTGTTTATCTATAAGAGATTATAATTAAAAAAATTAAAAAGATTTTAATTTTAATTTGATAAAATAAAGAATATGAAGATTTTAAATAAATAAATTAAATAGAAAAAACTAACAAGATTGAGATTTTAATAAAACAATATAAAAAATGTGGAGATTTTAATTAAATAAATTAAACATGAAAAAAAAAATATGAAGAACCCGACTTTAAATAAATAAATAAAATTAATAACCCAAATTCAAAATTAGATGTATAAAAACCTTAAGTATTATATTTACTTATTTGTTTTAGTTAGCAAATTTTTATTTACTTCAATCATATCTTTTAAACAATTTTAAAAGTATATTGTTTTATATTTAAATATTTTTTAATCATTTTAATAAAATAATTTATTTAGATTATAAATTATGTTTGATACAAACTTGATTTTATTTTCTGTTTATATAAAAATATTAATCTTATATCCATATATATATTTTAAAATTTAAATATATTTTAAATAATATTAAGATTTATTATTAAATATTTGTAATAAATAATATATTAATATATATTTAAATACCTTCAAATAAGTAGTTATATAGAATAAGATGAAAAAAAAGGTTTAATAATAATTTAAAATAGATAATAAAACCATCTCACAAAGACGAAAGAAACGTGTAGAATGAATTTTATAAAACTTTATTTATTCCTCTTATTTTGATTTTTTAATCCGCCGCGGGGTATATAGGTGTGATTTGTAGCCTTTGAACATACACATATGTCACGAGTGATGAATAAAATAAAAACATTCTAAGCTTCAGTTCCAGATTCAAAATCTTACGCTAACAAAGAAAATGAACAGAAACATGCCTCATTTTGGCTATTCAGGACAAAGGCACCAATTCCTACGCGGTGTGAAGCATTTGCTGGAATAGTGTTGACCGAGTTTGAAATCCAATTAACAAGCATTAAGTAATTAGGTTCAGCATGGTGGAACTTAAACCCTTCCTACATAACCAACAAACCCGAGATAATTAACAAACAACCGTAAACAGCTAATCTCTTTGAAGAATAAAAAAAAAACAGTACTAAGTTATACCTTGACCGTAGGTTCAACAAGATTAGAAAATTCGATTGGCAATTTGACCCAGATCCCTTTCTTTCCCTACAAAAGATCATGTTTTTCAATACATATCATAGCTTATAGGTTATAAATATAACCAGCTTAAACTAAAAGACATTAGAGAATATACTTGTTCCATCCATTTCAACATTGAAGCTTTAAGCTTTCGGGCAAAATCAGTAGAATCCATGTGCTGTTCTATTTTCACTGTAACTCCACCGTATAAATCCTCGACTGCATTAGGCAACTCATCGATCTCTTGTGCTTCACTTGAACTTGGTGCGGCAGACATCTTTCTAATCAACAATGGTATTCAATTAAAACATATCGTAATAAAATTATTTTATATTATTGTCAATAACCCTTTTCAAGAAACACCAACACCATTCTTACAAAAATATAAGGTTCATTAGAACTATTGCAAATTTATCCATAACCTATATAAGTTACCCAAATTTATCATTTCGTTAGTTAATTAGCCATTCCTATTGACTATACCCAGATGAAAACTATGTTTCTTTCCACAACCCATTTCAAAAAGTGCCCCAAATTTTATACCCTTATTCAAGAAACACCCAAAATTATAATTTCTCCAAAATTACAAAAATTTGAAAAATGGAATTTCGAATGAATGTAGATTCATACCTAGTTTGATAGTAATCCTAGAGATCGGTGAGGGGATGATAATGTTTTTCAGGCTGCATTTATAATGAATTAGCAGAAGGGACTACGAGGATGCTCAGAAGACTTGTCTTGGCCAACCAAATCAAGAATTAAACTTCCAGGATCCTACAAATATTTTGTTAGAATGTTATAATGGTTGGAATGTTATGAAGCTTACTTTAGAATAAAAGAACCCGATAAAGCCAAAAGTTTATTTTAAATGGTCCTTTTACTCTTTATCCAACAAATTAATTACGATTTATTATTTAAAAAGTTAAATTTATTTATACCTCCCATTCAAATTATTTATTGAAAATATTATCGATATGAAATTTTGATTTAAGAAATATAGATAATAAAATCGTGTTTTAATATTTTCTTCATGATTTTTTTTCTGGCTAACTTTCTTATTCGACAAATCTGCTAATTCAAAATAAAAAATTAACTATAAAACAATTTCATCAACTTATTTTTGATCATCTTCTCTCTTAAAATATTAAAAAATCAAAGATGATCAAAATTTGATGTTGTTGAAGATGATAAAAAACGATGAAATAAAATAAAATAAGAGATCCTCACCTAGAAACTTCAAAAAAAATACTATTTTATTCCATTCTTAAAACTATATATGATATGACGAATGAAAAAAATCCTACAGAAAAATTGAGATTGAAATAATAAAAACATATGACATTTAAGAAGAAGCCTTCAGATTGGGTTCAAAGTTGCTACCACTTACAGTAAAAAATGTGAATAATATATTTGGTTTGAATCGCAGAAAAAATTGTCATTAAACAATAAAAAAAATTGAACCTATATATTCTGCATGAGAAGAACAAGAATCAGGGGTACATAAAACTTATTTTTCTAATGATACAAAAAGAAAATTAAACAAAATATCGATCAAAATCATTTACAAATTCAATGATAAAGATATATAATTCCTTGTTTTGTTACATATTTTGCAATGGTCTCAAATATATAATTTTTGTATGGCCTTACATGTATCATCTTTTTCTGGCCTCGCATGGATCATCTTTGTTTGGTATCGCATGTATCATCTTTGTCTGGTCTCGCATGGATTATCTTTTCCTGATCTCGCATGTATCATATTAGCCCCACCTCGTATGGATCATCTTTGTCTGGTCTCCCATGAATCATCGTTGTATGGCCTCACATGGATCATCTTTGCATGGCTTCACATGTATCATCTTTTTCTGGCCACGCATGTATCATTTTTTCCTCGTCTCACATGGATTATTTTTTCTTAACCTCGAATTGATGATTTTTGTATGGTCTCACATGTATCATCTTTCCCAACCTTGCATGGATCATCTTTTTCTGGCCTCACATGGATCATCATTTCTTTTACTCATATGTATCATCTTAAACAGCTTCACCTGTATCATCTTTGCAGTGCTTCATATCTATCATCATTACATGTCTCGTATGTTAATTATGTCTCGCAACTATCATATACTTATATTAACTAAGTGTTCATATGTTTATAAGATACAATAAAGTAGTCAAAACAATATGAGATCAAATAGTAAAAGATGTTATCATATTGTTCATCATGTTAGCCTGCTCCATATTGTTCTACTCTATATTTGAGGACTTATTACCTTCCATGATATTTGTTTACATAAAACACTAGATATATATATATATATATATAATTTGGATGGAGAAATCAAGACGAATCAGATGAATTTAGTAAAGCTTTATTACAAAACAAAACGTGATAAAGTAGTTAAATGTGTTCCTCTTTTAGTGGTTATTATCTTACTCTATTTTTAAAACACGAAAACAATTATTAGCTCGAAAGCATGATTAAAATGCATTCATTCATTATGGAACACATAATCGCTTTTTAATGAGACGCAAATGAAGGCAGGATAACAAGACGTTATAAATGGCTCGGAATTGAAACACAAATAAAATTGGATTTGATTAAAACTCTAAAGGAGATCACAACAAAACATGTATATTTATTTCATAGTCTCGTATTTATTTATTTTATAATACATGGTCTATCGTATATTATATTATCTTGCGTCTATCATATATCATGTTGTCCCGTATATTTTATGTATTACTAGTCATCTATCTTTCATGTATTACTTGTCCAAGATCTATCATGCATTATAATGTCCCTCCATTTATCAAGTATTATATTATCCGCATCTATCATGTATTATATTATCTCACATTATTTTGTATATTATATTATCCCATATATATCATGTATTATATTGTCTTGCATCCATCATGCAGTATACAGTCTCACATATATCCTCTAGTATATTGTCCTACACCAATCATTTACTTAAGTATTTGAAAATTTGTATTTTTCTAAGGAGAATTGGCCTTATTAATTGAAGTAGAATATGCATTTGGTGGGGAGGTCCAACATGAAGAAGAGGTTTATAGGGAGGAAGACAAAGAAGAATAAATTTTTTTTGATGTAGATGAAGAATAAAAAGAAGAAAATACTTTTGCGGATGAAAAAAAGAATAGGAGGTTGAGGAAGAATAAGTTTTTTAATCCTAACGATAATGATGGAGGTGCAAACCGGGATCAAATAGAATAACCAATTAATATTATGCAACAAGAGATAAATGAAAATGATTTTACTCATATGTATGACATACGAAAATTATACATTATTCAAGAGCGTGCAAGTAAAAAAAATTAACTACACTTACGAAAAAAACTACACGTCGAAGAAAATCAACAGCCAAGAATGTTGCACAATCGAGAAAATCTTTTAAAATTCAAACAGAAGCTACCACTATACACAAACTTCAAAATAAGTTGGTACCGAGATAACGTACTGCTAGTACATACACAAAATTTGGTATCTCATATTCTTAAGAATCTAAATAGACTTGAAAAGTTAGTAAATAATAAAATTAAAGAAATGTAGCTAACATGAACTATGATTTAAAAGTAGATACTAGACATCTAAATATATTACTATACAAAAAAGGTAAGAATCTCCCATCTGTCATTTTGTATCATGTATCCATCATTATTTCTAAGCCTCACATGTATCATATTTGCTAGGCCTCGTATCCATCATTTGCATACCCCCATATGTATTATCATTGCATGGCATGAGATGTATCATATTCATTGGTCGTACATTTATCGTTTTTGCAGGATCTTACATGTATCATCTTTATCTTCCCTCACATGTATCACCATTTTATACCCTCGCATGTATCACTATTGTCTGGCCTCACATGTATAATCTTTGTATGGTCTCACATGTATCAATTTTACCTATCTTTGCATGTACCATCTTTTCATGGCCTCGCATGTATCATATTTATTTGGCCTCACATGTATCATTTTTCTGGTCTCGCATATATTAATATTTCTTGGCCTCACATGTATCATCATTTCATGGCCTCACGTGTATTATCATTTCATGGCCTCGCATATATCATCGTTGCAAGGTCTCACAACTGTCATATTTCGTTTGAATGACCACACATCTATCAAAGTTTGTATTATCTCATATTTAAATATATGTTTTTTTATATTGCAGAAGGTTAATGTGAAAAACACAAAAACAACCGAGCCTATGTCCAAAGTATTAACTTACAAAGGGTGGAAGAAATAGAGAAATATACAATTGCTAATAAAAAGTTTGAAGATGAGATTGAAGAGCTAAAACAATCAATAAATAAAAACAAAATGTCATATCTGAATCGAAGAAAGAGACAAAAAGAGGTAAAAATAGAAAGGAAACATATAGAGGTGAAACTTGAAAACACACTTCAACTGCATATGTTGAAAGTAAACACAAAAGTGAAAAAAAACTCTCAATATATCTAAAATATATGATTGGAAAAAGTGTACACATGATAAGGAAAGGTGGAAGAATCACATAATAACAAAACATGTATTGAGGTATCTCCTAATGAAAATGTAGAAGAATCAAGAATCACCTTCCAAGATAAGGAAAATGTATATAATCATATTGATATGCTTTAGTCTCAAGATAAAAAAATGGTTATACATAAACCTCATTAATCAAATGGTTGCATGAATTTTCCTACTATATAGGTGATTCAGAAGAAATAATAGTTTATGCGATTGTTCCAAACTATGAAAAAAACTATTAATTATGATTTGGAGATTCTTCGAAACCAAGATATTGCTCCAAACTAGGTGACCCAGCCAAATTTAAACTGATCCAGAACGTTTTTTTTTGGAAAAATAAGTGATATAGATTATTCAATCTTAATATAAAAAAATTAAAAACCTATGTTTTTGTGTAATATTTTTTAACCTACGTTTTTATTTGTGTATTAACTTGTTTTTGCTTATATCTTGTAATATTTGGTCTCACATAAAGTTTGTAATTTCTAGTCTTGCATGATTTAGTCTCGCATAAGGTTTGTAATTTCTAATCTCGCATGATATAGTCTCGCATGATTTGGTCTCGCATGTCATGCATTATCCCACATTTTTCATCTTTTCTTACAACATTCAGTGTCTAGTATTTTGTTTTCTTACTTATTTTTGCAAATCTTAGTGTTTGGTTTTTGAATTACAAATATATATAAGGACCTACCACTATACAGCAAGGCATGGAAAAGGATAATATTCCTCAAGATATGGAAAATGATGAATTAAATTATGTATTAGAGGAGGAGGTGACCCAGATAGAAAATGATCAACATATGTAAATAGTAAGTGAAATTTATGTGCAATGTCTCGCATTTCTCACATTGTCTCTCGTCTCTCCTTATTTATGGTCTCTCATATATCATCATTATTTGATCTTGCATGTATTATCATTGTTTGATCTTGCACGTATCATCATTGCATGGCCTTATATGTATCATATTTGTGTGGCCTTGCATGTATAATCACTGTATGGCCTTGCATGTATGATCATTGTATAACCTTACATGTATCATCTTTACCTCACCTAGCATGTATCATCATTGCTTGGCCTCGCATGTATCGTTATTACATGACCTCACATGTATTATATTTTCCTAACATCGAATGAATCATTTTTGCATGAACTTGCATTTATCATCTTTTCATGGCCTCTCATGTATCATATATTCTTGTATATCTTATTATGTCTGGTATCGCATCTCTCCTCTATTTTTATGTCTTGCATCTATCATTTCTCATCTACTTTATTTACTAATATAAATTTCATATTTTCCAGAAACAATTAGAAGATTGGCCTTCATTTGAATTATTTTTGGATCATTCTCAATATACAATCCCTAAAGTTCCTGACCTTATAATCAAGAAAAACGATGGCCAGTTGAAAACCCAGTAACGACATTAATTGATTCAAAATGGAGAATACCATGATGATCTAACAATTTTGTCAGTTCCAACTGGTAGTATATCCTATTTTTGTTACTAATATGACGAAGATAGTAACGTAATATTAACTCGATTACAACTTAAAGTTTATTTGAAATTTTCTTGTATGTTTAATTTATGTTATGGAATTAACTTACGACATGTTCCACTTTTGATATTACATAGGTTATTGACGGTTATATATATTAGATATTTTCACAAATAAAATGTAAAGTATCTACTGCTGGTTTTCAAGGAAACCTAACATATCATAGTCCAACCGAATCAATTACTATACGTGTAATGGTAATAATCATACAATTTTATAACATGTATAGATTAATAACTAATTTTTTTTCTAAAATTATTATTTTAATATAGCACATAATTCTTAGAAATCAAGATATTACAATATTAATGAAGAGGAATTACACAACCACGAAGAAGGTATTATCTTAGTTTCACTTCTCACAGAACCACCAAGAGGTGGAATCAAACATTGGAGATTATTGATAATCGACATCAATAACTTCGCATTAGTAAATTCAAACATGTTGGTACCAAAAGGAAAACTATAGTAGATAATACAAAAGACTATGGATACATATGTAAGTGTTACATTTATACATGATCTCACATAATGCTATGAATTAGTCTTACATAAAGTTGTCCTGCATCTGGTCTCACATGTGATGTATGGTTTAATATCTATCTTGTAATGTATTGTCATGCATGTTATGTATTGTCCCGCCTCTATCTTGTCATGTATTGTCTTGCATGTTATGTGATGTCTCGCATCTATCTTTGAATTTATGTCTTGATTAAACATATAACTTACAGACCGAATACCTCGTCGAGAAGAGGCTTTTGTATGCAACACCAAAATTAAAATTAATAAGCCCAATAAGAATCTTTAAACAAAAAATTGGAACATTTGATTGTGGTCTAATAGCTTATGACTACGCTAAATATTTTATTGAAGTAGGAAAAATTAGAAAAAAACCAAATAATGTTGTTAAAGAGATCATACTTGTTTTACTTGTTTCTTAATGATAAAAAAAACTAACAAATTTTGGTGAAATCCTTATGTAGCGTTGGTTAATGATGTAAATTCTTATATATTGTTGGTTAATGATGTAAACACAAGCAAGATTGTATGTATGATGTAATGTTCCTTATTGATGTAATCTCAACCAGAGTTCTATGTATGTTATAACGTTTCTTAATGATGTAAACTCAAAAAAAGTTCTATGTATGTTATAACGCTTCTTAATGATGTACTTTGTTATGAATTGGTCAACTACATTAAATTATATATTGGTCTTGCATATATCACCTATATGAGGTTATTATGAATTGGTATAACATTTATATAGAAAAATTTCTAGTAAATGGTCGGTTCACTAATATCAAGCCATTCTTGGTCCTAAACCTCTTCAGGTACTCCCTAGATTGAATCTCCACCTGTTTCGACAAGCCTTCAACTGCCTCAAGTCGAACCCAAGCAAATTCATTCCCCGCACTAGACGCCTATTCTAATATTTCCCTCATGGAATCCATAATTATGACTACACTTGAATTTACTCCAAGATCCTCAATCTTTGTCTTTATACTTTGTCTTCTTCACCAACAATGAATACTGATTTCAGATCTTCATGCTCACCGTACTACTTGTTAGAAAAATCATCAATATCTAAACAAGAACCGACCCAGACCTAACAAGACTCATTAGACCGAATCTTAGCCACCTCAGCCGAAGCAGTGATAGACAGTTGGCAAACACCTACCCGAGAGGTTATAGGAGGAAATACGAGCTTCGAATCTTACCTTATTTCAAGAATAAAGTTAACAAGAAAAACACAAAGTAAACAATCGCACAACAAGAGATTTACGTGGTTCAGATCGTGAAGAAATCCTGCATCCACGGGCAACAGACACTCTTTTTATGAATAAGTAGGTTACAGAAAGACTCTCAAGCACAAATGAATTAATCACCCGTGATTCATAGAACCCTATTTTCAGTATCTAGCTCGTATTACCTCATACGACCTCTCTGCGTCACTGCTTCACCTAAATGGCTAAAATTTGGCCTAACGAGTCTTGTTAGGGTTGGATCGAATCTTGTTCGGATATTGATGGTTTTCCTAATTAATATAGAATATCTAATTAATATAAAATATCCGATTAATATAAAATATCCGATTAATATAAAAAATCTAATTAATATTGAATATCAAATTAATAGAGAAAATTTAATTCATATAAAAATCTAATTATTATAAAAACTAATTTTAAATAAAGGGGACTCCAATATAAGTATCAACATTTGTTCAAAATCAATATTTAATACCAAATAAGATCCCTATCAATTTTGGTACAAACACCAGACAAAATACTCTAATACCCTTGGTTTGTAATATTATAAGGTATCTTCTAAAAATCTAATTATTATAAAAACTAATTTTAAATAAAGGGGACTCCAATATAAGTATCAACATTTGTTCAAAATCAATATTTAATACCAAATAAGATCCCTATCAATTTTGGTACAAACACCAGACAAAATACTCTAATACCCTTGGTTTGTAATATTATAAGGTATCTTCTAAACAAAAAATTGTTTTTTTTCTTTTTTCTTAGAAAATCCGTATCTTTTGAAATATAATTCAATTTTTTTTGTTACCACGGTTGTGTTTTTTTCGAGACGAATTAAACAAGTGGTGCAAATGATATGTTTTGAGAACTTTTTAAAAACTGTTAAAAAAGTATTGTTTAGCAATTTTAAAACTGCTAAAAATTAAAACAATGTTAGCTTTTCGTTTTTTAGCCGATTTAATTTTTTGTTCGAAACATATCATATAGACCACTTGTTTGATCCGTCTCGTAAATATAAACACAATGGTGTTTTCGGTTTTATTTTTAGAATTACAAATCAAAAGATACGAATTTTACAAAAAATAATTATATTTTGTTAAAGATTAGTGGATTGTAATACAAAAGTAAAGCAATATGGATAAAGTAGGTATTTTTGAAATATTTATTATTAATATGATTTAAAAAATTGATTTTAGGTAAAAAAAAATAGAGATTTTAAGGAGGACTAAAATTAGATTATAAATTTATTTTGGTATTATAATAAAAATTAACCATCAAATGGAATTATGGTTCGCAGGTGTTTTTACACCTGTTATCGATTCGGGTCGGTCCGGGTCTCTGTCGGGACCGAGACCGATTCGTTAAGCTACCGAGCGGGTTGAACCGGACCTCTAAACGAAGGGAGTCAAATATGATGGACCGGGACCGACTCGTTAAGAGTCGAGTCGGTCCGGTCCGACTCTTAACGGGCAGGTTTGTTAGTTTATCATAATTGTTTTTAGGGTTTTAGTAAAAAATATACATAGATTAAAAAAAAGTTATATATCTCCCTTACCGGGCGGACCGGTCCAGACCGGTAAGAGAATCAGTCCAAAATTTTGGCTCCCAACCCACTCCTTAAGATATCCCGGACCGGTCTCGGACGGATCTTACCAGTCGTTAACGGTTAACGGGTTGAGACACCCCCTAACAACTCTACTAGGTGTTTTACAAAACTTACTCTTAACAAAGACTTAAAAATACTAAAACAGTGGTAGAGATAAAATTAGACAAACATAACTCTCGAACATGTTTGGAAAAAAGGTTTATTGGATAATACTTTATGTAAGAAAGAAAAATACATATTATCAATAGGTTTAGCGGTACAATAATAAAATTAATATAAAAGAAATTATGCAATAAAGATCGTGTATAATAATACTTGTTGTCTTCGATATAGCATTTTAGCATTGAATCTATCCTACTTGTTGTTCAATTCTTACATATAGCAATTTACGTGTTGAATCTATCCTACGATTCCTACTAGATTTTAACACGATAACGTATAGTTTATTTAATAACACTACTGTTTTTAATAACTTTAACCATTTTTTAGTCAGCTACTAATAAGGAAAGTTTCAAGTTTCCAAAGTGACTTTTGACCGTATAAAGGAAGTTTCCTAGGTGATTCTGACGAGGATTGTGCGTAAGCTACAACGAAACTTACAAGAAATTTTGGGATATGAGTTGGTCTCGTCGTGGGTTCCAAACAAAAAATTTATTTACAAATATTCAGCTTTTTTTAAAGTTGGCTCCTGACAGATCCGAAAGTAAAAAGAAGAAAAAGGCAGAAATAATATTTTTCATTAATAAAAGTAATAATTTTATGCATAGTTGCTGACGATATCTAGTAGTAGGATAAAAGTTACGAATTTACTAAAAAAAAGTCAAAATTATTGTGCGGAATCGTTTATTTTCATTTTTTTAATATTTATAAAATTATCGAGAGAGAAATTTTTTTTAAAAACACGAAAACAAACGAAATTTACGAAGTAATATCGGTTTTTTTTAACCATCTCATAAAAATTAATATATAAGTTTGATTATGAGACATGAATGATATCCCAGAATGGATGACTTTCTTTCCAATAAACCAAAAAGTCTTTTTTGATTTCTAAGCTAGGTTTTTTTTCTTTTTTCAATCAAATCTACTGATTTGATGGAGCATTCAAGCAATAATAATCAGGAGAAAGATAGGAAATCTAGTTCCTATGTAGAAATTGTAAAGAATAATCGGAGATTGGAAGACAAACTTGAATTCGAACCAGAATTGTTGGAAATCAAATCGGACCATTTGTCTATACAATATGGTGAGGATGTTCTTGAGGTATTGAAGACCAAAACTAAACACTCTTTAGTTGGCAAATTCACTCACGGGCTGCCAAAACGAAGCATCTTGATTCAGTTCCTTGAGTCATTTAAGTTCAAAGTTCCATTTAGATACAAAATCTGGGATTCAAGGCACATAATTCTTGAGTTTGATTCTAAGCAAGATTATGGGAAGATATTTCAACATGCAGTATGGACTATATGAACTTCTGCAATGAGACTTTTAAAATGAACTGGGGATTTCTCAAAAGAAAGTTCAGTAGCACCAGTTTGGATAAAATTGGATATGCTAGAAATTTTGTACGATGAAACTGTGGTAAATTCAATTACTTCAATGATAGGTGATACTCTTGTGGTGAAAATTCCTGAAGAAAACAGACTGTTTTCATCCTGCTCAGCGTTAGTTGAAATCGATGTCAACTCAAAACTTTAATCTGATGTGTGGATTGGCTTCAGTGAAAACTTTGGCTACTGGGTTCGAATAACATACACAAATCTTCCTTTATATTGCAATCAATGTTTTCATCTTGGTCACAACAATGACAAATGCAAGAAAGTTAATAAAGACCAGGAAGTTGAAGAGGTTGTAAAAAGTAAAAAGGTTAAATCTATTATCACTAAGCAATGGATAAATAAAGATCAAGGAAATGATGACGCGGCGGAAACAGAAGAAGAAGCAACGATAGATGAAACCCTAATTCAAGGGTAACATGATGCAACCCTAATCTAAGGGTAACAAAGAGTGAAATTTTCACTTATAAAAATATATTATTCCAAGACTTCTAATAAATTAAGGCATAAGAGGCTTTATATAATAGCTTCTCAAAAACCCTAAATTTGAATACAAGGAAATAAAATAAATATTCTAAAATAAAATAAAATCAAATCAAATCAAATCAAATAAAATCAAATAAAATCTTAATATAATTAGATTTGATTTAAATACATAAGATATTTGAATAAAATAAAATAAAATAAAAAGGCTTTTGTTTGGACTTTCTGGGCTACATCATCCTCTCCTGGTTGACAAGAATTCGTCCTCGAATTCACAGCACCATCACCATCAAGAATCCAAAGTATTTATTTTATTTTATCCAATAGTTACATTGGGAATTATAATTGTTGACCTTATCGGAATAAGATAAATTCTTTTCGAGTGTTCCTTATTCAAAGTAACATTGAAGCCATCAAGTTGAAGGAAAAAAATAGTTTCGAAAACCTTTTCATAGCCTGAAGACAACATCCCCATGTCCAGTTAATGAAAAAAATGGTTTGAAAACCTCTTCATAGCCTGAGACATCATCTCGATAAGAAATTTTTACCTTGATTCGACGATTGGTAGCCAATTTAAACTCCTTCAGTAACCGGTCAATACGATCGTCATTGAAACGGTTGGTATGGCCCCTCATACTCAAACGATCTTCCCGATCTTCATGACCATGTGTGTTGTTCTCTTCTTTAAACCTTAAATCAGATGAAATCAGGATTCAGAAACATGCTTGACCCGTAGCAGGAACTTCGGCTCTGATACCAAACTGATGACGCTGCGGAAACAGAAGAAGAAGCAACGATAGATGAAACCCTAATTCAAGGGTAACATGATGCAACCCTAGTGAAATTTTCACTTATAAAAATATATTATTCCAAGACTTCTAATAACTTAAGCCATAAGAGGCTTTATATAATAGCTTCTCAAAAACCCTAAATTTGAATACAAGGAAATAAAATAAATATTCTAAAATAAAATAAAATAAAATAAAATAAAATCAAATCAAATCTTAATATAATTAGATTTGATTTAAATACATAAGATATTTGAATAAAATAAAATAAAATAAAAAGGCTTTTGTTTGGACTTTCTGGGCTACATCATCCCTAATCTAAGGGTAACAAAGATTGAAATTTTCACTCATAAAAATATATTATTCCAAGACTTCTAATAACTTAAGGCATAAGAGGCTTTATATAATAGCTTCTCAAAAACCCTAAATTTGAATACAAGGAAATAAAATAAATATTCTAAAATAAAATAAAATCAAATAAAATCAAATCAAATCAAATCTTAATATAATTAGATTTGATTTAAATACATAAGATATTTGAATAAAATAAAATAAAATAAAAGGCTTTTGTTTGGACTTTCTGGGCTACATCAGGAAAGATTCAAGTTAAAGAAACAGATGGTTACAAAACTCCTGAGCAAGGAGAAATAATCGAAGCTATTCAAACGTTAGCCTTGGGAATTACTGATAATAATGGTTATGTAAACATGGTGTCTGAAGGAGATGACTATCCTAAAGAAAACTTGAGAAGTCTTCAACATTCTCCTATTATTGAGAAGTGGAAAACACACTCTCTAGAATTATTTAGAGAAAGTAACCAGGAAGATCAAGATTGTCAAGAGCAGGATAATAATGAAGTTCAAAACGAAAGTGAACAAATGGTGAAAGATCAAGATTGTCAAGAACGGGATAACAATGAAATGCAAAAGGAAAGTGAACAAATGGTGAAAGAAGGAGAAGTTACCTGTCAAACTGATCAACACAATGTTAGGAATCAGAATAAGGTAGAAGAAGAAGCAAGTTTTAAGGAGATCTTTGACAAAAAGATAAAAACAGATAAAGTCAAGACAAAAACAAGAAGCAAGATTATCAAAGCATTGCAATTCAATGGTTCAAGTAAATCAAAATCTTCTAACTCCCTTAATGATTAGTATTATAAACTGGAAAATTCGTGGTATTAAAGATAAAGCTTCTCTTCGTAGGCTCAAATTCCTTGTTAAGAAAAATAAAGCTAAAATGATTGTTATCCACGAACCTCTTGTTAATGTTAATGCTATTGGTAGTATTGCTGCTAAATTAGGCTTTGAAAACTTTGCTTATAATATTACTAATAAAATATGGATTTTTTGGCATTACGATATATCTGTAACTATTTTAAATGATATTAGCCAATGTTTGAATCTAAAAGTGAGTCTTATTAATGATAATCAACATGTTATGATTTCTGTTGTTTACGCAAAATGTCAAACGAACAATAGAGTGAGCTTTGGAACTTTCTCCAAAGAATTGCTAATACTGACTTGTGTTGGTTGATCTGTGGAGATTTTATTGTTATTAGTTCTATTGAAGAACATATTGGTTGTAGTACTAATGATTTCAATGACATGATTACTTGTTGTAATGTTGAAGATGCTGGTTATATTGGATCGAAGTTTACTTGGTCTAATGGTTCAAAATGGAAGAGATTAGATCGTGTTTTCATCAATAACAACTGGACTAATAACTTTTATAATACTAAGATATACCATCTTGTTATAACTTGATCTGATCATATGCCTATTGTTATCTCTATTTCTAATGAATCTGCTAGAGTTAAATCTAGTTTCAAGCTTCAGGAAATGTGGATCATGGAGGATACCTTTCTTCCCTTTGTTGAAGAAAACTGGAATCTTGATCTGATGGGTGATCCTTTGTTTATTCTTTGGAATAAGCTTAAAAGACTTAAGAAAGGTTTGATCATTTGGAACAAAAATATCATTAGTAGTATCTTCAGTAAAGTTCAAAGTTTAGAAGATGATGTTTTAGTCAAGGAGCTTAATCATCAGAACCTTCAATCTTCTTAGTCCAAATGTGATCTTGCTAGAGCTAATGCTTTATTAATCAAAGCTCAAAGAATGGAAGAGATGTATTGGAAGCAACAATGCTAATGTAACTGGATGATTGATGGTGATAAAAACACCAGATTTTACCATAGTTTTGTTCAAAAGAAGAGAAGAAGAAACAACATAAAAGGTATCAAGAGTGGAGATATATGGATCACTGATTCAAAGGATATTGGTCTTTCTGCTGTTGATTTCTTCAAGCATGCTCTTGCTGATTATCCTTATGCAAATAATACTTAGGAAGCAAGTTGCATGAATGATGATTTGTTTAATAACATCCCTAGCTTGGTTACTGATGAAGATTATAGATTGTTGCTTAAAGCTCCTAATGAGAATGAAATTTGGAACATTATCAAGCACATGAATCCTTCCAGTGCCCCAGGTATGGATGGTTATACTCACAGCTTCTTTATACATTGTTGGTATATAATTAAATTTGACATGATTAATGCTATGAAAGACTTTCTGCTTGGTAAAAATATCCCTAGAGGAATCTTTGCCACTGGTATTTGCTTAATACCTAAGCTTGCTAACTCTACTTGTTGGAAAGACTATAGACCGATCAGTTTATGTTCTTTGCTCAATCGAATCATGTCCAAAATCATTGCTAATAGGCTGGATCTTATCTTGCCTAACATCATTTCCCCTAACCAATGTGGCTTTGTTCCTGGTAAGAGTATTCATATAAATATTCTGATTTGTAAAGAATTAATATGTGAGATGAATAGAAAGGTTAAAGATAGTAATATTTTGATTCAGCTTGATATGTCAAAGGCCTTTGACAAGCTAACTCAGTGCTTTATTTTAAATGTTTTAAAGAAGTTTGGCTTCTCTTCAAGATTTACTTGTCTTATTAAGAAAATGATTAATTCTGTTAATGTTTCTATGCTTGTTAATGGTGAAGTATTTGGCTTCTTTAAAACTACTAAAGGTCTACGTCAAGGTGACCCTATATCTCCTTATCTTTTTATCATTGCTGAGGAAATGTTCATCAGAGGTATCAATTCTCTTATTAATAACAACGGATTTATGAAATATAGAAGTAGAAGCAATATTAGTATTAACAGTCTTGCATTTGTTGATGATATCTTATTGTTTTCTAATTGCAAAGACATCACTATTAATAATCTGTGTAACTTTCTTGAAAAGTATCAAACTCTTTCTGGCCAGGTTGTTAATAAAGAGAAAACTAAGATTTTGTTGGCTAATGGTATTAGTGCATCTAAGATTGATATTATTTCTAACAATTCTGGCTTCTCTTCTAGTTATTTACCTACAGATTATCTTGGGGTCACAATCAACACAAACAATAGAATCAACAACTACAACAAATTAATTTGTAAGATCAGTAATAAGATTAGTGAGTGGAATGCTTCTTACCTTTCTTTTGCTGGTAGGCTTACATTAGCCAAGTCTGTTTTAATAAATATTGTTCTTTATTGGATGCAATCTAGTGTTCTTCCTAAAGGCATTATTTCTAAACTTGAAATCATCATGAATAGATTCATTTGGGGCTCTAATCAAACTGGTAAAAAAGTCCATTGGTGTAAATGGGATACATTGTGTAAAACATATAGCAAATGTGGTCTCAATGTTAGAAAAATGGATGATATTCAAACTGCTATATCTTTCAACTTATGGGCTTCCTTTAGAAAAAACAGTACCTTCTGGTCTAACATTATGCATAGTATCTATTGTCCCAATCATCATCCTTTGCAGTTTAGTCCTTTCAAAGCTGGCTTTATGGTTTGGAAAAGAATGCTCAAAGTTCGTGATCAAGCTGAGAGTTATATCAAGTGGAAGTTGGGTAATGGTCTTGTTGATTTTTGGTTACATAATTGGACTTATTCTAATCCTATATTAACTCTTAATAGCAATTGGTGAGGTTTATTTTTGGTTGAGGGTAATTTTGTCCAGAGTTTTGTGGTGTTTCAAAGGTATTCAATGTTTGGATAGATTGTAGTGAGAGACTTGAGCTGCCTGGTTGTATTTAATTTTCTCATTAAATGAAAGTGGTTGGGTATTTATACCCTTAATTCTGGGCCACATGGGCTTTCGGGTTGACTTATGGATTCGAGTCGAGTTCAAAGACCCATTAGTTTTAAGCAGGTAGGTATTTAGCTTAGTCATGTAGTGGTTAAGTTTTTAGTACATTAGTTCACTTCGGATAGTTCAGTGGGTGGATGTTATCCGAATTTCCCCTGTCCGGTTCTCATAAAGAGTGGCAATAAAATCCGGACTCATCAGTAGCCCCTTTTTTAGGTTGTGTTCGAAGGCCTTTGGCAAGACCTAAAAACATATTTCAAGTGTAATCATAACTTCACCCGGACGGTTCCAAAAGTGTAACGACTTTATCTGGACAGACTGAAACCCTTAGAAGCTGAGAAGTTTTGCTAGAGATAGTGGGACACGTGTCCTCCTCTGATTCGCCTCACCGGCCATTTTCCTCCTAGAAAGGCGCTTCCACTTGTTTCGAAAAAGTAACCTTTTAATTAATGTTGGTGACATCAGCGCCGTGTTTAATCATTATACATATCTTTTCGTCTTCTCCTACGTATCAAAGCATCGTTTATCTCATTAGTATAAATCAATTCACTTTTCACTATTTTATCATCTTCATTATCTCTGCTCTGTTAAACTTCAAAGTTTTCATCTCTAAAAAAACCTTTCTTTTGTTGTGATTTTATGTTCAAAGCAAGAAACGCTTTAGTAAAAGGTGGGTGGCTCAATTTGTCAGAGTTGGAAAAAGCTCAAAAGTTTGAACGAGAAAGGCGCATTGCTGCAGGCCTCCCTGTCTCCCCTGTTGATAAACCGGAAACACCAAGGTCAGAGCCTGACCGGGGTTCTTCTTCAACTAAGAGTGCTAAACCTAGGAGGTTGTTCCAGGCCATTCTTTCTCCAATCCTCTCGGGTTCATCGGTTCAAGAGTCAGAGCCTCTCGTTGAACCGGAACAGGTGGTTACAAGCCTTAGAAAACCTTTCCCATTCATCGCTATGGGGTCAGATGCTGATATTTCCCCGGAGAAACTGGTAGATAGACGAAGGGGTCGTCTGGTAAAAGGACAGGCTGCTGGCACACAGCCTAAACCATAATCTACGCCTTCGAAATCCGGGGCAAAAAGTGAAACCACAGGGTTAGAAGCACCCATCAAAATTCACAAGGAAAAGCTGTCCGGTCCAGAGGCAACTAGCTCAAGTCCTCGAAAAGAGACATCCGGGTCTGAGCCCCAGCCGGACTGTAGACCACCAGGGGGAAAGGACGCTCAACAATTCTAAGGGCCTACTGAGCCAGCCACCAACTCTTCTCCTCCTAAAATAACTGACAATCCCTCCGTGGTAATGGAGGATGTAATGGAGGACAACATCGAAGATGCCCCTTTTGAGACTGATGCCCCTTTTGAGACTGATGTCTCTGGGCAAACAAGCGAGACTGCCATTGCTAGGAAGAGCAAAAGCAAGGAAAAAATGTGTTTAATGCACTCGGACCTGCCGGAGTGCGTTGTGGGAAAGGTGGGGCCTTGTTTCCACAAAGTAAATGTTAAATATCTGCTGGCCATGTAAAATATCAAATACGCTTTCATTCACACAACTGAACTTGGCCGGATGAGGACGAAGTGGGGAATTCCAGAGAATGTTAAAGTAAGGATTCCAATCAATCCGGAAACGCCCATGGACTGTAAGCTCAACGAGATTGTCATCTATACAGAGCTATTCAAATGGGGACTTAGGTTTCCCTTGGACCCAGAAATAGTCAGATATTTCCATCTGATAAAGCTTTGCCCAAGCCAGCTAAGCCCTAATGCATGGTTCACCCTCATGGCATGCATCATAGCTTCAAGGCTCTCCAGAATTCATCTTCCGATGGATAAATTTGCTGCTGTTGCAAGCCTCTGCAGAAATCATGTCATCCCTTTCTATCACTTCAACATGGGTGACAACTACAAGGTAGTGGATGACTTACTCGAGTCGGCAAAAGGCTGGAAGACTCAATTTCTGTTCGTCAACGGTGCTTGGTAGAATGGGAAGAAAATTAAAACTAGTGTCAATCCAAGCATGCTTACCAGCAGATGGCGAAGTGATGGTAACAATCTCACCAGATACTTCTACTTTTACGTATAAAAACTTTTTTATCTAATTCTTTTTCTTTTGCTTTTTGGTAGTGCTGCCCAAGGATTTCAATGATTACTTAGAGGCTGGGCAGACCACCTGTGCCAAGCTAAATGCTTGGACTGCTGAAAACTGGGGAAACCGCTTCCACAACTTCTTTACCGGAGGCAACCTAACCAGATCCTATCTTTGGAATACCACCGACCGGAGGGACCTATCTTGGGAGGAATTAACAACTCCACCCCCTCCAAAAGTGATTCTCCAAAAGGCAGAGGGGAAAGATAGGAAATTAGCCTTGCCGGGCAGAGCTAAATCCCCAAGCAAGATAAAGGGAAAAAAGATTAAGGCCAAGCAAGGTGTGGTAGAGGCCAACCCTACTGAGGTGGAAGAAGTTGTCCCAACAAAACCAAAGGGACAAGATCAAGGGCAGATCGATGATGCCTTATTACAAGTGGTGGAGCACGAGAGCACCAAGGAAGCAGCTGGGTTTCCAAAACCTCAAAAAGTCTCCAAAAAGTTCAGAAAACGGGGAGCAGAAGATGGAGACCGGGATACCAAGAAAAAGAAAACCTCCAAGGGAGACGAGGTTTCTCTCCGGGCTCCGGAGCCACTACCTCTTGTTGACCCTACTGACCCCACTCAAGCAGAAGAGATCCCTAGTGATTTCCAAACCGGAGGGGGTGCAGGAGGGGATATCGGCATTGATGGTGTCAACATCAGCGGGCTTGAGGGGATCGGTCTTTACTTCGAAAACCTCCCCAAAGATGATTTTGCTGGGCCTTACCTCCCCTCATTGGTCACTCTTTATTGAGCAATGTCCAGCCAGTGCTTATCTTAGAGAAGCAAGTGCGCAATCAGACAGCCATTATCAGTACCCTCAACTCTGACAAGGAGAAACTGTCTAGCGACCTTCTTAGTGCCAACCAAAATATTAAGGCATTGAGGAAAGAGAATGAGGAGTTGAAGAAACATCAGGAGGACTTAGCCAACAGGTTAGCCACTTCGGAAGGAGTTGTCAAAGAACTCCAATTAAAACAATCCGGCCTGGAAAGAGACCTCATTTCATCAAAAGAGGAAGTGAAGGCCAAAGATAGCACCATTCAGGCCTTAACTAATGATAAGATCTCTCTTGAAAATAGTGTGTCCAAGGCTGAGCAAGAAAAGGCTGACTTGTTAAGGGAGCAGGAGAAAACAATCCAGGCTAGGATGGATGCTTATACCAATGAGGTGATAGATTCTTAGGAGGCAAGGTATGCTGAGGTCAGGTCAGATATGGTTCTGTTTTTTCATGAAAAATTTCCAAAGAAGACCTTGGGATATTTATGGCGATTCGTGGAGTACGAAGACATTCCTCATCATACCATGTATGTTGGTGATAAGTGCAACTACTCCAGTGATGACACCACTGATGAAGAAGAAGAAATCGGGGAGAGTCCGGATGATAACCCAAAGAAGAAAAAGTCAAGTGAGGCTGAGCCATCTTTAAAAGCTCAGTCTTAGAGTATCAATTATCTTTTTTAATTTTTTCGTGATTGAACCAAAGTCCTTGGATGGCCAAGGAATTTTTTGTAACCATGTCCGGATAAACCTTTCTTGTTTTGATAATTCAAAGTCCTTGGATGGCCAACGCATTTTGTATGTTTTAATGGGTAGTTTCATTCTGCACAACTCTTGCATTCTTTCATAATTTTTCAACTTTGACGGCTAATGTTTAAACAACCTTTAATTATTTCACAAGTATTTTAAAGTGAGAGTGTTTAAATTTTCCGATGACAAATGTTTAAGTAGTCATCATTCCTCCAATTTAATCCGGTCTATTAAAATTTTTTAACGAAAACTACTAACTGAAAATACTTCGAATATTTTAAGAAGGCATCACATTTTATAAAAAAGACTGGACACCTCATTAAAACCTCCCCGAGCCACCTGGGAGGAAAGAGTATGCCCCCACATATTTACATAGTTTTTACTCCAAGTACAAACGGAGGTGCTCGATGTTCCAGGGGTGATTCAAAATCCTTCCATCTTTGTCTTGGAGCCGGTATGTCTCAGGCTTAAGCTTTTCAATGACCACATAGGGTCCTTCCCAAGTTGGAGCCAACTTACCGAACTGCTTCTCTTTAGTATGTAAGAAAACGTTTCTTAATACCTTATCCCATAGTTGAAAATCTCTTCTCTTAACTTTAGAAGCAAACCTGCTTCTCATCAAACCTTGATAGTGTGCAGCTCTAAGGTGAGCCTTAACTCTTATTTCTTCTATTAAGTCAAGCTGGCCTCTGATTTCCACTTCGTTAGCGTGTTCGGAAAAATTATGAACTCGAAATGAAGGGAGAGTAGCTTTTATGGGAGCTATGGCATCCATCCCATATACTAAGGCAAATGGAGACTCTTATGTTGCAGCCCCGGGAGTGGTCTGGTAAGCCCACAAAACTTCTTGCAAGTAACTTGGCCATTTTCCAGCAGCCCCTTCTAAATTCTTCTTCAGACCGGACAGTATTGTCCTGTTGCCCACTTCGACTTGACCATTTTCTTGTGGGTGGAAAGGAGAAGAGAAACAATGTTGTATGCCTCTAGAGGCACATAAATTCCTCATTTCTTTGTTGTCGAATTGTGGCCCATTGTCTGTGGTTATGTTTTGTGGAATTCCAAATCTGCAACAGATATTGGATAAGATGAATTTTATAATAGCTTTTGATGTTGTACCTGCCAATGGATCTGCTTCTATCCATTTGGAGAAGTAATCAATAGCAACAATTATTGTTCTACACCTTCCGAATGCCATAGGTAGAGGCCCAGCCAAATCCAAACCCCAACGAGCAAAAGGTATTGGCTCAGAAATTGACTCTAAAGGGATAGCTGGGGTATGAATTTCATTGCTATATCTTTGGCATGGGTCACACTTTTTTACCAACTCCTTAGCATCTTGCATTATGGAGGGCCAGTAGTACCCAACTAACAAAACTCTTCTTGTTAGGGCCGTGAATCTGCAGTGAGCTGATCCCTCACCATCATGTAACTCGAAGAGAACTATTTGAGACTCATCGACCCCCAAACATCGTAAAAGGGGTTTACTATAAGAGTTCTTATAAAGAACATCTCTTAGGATGACAAAACCACGAGCCTTGTACTTTACTTTTCTTGTTATTTCTTTTTCCGGAGGCAATATGCTATCTGAGAGATATTGAAGGAGAGGAAATCTCCAATCTTGAGGCTGCTTTATCTGTATATTCAAACTTTCTTCTTCCTTATCCGGATTGATTTGAATTGACGGGCACTCTTGCATATGTATCCAAGGGTAGGATTCAGAGTAGGCTATGGTTGCCAAGGAGTCTGCCAATGTATTTCTGTTCGAGGTATGTGCTCATAAGTGACGCTTTTGAAATTGAGTGCCACTTCTTTGAGGATGAATAAATATTTAATCAGCTCTTCTTTCTTAGCTTCGGACTAACCATGTGCATGATGGATAAGAAGCTGGGAGTCACTCATTAACCTGACTCTTTTGGCTCCACAAATGAGAGCCAACTTTAAACCAGCTATAGCAACCTCATATTCAGACTCGTTATTGGAAGCCCTGAATGCAAAGCATATAGCCTGGTATATTCTGTCACCGTACGGAGAGGTTAAACATATCCCAGCACCACAACCCATGGTGCTTGATCCACCGTTAATCCATACTTTTTTATCTTTTACTCTGGTTACTTGTTTATTATCTCTATCTGAGTGAAATTCAACTAAGAAATCTGCCACCGCTTGGGCTTTGACTGCTGTCCGAGGGGCAAAATCTATATCGTAGTCTCCCAATTCCACTGATCACTTGGTCATTATACTTGAAATGTCGGCCTTTTGGAGAACGTTTTTCAAGGGAAAAGACGTCCGGACAATAATGGGATGAGCCTGAAAATAGGGTATCATCTTCCTCGTAGCAATCACCAGGGCTAGTGCTAACTTTTTAAGTTTCAAATAGCATTTTTCTGAATCAATCAAACTCTTGCTAATGTAATACACCAGACGGGGATAATTATCTACTTCCCTTACCAACACTGCACTTATGGCACAACTAGAGACTGCCAAGTATACGAAAAGAGTCTCTCCATCAACGGGTTTAAATAAAGTCTTGGGGGAGGACAAATGTTTCTTGATTTCATTGAAGGCCTCATCACACTGTAAGGACCAAACAAAGTCCTTTGCACCTTTCAAAGTCTGAAAAAACGGGGCACACATGTCTGAAGACCTTGAAATGAAACGGTTTAGTGCAGCCAGCCTCCCAGTCAATCGTTGTACTTCTTTAATATTCCGAGGAGGCTCCATTTGTAGTAAAGCATCAAGCTGGTCTGGATCATGCTGTATCCCTTGCTCACTTATCACATATCCCAAAAATTTTCCGGACTGCACTCCAAAGACACACTTTTCTGGGTTTAATTTCAAATTTACTTTTACTAAGTTAGTAAAAGTTTCTTGGAGATCTGTTAAGTGTAACTCTTTGTCTACACTTTTCACCATCATGTCGTCGATGTAAACCTCCATGTTTCTTCCAATTTGATCAGCAAAAGCCTTGTTTACCAACCTTTGATAAGTAGCCCCAGCATTTTTTAACCCAAATGGCATCACCTTGTAACAATGAAGGCCCCTATCACTAACAAATGTAGTATGTTCTTGATCCTTCGGATCCGCTTGAATCTGATTATACCCGGAGAAGGCATCCATAAAGGATAGCAGCTTGTTTCCAGATGTGGAGTCCACCAACTGATCAATTTGGGGGACCGGGTATAAATCCTTTGGGTAAGCTCTGTTGAGATCTGTGAAATCGATGCACATACGCCATTTGCCATTTTTCTTTTTTACCAATACCAGGTTGGCTGTCCATAAAGGGTATTGAGATTCCTTTATGTGCCCCATTTTAGTAAGCTGGTCAACCTCTTGAACTATGACATCAGCCTTTTCCTTAGAAAAGGCTCT
Source organism: Limnanthes douglasii subsp. nivea (assembly GCA_036936605.1). Lineage (NCBI taxonomy): Eukaryota > Viridiplantae > Streptophyta > Magnoliopsida > Brassicales > Limnanthaceae > Limnanthes > Limnanthes douglasii. The sequence goes on along the minus strand of JAUPFV010000002.1, from coordinate 200,639,747 downwards.
TCTCTTCTGCACCACAGGTGTTATAATATCTGTACCATTGGTGTGATATAATATCTGCTGGTACTCCGGTAACATCAGCATTGCACCAAGCAAAAACATGCTGATGGTCTTTCAAGAATTTCAAAATTTTACCTTTTAATTCCAATGTCATCTAAGATCCTATCTTGAAACGTTTTTCTTCAGCCAGAGAGTAAGCTTCAACTTCTTCAATTGGTATTAAAACACCAGGGGTCTCTCTGGGGTCATCTATTTCACCCTCTCCCCCAGAGGGCCCCTCAAACTACTATTCCTCATTTATCCGAACTGCCCCCAACGTTCGAGGAGCCAGTGTAGTTGCATAACACTCTCTTGCTACCTTTTGGCTGCTCCGAACAACTCCCACTTGTCCTTGCACAACATATTTCAAGCAGTGGTGGACTGTTGAGGCCACAACATGCATCCTAGAGAGCCAAGATCTCCCCAGAATAGCGTTATAAAAAGTGGGACAATCCACCACAACGAATAGTATTCTAACCATCTTTTTAAAAAGGTTTTTTCCCAACAACACCTCCTCCTCGAACTCCCCTATTACATCTGCTGAGCTTCCAGTGAAACCCACAATTGATCTGTTCGAACGCTGAATCACTTATGGATTCTTCATTTTTTTGTAGGAAGTTAAAAAGAGAATATTGGCCGAACTTCCGGTATCCACCAGAATTCGCCTTATATCATTGCCTCCAATGGATGCTCCTATGACCACAGCATCTTCATGTGGACCGGCAATATCCCTCAGATCATCTTCGTCAAAAACAATAAAAGGAAAAGAAATTTGCGATTGATATGAGGTCATGCCTCCTTCAAGCTGGGTAGCTAAAGTATGAACGTGCCTCTTTCTTGAAGAAGTCGTGGGTGCAGTCATGGTGTCCCCTCCGAATATTGTAAGTGATTCAAAAACGTTAATAAGCTCGGACACCGTCTTGCAACGTTCCACGATAACACCCACTTTATTCCGGGTTGGATCAGGGTCCAAGTATTCTGACTCTACATCGAATCTCTCGATTATCACCATAGCCCCATCCGGAGCCGATGTGCCTGCATTATTTGGGCCAGCCCGATGAGCACTATCAGGGCTATTTCCACCTCTTCTTTTAACATATGCCCCCAACTTTCCTCTTTCAATCAAATTCTATACTTCTTGTTTCAACGCAATACAATCTTCAGTGGTATGACCAGTATCATGGTGATATTGGCAAAAACAATTATTACGGCTCTCCCTAGGAGACTGTAATGCAGCCGTCCTTCTGTAGTGTACTTCGTCTTTTGTTTTGTCATAAATTGTGGCTATATTTTCTTTCAACTCAGCAAACCACTCCGGTTGAACCCAAGCCCCTCGTTTATTTCTAGATTGTTGACTCTGGGCTGGTGCAGCTGGTTGAGACTGAGCTTTGGCTCTGTTATGACTCTGCCCGGCCTTGTTCCCGGACTGGTTTTGGTTTGGATTTGGTGCAGCCGGAGTAGACCTCACCTGCCTGTGCACCCTAGTTTTCTTTGTTTCATCTAAATTAATCTACTTTCCGACCTAATTCAGCAGACCTCCCCATGTCATGGCCTTTTTTCTGGTTACTGAATCAACCAAGTTTCCAGGGTTTAAGCCCTGCCTCGGAGAAGCTATTGCTACTTGCTCGAAGCAATCAGTCAATCCATTTTTGGTATTCATAAAACGACTTATGTATTCTTTTAAGGATTCGTTTGGTTCTTGGGCACAATGGATAGTCGTGTCTCCATTGCCCTTCACTTCCTTACTTCCAACAAACTGCCTCCGAAAGGCTACCCAAAAAGTGTCAAAAGCTATGATACCATTTTAGAGCACTCCCCGTAAAAGATTGGGAGAATACCCTATAAAGTAATTTGTCGTCATCGTCAAAATTCATCATAAATTTTTGAATTGTTCTAAATGGTTATCCGGGTCTTTGCTACCATCATATTTTTCCATTTTCGTACTGTCGAATCTCTTAGGAAGATTTCCGGACAGTATTTTGGAGGACAATGGAGATTGTCTCCAATTTCGACCACGACTGAAAACCGTATCTTCGTTAGGAGTTACAAAGATACCTGGTTCATCATGGAAGGAAAAAGGATCCATCACCATCTGATCTGCGTGTCTCTGGCTATGAGACGATCCTTTGCCTATATGCGTCTTTAACCTTCCATGCCTATCCCTTTTTCTCGAGTACCTTTTGACTAACTTTTGTTTCTTTTTAGAACGACCCTCATCACTGCTGGATGACAAGGATTCTTCGACTCCATCTTCACCTGAGGAGCTACTGGAAGATTCTGAGTCTGAATCAGAGCTCTCCACCGGTTTAGACCGGTGAGACTTTTTTGAGCTAGCATGAGTCTTTTTCGTACTCACATGGGTTTTTGAGGGCTCATGTTCTCTTGGGTAGTCAGTATGATGAGCTACCGACGCCTTAGAAGTCTCTTTTGTGCCCATCTCCGCCCTCTTGGCAGCCCTTAGAGCTTCTATTTCGACTTTTAACCTATCTCGCTCCTCAATAGTATATTCATCATTTCCACCCACCACTTCTGGCAAAGCTGGTGGTATTTCTTGCACGTCCGGATTCATCCGAACTAGTTTTCCCTGATGGTTTCGAATGCTAGATTCGGGCACCTTCTTCTCCCACTATGGTCGCCAATTTGGTGAGGTTTATTTTTTGTTGAGGGTAATTTTGTCCAGAGTTGTGTGGTGTTTCAAAGGTATTCAATGTTTGGATAGATTATAGTGAGAGACTTGAGCTGCCTGGTTGTATTTAATTTTCATTACCCTCATTAAATGAAAGTGGTTGGGTATTTATACCCTTAATTGTGGGCCACATGGGCTTTCGGGTTGACTTATGGATTCGGGTTGAGTTCAAAGACCTATTAGTTTTAAGCAGGTAGGTAATTAGCTTAGTCAAGTAGTGGTTAAGTTTTTAGTACATTAGTTCACTTCGGATAGTACAGTGGGTGGATGTTATCCGAATTTCCCCTGTCCGGTTCTCACAAAGAGTGGCAATAAAATCCGGACTCATCAGCAATGACAATAACTTATGGTTCACTACTGAAAAGGTTAGTAAGTACTGGTCTAATAATGGTTGGGATTTAACACTAGTCTGCAACATTATTAATCCGCATACTATTGATTGCAGTAACCGTCTATCTATTGACAACAACAAAGATGATTTAATGATTTGGAGCTTAGCTAAGAATGGTAACTATAACTTGAAAGATACTTGGGAAGGTATTAGAACTAGATATAATACTTATTCTGTCTATCAAAAGATTTGGAACATCTTAACTCCTGTTAAAAGCTCTTTCATGCATTGGAAAATTCTTCATAACTATATTGTTGTTGATTCAAATATTCAAAGAAGAGGCATTGTTTTAGCTTCTAAATGTCAATTTTGTAACAACTGTGAATCTATTAATCATCTCTTTATATCATGTAAGTTTGCTTGGTCTATATGGATTTATTATGCTGCTATCTTTAAAGTGTTTATATCCAAGCATATAAACATTAAGCATCTAACCAGAATGTGGCAATGGCCAAAGACTACGAAAATTCAGGTCAGAAATATCTTACCTTCTCTAATCTTACATAATATATGGAAAGCTAGAAATTTATCTAAGACTAAAGGTTCAAGTACTTCTGTTAGTTCTATCATTAACCAAATCAATTCTATCATTCACACTTGATATGAAAAAGGTTTTAAACAAATCTCATTGGCTTAATTGTTCTAAAGCTGCTATGATCTTGGGTTGTGTTAACCATTTGAGAGCTGCTAATAGACCTACTTATATCAAATGGATTATGCCCCTACTGGTAGATTGAAAATGAATATTGATGCTTTTTGCCTCAGTAATGGTGAAGCTAGTGGTTCAGTCATTTTTAGAGATAGTTATGGTAATATTGTTAGGTGTCACAACTATCTTTATGGCAAATCTACTCCCTTATTTGCTGAGACTAGAGCCCTTCTTGATGGCTTGCTTATTTGTAAGGATAATAACTGGAAGTTTGTGGATGTTGAATCTGATTCCTTAACTATCATCAATTGGATCATTAATCAAAATAGCAGTGTATACTGGTTTATCAAGCCGATTCTCGATTTCATTTTTAAGCTTATCCACAATAGCATGAACATTTCTCATATATTTCGTGAACAAAATCATGTTGCTGACTGGTTAGCTCATTATACTTTGAAAACTAAATCTGTTTACAACATTATGCCTAATTTTATTCCTAATGATCTTAAGTCTATTCTGATTTTAGAAGCCCTTGGACTTGGTTATATAACTAGATGATTTCATACCTGTTTTGCTTTCTAGAAGCTGGCTGAATACACTTCGTTCTAAAGCTTTGTTCTTGTTTTGAGGATAATGGTTTTGCTTCCCTGAGCTATCTCGTTAAGCTGATGTTGTGCTGATGCTTCTAAAGATTCTGCTCTGATGTTTCTGTCTTATATGGTTCCTGCTTCTGATGATGGTCTGCTGCTTCTGATGATTTTTGGCATCTGCAACTACTAATACTGGCTTCTGATAATGGTTTGGTGTCTGCTACTTTTGATGCTTATATTGTCAACCTGATGTTTGATAGAGATGATGCTTCTCCATGGCTTATTAAAGAGCTGATTTCCTGATGTTGTCGTAACCTTCTGATTCTGATAATCTTTTGAGACTTCTATGATGATGAATACCGAAACCTGATTTTGAGCTTGATTAGAGACCTCTATAGTCTTGAAGGAGCTTATGGTGTTGTTTGATTTGAAGATTTGTACTTAAAGCTAGCTCTTGTTTTTCTAGTATAGACTAGGGTTTTAATTTCAAATCAATTTCTGGTCTAAGGCTTTTGGCGCCTTCTGAATTTTTGTATTTTATTTTTCCGCCTTTTGTAAACAATTTTCTATTAATAAATATTTCATTTAAAAAAAGTTAATATATATATATATATATATATATGTATATATATATACTTTAATTGAGGAGTATTTGATTTCGTCATTTTACATTCGTGAAAACTCTTTCACATTCGTGAAAACTCTTTCACATTCATATCCTGTTTCTGGAATTTATTAATAGTATATTTTATTATTCTACTTTTTTATATTCGTGATAATTGCCTTCACGTTTAGCCTTAAATCTTTTTTTTCCATGAGTAGCCATAAACTTGACTTGATGAGATTTGATTATGTACAATTTTTAAGAGAAGCCGCGATTTAAGTGGTGACATGTATAGTGATAAAACTAATTAAAAACATTAAAAATGGGTATAAAAAATTGGGCCATTCTGTTTCGAACTGGATTTATCTGTCCGAGTAATATATATAAAGCACGTTTAGATCTCAAATTTAACGTGGGATAGGATTGATATCCATCCATAGTTTTTCTCAAATATATAAATATAATTACTATAAATAAAATAAGCGGTAATGGAAATGGTTTTTTCTTTTTCTCCAAAAAAAAAATTTCTTGATCGTTAAGTTAGGGTTTTTCTCCTCTTTCTTTCTCAAATCCACTGATTTGATGGAGGATATGGCAAATAACAACAATAATAATGATGGGAAGCTCTCTCCTACGCTGAAATTGTCAAGAAAAGTTTAAGATTTGAAGAAAACCCAGATTTTGAACCAGAATCTACTCAGATCAAATCAGATCACTTATCGATATAATATAGTTCATATGTTCTTGAGCATTTAAAATCCAAATCCAAGCATTTAATAGTTGGCAAGTTCACACATGGTTTGCCCAAAAGAAATCTATTGATTCAGTTTCTTGAATCGTTTAAATTTCAATCGGCATTCAGATATGAGGTTTGAAACTCTAGACATGTCATATTAGAGTTTGATGCGAAACAAGATCTTGGCAAAATATGGCAGCATGCAGTTTAGACCATCGGTAGTACAGTAATGAGGCTCTTGAAATGGTATGGCGACTTTTCTAAGGAAAGCCCTATTGCGCCTGTCTAGATTAAGCTTGACATGCCTGAACACCTATATGATAGTAATCTGGTTACCACCATAGCTTCTATAATAGGTGAAACGTTGATGGTTAAAGTTCATGATGAAAATAGACCATTTTCATCATGCGCTGCTTTAGTTGAATTGGATGTTAACTCGAAGTTACAAAATGATGTTTGGATAGGATTCAGGTCAAACTTTGGTCACTGGATCAGAATAACTTATATGAATCTGCCACTATATTGTACTAATTGCCTTCACCTTGGACATAGCAAAGATAAATGCAAGAAAATCTTTAAAGAGAAGAAGGATGAATTTGGTGAAGAGGCTAACAAACTTAAATTTATTGTTACTAAAGATTTGGGAATCAAAGATCAAGAAAAGGATCGTTAAGAAGAGGAAGCTGTTGGATTTAAAACTCCTGAACAAGGAGAAATTATAGAAGCGATTCAAGCTTTATCTTATGGAGCTAATGACAATATCACTGATTATGTTAACATGGATTCTGATGCTTCTCCAAAGGCTGATAATATAGGAAGTGTTCAACATTCTCCAAAGATCAATCTTGATTGGAAGACTCAATCTCATGAGTTCTTTAGAGAAGATCAAGAGTTGGATCAAGATACCAACTGTAGAAACTCCATTGAGCAATCTGAACAAGAAATAAATGAACAAGGTGAAGAAGATACTAATCTGGCTGATCCAGACAATCAAAGAAAGTAGAATAAAGCAGAAGATGAAGAATGCTTCAAAGAGATTTTTGATATAAAGCTAAAGGCAACTAAAAGGAATAAGAGAACAAAGAGTAAAATTATTAAAGCATTGCAATTCAATGGCTCAAGTAAATCTAAATCCTCTAACTCTCTTAATGATTAATATTATAAACTGGAACATAAGAGGTATTAAAGATAAAGCTTCCATTAGAAGGCTAAAATACTTATCTAAGAAAAACAATGCTAAGATTATTGCTGTTCATGAGCCTTTAGTTAGTGCTGATGTTATTAACATCATTGCTGATAAGCTTGGTTTTGATAATTTTGCTCATAATATAACCAATAAGATTTGGATATTCTGGCCCAATGATATTTCTGTCATGATTCTGAATGATCTTAATCAATGCTTGAATCTTAAATTAACTTTCAAAATGATAACAACTTTGTTATGCTTACTGCTGTTTATGCTAAATGCCAAAGGCTCAATAGAATTGAGCTTTGGAACTTCCTTAAAAGTATTGCTACTAATGAGTTGAGTTGGCTGATTTGTGGAGATTTCAATGCTATTAGTTCTATTGATGAGCAGATAGGTTGTAGTACTTTTTATATCAATAGGTACTAATGAATTCAATGATATGATAAGCCACTCCAATATTGAAGATGTTGGCTACATTGGCTCGAAATTCACCTGGTCTAATGGCTCTAAATGGAAGCGCTTAGATAGAGTTTTATCAACAAAAAATGGTCCAATTCCTTTGCTAATACTAGGATATATCACCGTGCTAGGACTTGTTCATATCACACACCTATTATCATTTGTATTTATAATGATTTCAGTAGAGTAAAATCTATCTTCAAGTTTCAGGAAATGTGGACTATGGATGACAACTTTCTGCAATTTATAGAAGCCAATTGGAATCAAGATTTGATACGTGCTCATTTGTTTATCCTTTGGAACAAATTAAAGAGGCTCAAGAATAGACTGATCAGTTGGAATAGAACTAATATTGGCAACATTTTCAGCAAGGTGCAAAGTTTAGAAGATGAAGTCTTAGTTATGGAGCTTAATCATCAGAAACTTCAAACCGTTGAGTCCAAGCATGATCTTGCTAAAGTGAATGGTTTGCTCGTTAAAGGCGCAAATAATGGACGAGACTTATTGGAGACAACAATGTTATTGTAATTGGACTATTGAGGGTGATAAAAATACTAGATTTTATCATAGTTTTGTTCAAAATAAGCGAAGAAGAAATAGCATCAAGGGTATTAAGATTGGAGATAACTTGATTACTGAAACAAAGGAAATTAGTCTTTCTACTGCTGATTTCTTTGAGCATGCTCTTACTGATTCCCCTTATGCTAATAAAAATGAGGAGGATCTTTGTATGAATGATGAGTTGTTTAATAATATTCCAACCATTATTTCTGATGAAGATAACAGAAATTTACTTAAGCCTCCCGATGAAGCTGAAATTTGGAACATCATTAAGAACATGAATCCTGCAAGCTCCCAAGGTATGGATGGTTTCACTCATAGTTTCTATAAATGTTGCTAGCACCTTATTAAGTATGATATGATTAATGCTATGAAATATTTCTTGCTTGGTAAGAACATACTTAGTGGCATATTTGCTATTGGTATTTGTTTAATACATAAGCTTGCTAACTCTTTAAGATGGAAGGACTATAGACCGATAAGTCTTTGTTCTATTCTTAACCGTATCATATCCAAAATTATTCTAATAGACTTTCTATTATTTTGCAAAAATCATTTCTCCAAATCAAGGTGGATTTTCTATGGTAAGTGTATTCAGGAGAACATTCTTATCTCCAAAGAGTTACTTTATGATCTTAATAAAAAGATCAAAGATAATAACATTTTGATTTAGCTCGATATGTCAAAGGCTTTTGACAAGCTGACCCGTTGCTTTATTTTGGAAGTCATTAAAAAGTTTGGCTTCTCTTCTAGATTTACTTGCCTTATTAAGAAGATTATCAATGTTGTTAATGTATCTATGCTTGTCAATGGTGAGGTTTTTGGTTTCTATAAAACCAAAAAATGTCTAAGACAAGGAGATCTTATCTCTCCTTATCTTTTCATCATCGCTGAGGAGGTGCTGATAAGAGGTATTAAATCTCTTTTCTCTTTAAACAAATCAATGAACTATAGAAGTAGAAGAAGTATCAGTATTAACAGCCTTGCTTTTGCTGACGACATTTTGTTATTTACTAATTGCAAAGACTCTACTATTACTAATCTTTGTAACTTTCTGCAAAAGTATCAAACTATTTTAAACAAGTTGTTAATAAAGAGAAAACCAAGATTGTTATGGCTACTGGTATTAACTACTCTAGGATTGATGTTATTACTAATAATTCTGGCTTCTCTTCTAGTTACTAACCTATAGATTATTTAGGTGTGACAATCAGTACCAACAATAAAGTTAGCAACTATAACAACTTGATTTGCAAAATTAGCAGCAAAATCAACGAATGGGATGTTTCTCACCTTTCTTTTGATGAATATCATTTTATATTGGATGCAATGTAATGTTCTTCCTAAAGGCGTTATTACTAAACTTGAAACTATTCTTAATAGATTTAGTTGAGGTTCAAACATTTCAGAAAATAAAGTTCATTGGTGTAGATGGGACACTTTATGTAAAACTTATAGCGAGGGTGGTTTAAATGTTCAAAATATTGATGATATTCAAACTGCTATTTCATGCAATATTTGGGCAACTTTCAGAGATAACAAAACTTATTGGTCTAATAGCATGCATAACATATAGTGTCATAAGTAACATCCTTTGGAGATTAATCCTTCTAAAGTTGGTTCAATGGTTTTGAAGAGAATGATGAATGTTCGTGATATTGTTGAGAATCATATAAGCTAGAGATTGGGTAAAGGTCAAGTTGACTTATGATTAGATAACTGGACTAATACTTAGCCTATTTTAAAGTTTAATGTTGATGATAATAATCTGTGGTTTTCTAGTGAAAATGTTAACAATTATTGGTCTAACAATGGTTGGGTTTTGTCTAATGTTATTGACCTCATTCAGCCTGATATTATTGATAGAATTAAACAACTATACTATTAATGAGTATAAGGATGACTAGATGGTTTGGAATCTTGCCAAAAGTGGTAATTGCAATATGAAAGACACTTGGGATGGTGTGAGGACTAAATATAATTGTTCTTCTGTATTTAACAAAATTTGGAATAACCTGACTCCTGCTAAATGCTCTTTCATGCACTGGAAACTCCTTCATAACTTTATTTCTGTTGATTCTATTGTTCAGAAAATAGGCATTTTCTTGGCATCCAAATGCCAATTGTATAATAATTGTGAGACTATTAACCATGTTTTTATCTCTTGTAAGTTTGTCTGGTCTGTGTGGCTTCACTATGCTGACATCTTCAATGTTCATATTTCTCGTCATATGAATGTTATTCATATAAGCAGAGTTTGGCAATGGTCTAATACTAAGAAGATTCAGGTCATAAATATCTTACCCTCTATGATATTTCATACTATTTGGAAAGCCAGGAATCTGTCTAAAATGAAAGGTGTTAGCACAACTCTTATCTCTGCCATTAATCAAATTAATTATGTGCTTCATGCTCTTGATATTAGAAAGATATTGAATAAAGCTCATTGGAATGATAACTCTAATGTTGCTTGTATCTTGGGTTGTTATAATCATCTTAGCTCTATAGGTAGACCTATCTATCATAAGTGGATTCTTCCTCCTACTGGGAGATTGGAGATAAATACGGATGTTTCTTGTCTTAGCAATGGGGAATCTAGTGGTTCGGTTGTTTTTAAGGATAGTAATGGTAACCTTATACTTGGTTCTAGCTATCTTTATGGCAAATCGAGTCCTCTTATTCCTGAGGCAAGAGCATTGTTAGATGGTTTACTAACTTTTAGAGCTAACAATTGGATGTTAATGGATGTTGAAAGTGATTCTTTAACTATTATTAAGATGTTATAGAATCAAAACAAGAATGCTCATTGGTATTTAAAACCTATTATTGGCTGTATTCTTAAGCTTATTCATCCTAGCATGTCCTTAAATCATATTTTCATAGAACAAAATCAGGTAGCAGATTGGGTTGCCCAGTATTCTCTGAAATCTAAGAAAACATTCAACATTCTTCCTAATTGTATTCCTAATGACCGAAAAGATATCATTATTCTTGAGGATATGGGCCTTGGTTATATCACTAACTAATAGTTTTAATGAATTCATACCTTTGTATTCGTCTCTCTTGTGATTAATGCTGCTGATTGTAGGCTTGTTCCTAAGGATTTGTGCTAGCTGATCTTCGAGAGCTGTCTGCCTTATATTTTCCCGAATCGGAAGTGATGATGATTGATGGAAGTTGTCTTAATAGTATATATATTGGTATGTTTTGAGGTTGTGGCATGAGTTGACCTTCGTCGAAGGAAGTTGTCTTCATTCTATAGTGTGTGCTTTGTATTGAAGCTGTGAGTGGCTTTCAAGCAAGGTCTGATGATCGTTGGACCCTCTTGGCTTTTGTTGGACTGTTTTGGAGCTACTGGTCTTCATTTTAGCTCGAGTGAGTTGAGCTTTAGAAGATGTTGGTTGAATGCTTCTTCTGTTGTTCCGTGATTGATATTGAATGAAGTTTTTGAAGCTATGTAGCTCTTTGTCTGTTCAAGAGTTGCTTCATTTCAAGCTTCTTGGCTTAGTTAATGTCTAGTTTGCTTATCTTCTAAGATTCTTTGGCGCAATTTTTTGAATTTCAACTCAAAAGTTTGGCACAACTTTTGTAATCATTTTCATTAATAAAATTTTCATTGTAATTAATTAAATAAATAAATAAATATAATTACTATAAATTCATAAAAATAATATTATTTCCAATATTATTTTATAATTTTATAAAAGAATATCACACTTAAATATATATATTCGCCAAATATACTTTATTTAGTAACAAAAATATATTTAAGTTTATTTAATTTCCATCTCACTAAAAATAACTCTCGTTCAATACTTAATTTTTAAAAATACCCTAACTCCCCTCAACAAACAAGTATATAAAGTTCTTTTAAGAAAATTATAATATTTTCACCCAATCAAATATTTTAAATTTTGAATTTGCAATCACTCGTCTCTCTCTCTCTCTCTCATACCGGAACCAAATATCTGTTTTTTTAAACAGTTGATTTTCTAAAAACTATTCTGGTGATCATTTCAGTACACCCCCGCCTACCACCGTCAACCAGCAGTTACCTCTTGGTCTTTGATCGCTAAAGGTACGTGCATAACCTGTTTCAGACCACCAGAATATTGTGTATTAGACTTCACCGATACGTGCACAACCTATTAAGATCTTGACTAGTTTTATTTTTGTTTACAGGTAGTTTCATCGACAATTATTGTTACGAAGGTGACTTCGAAGCTAAGATTGTCAGTTTTGTTGTACGACAAGTATATGGTTCGTCGTTGTTTTTCTTTCTCCTGAACTGAATTCATAATAGCACAATTTCATGTATTTTTTTTACTTCTAAGTTAAAATAGGTTTAAACGTGTATATATTTGAGTTATTATGTATTTTCCTCTTTTGGTTGGCTCTCCAGTAGCCTGATTTTAGTTTCTAGAGTTGCAGGAACATGATGTGATTATAGCTGGAGAGGATGCGATTTAGGAATAGGTTCACGATATTGCGATTTATGTGTTAACTGTATGGCATTGCGATTTATGTGTTAACTGTATGACCATGATTGCTAGATATGACTATGATTGTAACTATTGAATGACATTGCAAAATATGACCATGATTACACTACACCTTAAAACATGATTTCTAGATATGACCATGATTGCTAGTTATGACCATGATTGTAACTGTTCCATAACATTGCTAGATATGGCCATGATTACTAGATATGACCATGCAAAACATTGCTACAATCTAGCAAACTAGAAATGAAATTACAATCGCAATGTTATACCCCAATTTAGCAAAGTTCTATCATAACATTACTAGAAACCATGGTCATATCTAGGAGCCATAGTCATATCTACCCCCAACAACTTTTTCCGCTTGGCAACCAAGACATATTCTTCGAGGAGCTCTTCAGCATATCGATTATTGTCGTTTCTTTCATTTGTCACTTGCTCTTCCATCACAAGATCTCTAGATCAGACTCAGATCAAATTATTTGTCGGATTTGCCTCTATCTCTCCACAAATTTTAGTTTTCATTTTTTTTGCTATAGACTATTTTTGCAATTTTGGAACGGTGATTCTGGGTACCACTCTAGTTCTCACATATGTCACCACTGATGAAATCAGATATTTCTTAGTAATAAATCCGGATATGAAAATATTCGTATGAGAGTGTCAGTCTAAGAGATGTTCGTATCGAATGCTTTTAGAGAGAGAATCAGTATTTAATAGAGAGAGAAAGAGAGAAAATGAATAATTGTAGTAATAATTGACTAATCATTGAACATTTTCCCAAAAAGGGAAAGTCCTTTATATAGTATATTTTGTGAATAATGAACTTACATGATTACCATCGTTGAAATGAATTTTTCACCCCACTCATTTACTATGCTTAAACAAGTTTGCTAGTTATTACATTTGTCCCCATCAGTCCTTATGTTTTCTTTTGATTAGTCCTTAACAATTGACTACCTCAATTTGGCCATTGTATTTGCTAGATCAAGGCCCATTTATCATCATAATTTCCTTCGCTTATCAGTAGCCCCATAGTCCTTGTGAAAGTATTTGAGGAATGACTGATTTTAGGAACGACTTTTTCCTTCTGTTGAGCATGCTCCGACTTTTCTTCCCGAGAGCCCTCAAACTGATGTTGGGGGATGAATTTTTCTTCCTTTAAGTGGTATCTGGATTTTCTGGTCTTTGGGCCTCCTCGGATCATTTTTGTTTTATATTTCATTCAGACGATTTCCTTACTTATATTCTGAGTAAATTCTTCTATGGGACTTCCTCGAATCGAATTTTGTAATCCTACTCGGATTGTGAACACTCTTCGGTCATGATGACATTATTTCACCCATAGCTTCGCGTGCGATTATCTAACCATTGTGGTGTCAGAAATAGCCTTAGGTAGTGACATCATTTCCATCCACGTGTCGATCACCTTCTCACACACGCCAACATGCCTTTTGAGAAACCGTTTGAGTGATATAACGTGTCGAAGAGGAACTTGAGTCTGACTTTTTGACTTAAACCTAGTAGAACACCCTGTATACTATAAATACCCATCTTCAATCATTATTTCAAGTTTATACACTTTGATTTAGAGAGAGCCCATTCTAGAGAGATAAACAACTTTTGAGGCTAGTTATTTTCTTAAAATTGCATGCCCGAGGAGTTTGTAAATCTTGACAGATACAAACTTTGGAGGTGGTTCATAATTTCCAATAGAGCATATGAGAGAAGAACTTCTGGTGTTAGACAGAATCCCACACCTGGTGAAATGTTTGAAGCGATATTTCTTGATAACTAGTCTCCTTTTCGGTAAAAACCCATCGTCTTCTTCACCTATCGTGCAATCCCCCGGTCAATCTTGTTTAAGTAAAAATAAGGATGATTGTTCTCCTTCCAACAAAAATCGCAAATGATTCCCCTCTTATCCATAAGGTAATGATTAGATAATCTTCCCGAGATGGACAAAAGAGATCGGGTCAAAAGAAAACAATCTCCCGAAACGGTCAAGAGATCTATCAAAATTAAGTTATCCTCCTCGGTTGCGACTTCACAGGTAACTCCCCAAGGATCTCCTTAGACTACTCCTGAAGTTAGTCCACAGAGACCTTCATCCAAAAATGTTCGTATCAGGATTATTCTAAAATTCATTCCCGAATCTCAAGAAAACAAGATGTCTGATGAGTCGGACACTGATAGGGGAGTTAACCTTACAGCTCCAGTGGAAGCGGAGCCTATTCAGTCTATACCCGCACTTATGTCTATCCCTGGAGACTTGGTATCGAGTCGAGAACTCTCTTCTCCTCCCCCAATATTATTACCACTTCTCACTAATCATCAAGGAAAACATTCCAAGGGAAAGAAGAAGAAGAAGAAAAGAAAATGCGCCTGGAATCTCCCTTCAAACATAGAAGATATCATTGGTAACAACCTTCGCGGAATTGAGACCAAGAACTTAGTTTCATTGTTCCAAGTTAAGTATAAATATTTTCACTCGAACGAGTAGGTAAAGCAGAGGGACCGATTGGCGATCCCAGAGAATGTTGTAATCTGATTTCCAACTGTTGGGGAAACACCCCTCTTTGTTCGTAACCATGAATTCATTCTCTACACGGAACTCGTAAATTGGGGATTTCGTCTGCCCCTTGACCCTGCTTTGGTAGAGTATTTCAACCTGATCAAGTTGTGTCCATCTCAGTTCGGCCCCTTGACCTTGCTTTGGAACTCATATAGCATGCCTTATGGCTTATAAGATTTCCGAAAATGAATTTTTAATGAAGCAATTTAATTCTATTTCAGGGGTAGCGAAAAATTCTCATTACCCCTTCTACTCTTTTGGGCTTGCCAGAAAATATGAAGTAGTCAAGGATTTATTAGAGGCAGATAAGAAGTAAAGTAACAGTTTATCTTTATTTCTGGGCTATGGGAGACCAACTTTGAGAACTCCAACGAATTTCCTCACCGACTATCTTTGGAATGGATCGGACGAGGTATTTAACTACTTACTTATCATGTTTTATTCATTTAAAGTGATCACACTAACTCATTTATTTATGAACAAATGTGAAAGGTATTGTTAAGCCTTTCAAAGAATATGCTAAGTCTACCAAGGATATTTTTATGAAGTTAAGCCTTTAAGGCAGGTGCCAATTCGAGATATAAATTCCACAGGTGCTTTACACCCTCGAATTTAGTCAGAAGTAACCTTTGCAGGTATGATCCGGGTTAAAATAAGTCCTCGAAAGATTTGATGCTGCCTCCCCCGGAATATGCTATTCTGAAGCGTTTGGAAGGGTTAAACAACCAAGTTTTTCTTCCTACCCAAGCCAGGGCCCCAACTATCAAGATGCTGAAAAATCCGATGGTGAGGACAGAGAAACGGAGGATGATGCTGACTCGGAGGAAGATGTCCCGGAAGAATAACAAACTAAAGCACATGAGGACCAACGGACTGTTGTCTATAATAGTCCACCAGTTGAGATCGGTGAAGACCATCAGACTGATATTCAAAGGGGATCTTAAGCTGATGTTCAAGAAGAAAACCCAATAGATGTTATTCATAAGGACGTGGTCGAAGTGAGACCGAAAGCTCTTCATCTGATTCTGAATCCTCGGAAGACAGTAAAGATGAATTCGCGCCCGGAAAAAAATGAATGATTTTTTATCTCGAGTTATTCGAATTTTATCTTTTGTTTAACCTTTGTTAATTTACTTTTTTTGGAATCTATGATCGTACTTGCTCAAAGATCTTTATTTTGTATGAATTTTGTTTTACAAGTGATCTTAATGACACAGTGTTTTGTGTGATCACCTTCTATAGTTTTATGTCAAAGTTATCTTTCTCCAAAGTTTTTCACATGGTTAAGAAATTTGCTGGCTAACATTCATTGGTTGACCTTTCTAACTCAAAAAGATGACCATTAGAGTATGCTATTATTTAGGTGGACACTGTTCTTTGGCCTTCAATAGAAGAATTTTTTAGTTCAAAATAATGAACATTGTACCTGAACACTTGTTGAACAACGATCTGACTAAAAAAGATGAGCATTATCATCCAAAAGGACATTATTTTAAGTTCAAAAGGATGAACATTACCATCCAAACGTTTTTGGAGTGTCTTTTGAGTCCAAAAAGATGAACATTTATAGAGATCATTTTAAGATGATAAAGGGAAATCTATATATAAGTTGGTTATTAGAACACCTCACTAAAACCTCCTTGCGCCACCAGGGTAGGAAATAGTATGCCACCGATACTTATATAAGTTTATAAAGAAAATATTTACAAATTTACACATTCACTCTAAATAAACTTTGAGGTGCTCAATGTTCTAGGGGTGGAGAAGATCTTTTCCTTCTTTGTCTTTGAGTCTGTATGTACCCGGCTTAATCTTCTTTTTGACCGTGTATGGACCTTCCCAATTATGAGCTAACTTTCCCAACCTTTTTTCTTTCATATGGAGGAAAACATTCCTCAGACATTTGCCCCCGACTTTAAATTCTCGTCTTCTAACTTTTAAAGCAGATCGACTTCTCATCAAAGTTTGATAATGTAAAGAATTTAATTATGCCCTTTTTCTTTTTTCCTCTACCAGATCCAACTCTGTGCGCTTTCCCTTGTTATTTTATTCCTCAGAATATTCACTGAGCCTGAATGAGGGGAAAATTGTTTCCGATGGTACCACTGCATCCATTCCATAAACGAGTGTGAATGATGAATCTTGCGTTGGGATCTTGGGAGTCGTTCTATAAGACCTCAAAACTTCTTGTAGATAATCCGGTCATTTTCCATCCTTACCTTCCAAACTCTTTTTTAGCCCATCTAGAACTGTCTGCTTAGTCACCCCGACTTGGCCATTTTCTTGGGGGTGGAAGAATGCTAAGAAGCATTGTTGTATCCCCTTAGATGCACAAAAGGCTTTCATATCATTTTTATTGAATTGTGGCTCGTTGTCCATTGTTATTTTCCTCGGAACTCTAAAGCGACAACAGATGTTAGAAATAATAAATTTGATCACATCCTTAGCTTTGTCCCTGCCAAAGGCTCAGCTTCCACTCACTTAGAAAAATAGTCGACTGCAATAATAATTGTGTGTCGACCTCCATATGCCATTGGTAAAAGTCCGATCAGGTCAATGCCCCATTGGTCAAATGATAAAGACTCGGGTATCGATTCGAGGGGCACACCCGGTGCATGAACTGCATTAGCAAATATTTGGTAGGTATCGCATTTCTGCACTAATTCCTTATCATTCGAAGAGTGGGTCAGCCAGTAATACCCAACGAGAAGGACTCTCAGTATCAATATTTTGTAGCCACAATGCGCTGATCCTTCCCCGTCACGTAACTCTGAAAGTATCATTTGCGACTGATCTTTTCCTAAACATTGGAGTAAAGGCGGGCTCAAAGATTTTTTTATACAGTACATCTCTGAGTACAACATACTCATATGCCTTAAATCATTTTATTTTAGCCATCACCTTATCAACATACTCAAAGCTTCAACAAATTCTTTCAACTGATTCGGATCCCTTTACTATCTAGGGGTTTTCTTGTATGATTATCCAAGGGTACTCGTTAGAGTAAGAAGCTTTAGCCAAAACATATGCTACTGAATTTACACCTATGTGAACATGTTCGTATCTGACGCCTTCAAAACTCAAAGTTTAAACCTTCAAACCCCCAGATATATCACTAAGTGATCCTTTCTTGCTTCCGATAGGCCAGATGCATTATTTATGAGAAGATGTGAATCACTTATCAACCTTACATTTTCAGCTCCACAGTTTTTAACAAGTCTCAAGCCCGTCGAAGCAGCTTCGTACTCGACTTTTTTATTTGATGTTTGAAATCCAAATCGGATGGCTTGATACATTGTAATTCCTTCTGAGGAAACCAAATTCACCCCTGCTCCACAACCGGACGAGCTTGAACCCTCATCAGTTCGGTTTTTCCAGTCTGCTCCAAGTTCTTCCTCATCGACTTCCATATTAGTCCGCTCATAGTGAACTTCGACTAAGAAGTCACCTAATTCGTGTGCTTTAATAGTAGTTCTTGGCTCAAATTCATATCAAAATCCTTTAACTCAATCGACCACTTAGTTATTCTCCTTGATACATCGGGCCTTTGTAACATATTATTCAGTGGAAAAGATGTGCGTACGACAATTGAATAAGCCTGAAAGTAAAGCCTCATTTTTCGTTCAAATGTAACTAGTGCAAGGGCTAGTTTTTCTAACCCGAAGTATCGTTTCTCAACATCTAGAAGACTTTTACTCACATAATATACTGGCCTCAGAACATTTTCCTCTTCTCGGATTAAAACTACACTCACCGCAAAATCTGACACTGCCAAATAGATATATAACTTTTACCCCGGATTTGGCTTTGTCAAGATTTCCGGTAATGAAATGTAGTCTTTGATATGGTGAAAAGAATCCGAACATTCCTGAGTCTAGTCAAAACAATTTTATTTTCTTAACACTTGGAAAAATGAAGCGCACTTATCTGATAACCGTGATATAAACCTGCTTAATGTTGTCAATCTTCCTCTTAAGATTTATACCGCTTTGATTGTTCTCGGTGGTGCCATAATACTCAAAGCCTTTAACTGTATCGGGTCGGCTTCAATACCATACTCACTGATTATGGACCCTAAAAACTTTCCGGATCTTACCTCGAACGTACTTTTTGCAGGATTCAATTACAGGTTTATCTTTGTCAAGTTGGAAAACGTTTCTTCTAAGTCAGCCAAATGTTTTCATCCTTTGAGTTTTGGACTAAAATATCATCAATATAAACCTCAACATTCACCCAATTTGGGACTCAAAAGATTTATTTACTAAACAATAATATGTCGCTCCGGCGGTCTTTAATCCGGCATTACCTTGTAGCAGTGTAATACTCTTCTGGTGATAAATTTTTACTCTCCTGATCTCTTGGATCCATTTAGATCCGATTATACCTGGCATAACCATCCATGAAAGATAACAGTCGGTTCTTGGATGTTGAATCAACTAACTGATATTTTTTGGGCACATGGAAATGATTTTTGAGGCACGCTCTGTTTAGATCGGTGAAGTCCACACACATTCGCCACTTACCATTCTTTTTCTTTACTACAACCGGATTAGCAGTCTATAAAGGATATTATGACTCGCGCATGTGACCCATTTTAGTTAAACGATCCACCTCTGTCATTATAGCTTCAAATTTTTCTTGATAAAAAGATCTCCTCTTCTGTATGATCGGAGGAACATTGCTTCGTACCGCAAGCCTATAACAGATAACATTCGGTGGAACTCTTGTGACATACTCTATACACCATGCAAACAAATGTATTTTTATTGAAAGAAACTTGATTAAACTTTCTTTTACATTCAGAGATAATCTTACACCAATTTCGAGGCTTTTACCCGAAAAGAAGACATTATCCTCAAATCTATCGTCTGGGACCATGAACCTGAGGGCTTCTTTCGCATTATCCACGGGATTGGACTCATAGAGAGCCCCCAATGATTATTATTCTTTCTTTCAGTAAACCCCTTAACCTGCTTGGGGGCTAATGTTGCTCGGTAACACTCTCTTGCCATCTTCTGGCTGCTTCTAACTATTCCCACATTGCTTCCCACTACGTACTTCAAAATTTGATGGACGGTTGATGGCACATCATGCAATTTAGGTAACCAAGACCTTCTGAAGATAACATTATACGATATGGGAGCATCTACCACTACAAATAAGACTGTAACTACCTTCTTGAATGGTCCTCGGCCCAATTCTACCATCCCCTCGAATTCTCCAACTACCTCAACTGTTGCCCCGGTGAATCCGTCTATCGTTTGATCTGATCGAGAATTGTTGGTGGGTTTTTTATCTAGTGTAAGTAATCATAAACATGATGTTAACTGAATTACCCGTATCCATCAAAATCTTTCGTATCTCATTCCCAACTATCTCCGCCTCAATAACTACTACATCCTCATGTGGACCAGTTATATCTCTCATATCGTCACTTCGAAGCAAAGTATTGGAGATGGATTTCTATACAAACGTGTTGAAGCACATGCTTCCACTTGTGTTACTAGACTAACGATGTGTCTCTTTTAGAATAATTTGATATTCCTACAACCGTATGTCCTCCAAAAATAGTTAGTGACTCAAAGAAAGCACATAACTTACTAATTTTTCCCCGTGCTATCGGTTCTTCTACCATGTTTATACTATTTCTTCCCGGTTTTGGGTCTAGGTACTCAACGGAGATATCGAATGCATCTATAAACTCTTCATCAATTGTTTCAGATATCATCATCGTATCCTCTTA
Organism: Limnanthes douglasii subsp. nivea; assembly: GCA_036936605.1. Classification (NCBI taxonomy): domain Eukaryota; kingdom Viridiplantae; phylum Streptophyta; class Magnoliopsida; order Brassicales; family Limnanthaceae; genus Limnanthes; species Limnanthes douglasii. The sequence continues at coordinate 200,619,023 of JAUPFV010000002.1, read as the reverse complement.
ATTTTGAACAACTTCTTGCTTTAGAGAAACTGTAGAATTTTTCTTCATAACATTGACTAATTTCTCATTCTCTATCAAGTATTATATTTCTTTTTTCAACGTCACGCAGGCTTTTATATCATGCCCGATATCCTCATGATTCTGACAATATTGTTTTTTTTTGTGCTCCTTTGGAGTCTGCATTGGGAAAGGCTTACAAAAGTGTACATTCAAACGTGACTTCTCAAGGATAGTAGATACACACTCAGTCAACTCAATATAATGAGCTCGTCAGACCCATTTTTTGGACATGGGTTGGACATACTGTTCACTGTTGACTATAGGTGTGTACTGTTGAGAGTTGACTACCCTTTGAGGTGCCGACTGAAACTGGTGCTCGGGGTCAGACTGTACTTGTTGGATACAATACTTGGTATCGAACATTAACTGGTGTCAGACTGGCTTTTATCATGGTTAGATCTTGGCAGAATTGATTCAGATTAAATTGCGACATCGATTCTATCTCTGCCGTTCTAGTTTCTTCAACTAAAATTTTCTTCTCTATCTTATCCAGCAATGCTCTGAATGTCATAGCCTGCGTCTCTACAGTATTATCCTTCATCACCCCCGGAAGCAAGCTCATTCGGAAGGCAGCTAGAGCCTTTTTGTCTTCACAAAATTTAATATTTATCTTGACCTGGATGAAATGCTTTGTATACTCTTTGAGGCTCTCACCCACTTCCTGCCTGCAGTAGATTATAGTGTCCCTGTTTTTACGGAACTTCTTGTTTCCAACAAAATATTGTTAGAACATGCTTCATAATATATCAAAATTCTTGATACACCCTTGAGGTAAACGATTATACAACTTTGACGCAACATTCTTGAAAGTTTGAAAGAAATCCATGCATAATAACTTGTCATCATCGTGGTAATTGATCATGAAATTCTTGAACTGTTCGATGTGACTGTCCGGATATTGTATCCCATCAAAAGTTTCCAACTTAGATATATCAAACCACTTTGGAAGATGCCCATAAAAACTTTCCGGAGAAAGTAGAGATGACCTCCAATTATGTCCGACCTTATACGCGTTTCCCATAGGTTATTCGTTTGCCATCGCATATAGAACTTCCTCAATTGGAAAAATAAACTGATTACTAACTCACTAATCGTGATTGTAGCTGTTAGACTGAATTTGCCTCCAAGAAGTTACATGTTTCCTGCCAAATTTCATTTACCATTTTGTCAGGCTCTTCGGAGTATAAATTTTTCTTTTCATGATCATGTTTTTTTCACTTCGAACCCTTAGTCCTTCGACTACTTCGATCGGAAATTTTGTGCACCCTCAAATCTCTTTTTATATGACCTACTTTATGCCTAGCATCGGTATTCGAGGATGAAAATTCATATGAACTAAAAGATGTATATTCACTAAACTCTGTTGATTCGTATCGTTGTTCAGATCTAGCTCTCCTTTTGAAGGATCGAAGACTTTTTCTCCGATTCATTTCCTCGAATTGATTGACATATTGGGCTTGATCTGCCACAGTACACTATCGTCGGACTTCTGATTTGATTCTTTGCTAGCTAATAATCGCTTTCTTTTCAGCATTTAGCCTCTTAATGTCCCCCAAAAGCTCTTTTCACCTAGCAACCAAGATAGAGCCTTCGAGGAGCTCTTCACCATATCGATTATTTTCGTTTCTTTCACTTGTCACTTACACTCCCATCGCAAGACCTCCATATGAGAATCCGATCAAATTGTTTGTCGAATTTTCCTCTATCTCTCAACGAATTTCAGTTTCCATTTTTTCTTTAGATTATTTTTGCTGTTTTAGAATGGTGATTCTGGGTACCACTCAAGTTCCCACAGACGGCGCCACTGATAAAATCATATATTTCTTAGTAATAAATCCGGATGTGAAAATATTTGTATGGTAGTGTCAGTCTAGAAAATATTTGTATCAGATGATTTAAGAGAGAGAGTCAGTATTTAATAAAGAAAGAAAGAGACAAAAAGAATAATTGTAGTAATAATTGACTAATCATTAGACCTTTTCCCCAAAAGGGAAAGTATTTTATATAGTACATGAGATGAATAATGAAATTACATGATTACAACTCTTAAAATGGATTTCTCGCCCCACTCATTTACTATTCTTAAACAAGTTTGCTAGTTATTATATTTGACCCCCTCGGTTCTTATGTTTGCCTTAGATTAGTCTTTAGTAATTAATTACCTATATTTGACCATTTTATTTTCTAGACCAAGGCCCATTTATCATCATAATTTTCTTCCCTTATCAGTATCCCCTTAGTCCTTGTGAAAGTATTTGAAGAATGACTGATTTTGGGAACGACTTTTTCCTTCTGTTGAGCCTGCTCCGACTTATCTTCCTGAGAGCCTCCTCGGACCAATATTAGGGGATGAATTTTTCTTCCTTTAATTCTATCTGGATTTTCTGGTCATGGTCATGTCTAGTAACCATGGGCATATCTAACAATGTTATGCAACAATTACAATCATGGTCACATCCGGATTAGCCGGACACAACACAACCTCAGCTCATTTAGGTTGCAATCCAATTTTTTCACCTCTAAGCCGGACTTTTGGGTTCTGATTCCCTCTTAAATTTTATTCTCCTAATTTTGAAGAGAGAGACACGAAACTCCATACAGAAGACCCGCAAACCCATTTCTTAACCCAACCTTCCTGTTAACCGGCGAAACTACCGAAGACAACCGTAAGTTTGTCCGGTGAAAACCTCCAACACTTTCTGCCCTTATTTCCTACGTCGATGAAGTCTGTTCATTGCCGGAATCATGGTTCTGACGTCGATAGAGAAATAAGTATTTTTTTAACTGATTAACGAAAACCGTTGTTAATGAAGATATTAGAATTCTTTATGTCGTTATGTTTGTTAAATTTATGTATTCAAACACTTGGTATTCTGGTTTTTTCAGTTCGTCACGTATAGTTCATTGGTTTGTTGTGATATTCAGTTATGAGTTTGATTTTCAATTCTATGTGTGGTTGGTTTAAACTCTGATGCTAGATTGGTTTTAGAACTGTAGGTAGAGGATGCTAGATTAGGTTTAACCGTGCATATGTTTGAGTTTTTATGTCTTTTCCTGTTTTGGTTGGCTTTTCAGTAGCCTGATTTTAGTTTTTACAATTGTAGGAACACGATGCGATTGTAGCTTGAGAGGATACGATTTAAGAATATGTTCACCATATTACGATTTATGTGTTAACTGCATGACGTTGCGATTTATGTGTTAACTGTATGACCATGATTTCTAGATATGACCATAATTGTAACTGTTTCATAACATTGCTAGATATGACCATGATTACACTATACCTTAAAATATGATTGCTAGATATGACCATGATTGCTAGATATGACCATGATTACACTACACCTTAAAATATGATTGCTAGATATCACCATGATTGCTAGATATGACCATGATTGCTAGATATGACCATGATTCTAACTATTGCATAAAATTGCTAGAGATAACCATGATTGCTAGATATAACCATGATTGCTAGATATGACCATGATTGCTGGATATGACCATGATTGCTGGATATAACCATGATTGCAAGATATGACCATGATTACACTACACCTTAAAACATGATTGATAGATTTAACCATGATTACTAGAGATGACCATGATTGCTGAAAATTCTAAGCTAATTTTCTGGTCATGCTTCTAAGCTAATTTTCTGGTCATGGTCATGTCGTTTTAGCCTCAATTATTCATTTGCTGAATATAAGAGTTGTGTTGCGTGATAATGATATAATTAATTAAGGAGTGAAAATAATTATTAGAAGTATCTTTCTTAGAGAATTTTATAGTTAAATTCTAAATTTAGTACAAAATGTAAATACTAAAGATTGAATGCACACTTTATGCTAAATATGTGTGTACTTAATATAGAACTAAGGTCAACTCTTTACACTTCTAACTGAATCAATTATTTGTAACCACCCATGCCTATAAATAGGGGGTGGACTTTTGGGAATGAGATTAATGAACACTTTGACTCACATTTGTACTTAATCATTTTCTATCTCTATAAGTTTTATTTATATTTTCTTGACAAATTACGTTTAATTGTACTTTATTTTTCGCATATTCGTACCAAACTTATCATTGACGAACACGGTGAAAGATTAGCTACCCAGATAACATATCTAAAACCTTAGAAACTTACGATTAAACTACGATGAATCCCGAAATCGAAAATGATCATCCAATTATAATGGAAAACAAAGTGCTTGGATCAAGATTACTTAGAGAATATAATCGAGGTGAAAGTCAGGGAAATGAACAACGCAAACAATTTCGTGTGAAAGATCGGATGAATTAACTATTGGAAAGAATAACTGATTTAAATAATCAACTAGATCAGAGGGAGCAGCGGATCCAGCTTGGAAGAGTACGATCTTAGGTGCGCCGGGTTTATGATAATGAGGATCTGGATATTTTATCTGATGAATCTCATATTGCTCACCGGGCACGAGGTGGTCAAAGAAATATATATTTCTAGTCTGACATAAAATGCCATTCTTCTCGAAAGGAGAAGAAAGATAAACAACGATATATACCGACCGATGAAAGTGAATCGTCAGGGGCAGATTCTGAGGACGACTTATATAGACAGAAAAGCAAAATGGCGCTCTTCGAGGGAAGAAGGCAGCCGACCTCACCAATTTTGAAGAGAACACAAGTCTAAGAGAAAATATAAGTTTAAATATGGGATGGAAACTTCTTTGTTCAATGGTAACACGTTCAATCAATATGTTAATACCATGGATATGAGTTTATATGCACTTATGAGAACAATTTGAGCTAGTCAGTACATGCAAGGTGTAGATTTGATGAACTCATCTCTGTCTTTTGATATTAGATCAATGCTCTTCTGAGACACTTCGATATTTCAAAAGTTGAAAAAAATGATGGAATGAAGAATCCTAAAAATCATATAGAACAGTTCAAGAATTATATGATGAATATCGAGAATGATGACAAGTTGGTGTGCAGAGCGTTCTCACAAACTTTAAAGGGAACCAATTTAAAATGGTACAATAGAATTCTGATGGGATCTATAACCAATTTTGGGGATTTTTAAACTCCTTTTTTAAGATAATTTTTGGGAAGCAAAGAGATGCGGGCTAAAGGTGATACAATAATCCAATGTAAAGAGGCAGTGGGAGAGAAGTTGGAAGATTACACGAGACATTTTGTGTTAACAAAGACCGAGTTGGAAGAATGTGAAGAACAAGTGACTATAACAGCTTTCAGGCAAGGGTTGCTTCTGGAAGATTTAGCAAACAAAACAACAATGAGAAGAACGTTGACTTTTGCGGCTTTAATGGCTCAAGTTGAATGGAAAATTAAAGTAGAGGAGTCGCCAAGAGTTCAGATCGGATCAAGCTCGTCTTAAAGAAATTCAGGGTAAGGTGACACTCTTGTTGGGCAAGGGTACAAAAGAAATAATTTGAATTCCCAAGGACCATCCAAACAGAGGGTGAATGCTACTTTTCCTCATCGAGCTGGATCATCTCAGTCTTCGAACTAATGGGTGAGGTTATAATATTTTACAGAGCTAACTGGATATGTGGCAACAATTTTTGAGTGATCCAAGAATCATGTCTTTAAGAAACCAGCACTAAGAAATAGACCTACGGAGAAGCGAAACAATAATTTTTGCAACTATCATAATCACATAGGGAACGAAACTACTGATTGTATAGCCTTGCAGAAAGAAATTCTGATTTTGATAGAAAATGGCAAGTTAACGACTTTTGTTAAGGGACATGGTAGTGGTCGGAGTAATCCGAGCACGTCGACATAACATGTTGTGAACACGTCTTCAAAACAGGAAAATACATTGTTAATCATGGATTCCAAGGTAGAGAAATTGGACGGGTTTAATACGGCTTCAAAGTATTTAGATTCGGACCCAGATCGTTTGATTTTGTTAGTTGTGGACAAACCAGTGGTCCAAGGAAAGGTTCGTAGCTTGTGTGAATTTTTTGAGTCTTTAGCTATCTTTGGAGGAGACACTATGACTAAAAAAACCAAAAACTCTAGGAAAAGATAAAAGGAAATTCAGATGAAAGGAAAATTATCCACTCCCCTATATGAGAAGAATGTTACATCTTTTATTCTGTTTGATGAGGACGATATAAGGGGTATAGTTGGGCTCCATGAGGATGCAATAGTGATAGGGGCTGAAATAGCGGAAACTGAGATCCGACGAATCCTCATAGATACTAGTAATTCAATAATTGTGTTGTTCAAGTCAACGTATGAGAAGATGCACAATCCACCTATGATTATCTGATCGGAGCACACCATAACTGGATTTACAAGGTTAACATCACAAGTTATTAAAGAATTTGAGGGTGAGGTTTTGTTGGGAAAATATCATTTTAAGAAAAAAGTTCAAGTCTTATTCATGGTGGTAGAATGTCCCACCAATTATAATGTTATCTTTGGAAGATTCTGGTTGTCAAGAATGAACGATGTTATTTTGAATATTCATCGGTGCTTGAAGTATATCATCGGTGATTATGTTGGAGTCTCCCAGAATGATCAGCAGGCCGTTAGAGAATGTTATGTAACGGCTTTGCATAGTAAAAAAAAAATTGGTAGTGTCCAGATGGCAGAATAGCAATCAGGGGGTCGACCTCAGATAATGAAGGGCAAGATGGTCCCGGGTGATTTCTTAGTAGAAGAAAATGTAGAGGTATGCGTATTTCCTAATGGGAAGAGTCTACGAATGAGAATGTTGTTGTCCCCTACTTTGCGTTACCAATTGTTGATGTATTTGTCTGACAATTTAGATGTATTTTCTTGGAAAAGTGAAGATCTTAACGGGGTCCATTCTGAGGTGATATATCACAATTTAGCTTTAAACCCTAAATTCAGACCCATCATTTAGAAGAAGAGAGCTATTTAAGTAGATAAATATGTTGCGATCCTGGCAGGGGTGGATCGTCTAAAGTCTGACATATATGAGAAACACTATATCTATTTTTGACTGTAAATCTGGTTCTCATAAAAAATAAGAATGAGAAGTGGAGAATGCGTGTTGACTTTAAGGATTTAAATAGGGCATGCCCAAAAGATCTATTTCCTAGGCCACAAATCGACCAACTTATTGATTCAACGTTGGGAAACAAGATTCTCTCTTTCATGGATGCGTTCGCGGCTTAAAATCATATTCATATGAATCCTAAGGATCACGAAAGTATTACGTTTATAACTTATCGAGGACTATATTGTTACCCGGTCTTGTCATTTGGTCTCAGGAATGGTGGGGAAACATGTTAAAGATTAGTGAACAAGGCGTTTACTTCTCAAATTGGAAAGAATATAGAAGTTTATATTTATGATATGTTGGTCAAGAGCCCGTCAGATGACAAACACATACGAGACTTAGAAAAAACCTTTCTTGAATCTCAGAATCATTCGTTTGAAGTTGAATCCGAAGAAGTGTACCTTCAGAGTTAAATCAGGGAAGTTCTTTGGGTGTATCATAGGTGAAAAGGAATAGAAGCTTATCATGATCAGTTAAAGGCTATGATAGATATTACCCATCATCGGATAATTAGAGAGGTGCAAATTTTGACAGGATGACTAGCTGCTCTAAAAATATTCATCTCTCGATTTTCTGATAAGTGTGCCCTATTTTTTCAAGTGTTATTACGACCAAAAGAAATATTTTGGACACCAGAGTGTGAGGTGACTTTTTCCAAAATTAAATAACATTTGTTATCTCCAGAAATTCTTTCCAAGCCTTGAATATGAGAACAACTGTTTTTGTATATTGTTGTGTCAGATTTTGCCACTAGTGTTGTGTTGATAAGGGAAAAAGACGATTTTCCTCGACCAGTATATTATATGAGAAAAAGTTTGTTTGCATCGTAAAAAATATATTTGAGGCTTGAGAAGTTGGCTTTGGCCTTAGTGGTAGTTACCATAAAAATACGCCCCTACTTTCAAACTCATATCATCATTTTTCGAACATCATTTCCATTGAAAAATGTATTACATAGACCAAATATTTATGGGAGGATGATTAATTGGTCCGTTGAATTGGGGGATTTTGACATAGATATTTCTCCTCGAACGACCATTAAGGCATAAACTTTGGCAGATTTTCTTGTTGAGTTTCATTTGAGCTTGTCCGATAAGGAAAATAAGAAGATTATATCACTCGTGGATGCAGTATGGGTGGTTAGAACAAATACAGGTTCCAACATATTGGGATCGAGAGTGGGTGTACAGTTAATTGCTTCTTCTGGAGAGGCTCTGTACGACGTCATACCATTCGGTTTTAATAAGTCAAATAACAAAGTGAAATTACAAGACTACTTTAGCTGGATTACAACTAGCGAGTATATGTGGGGCAAAGAAAGTTTGTTTGCAAACAGATTCACAGTTAATGACAAATCATATATCAAGGGTGTCTGAGGCTAAAAAGGAACAACTTGTTCTGTATCCACGTGACTTATTATGGTTAGCTATCTAGTTTGATGAGGTGAAAATATTAACCGGGGGAAAATATTGTTGCTGATTCTTTAACAACTATTACGTATACTGAAGAATATCCTTGGATGTTATTACAAGAATATCCGTATATACTAAAGAATTTGGAAAATTGTCAATATTCCCATGAAGTGTTTGTGAGTACTGAGAATGACCGAAAAGATTGTTGATTTAACAAAACAATTATTTAAAGGAACATTGTTTTCTGACACAAAATTAGCTTAGAAGCTGAGGTTTAGATCCCATGCTTATACGATATTAGATGTAATATTGTATAAGACATCGTTGAGTAGACCGTTGTTACGATTTCTGGGCAAGAATGAATCTCCATAAGTTTTATCTAAACTACTTGATGGGCAGGGATCTGCTCATTGTGGATTTAAGTTTTTGGCAAGAAGGGTTTTATTGGCAAGATACTATTGGCCTTCAATAATGAGTCATGCTAAAAATTAGTACGAAGCTGTAACACTTGCCAAATATTTGAGAACATTGGTTTGAAACAGTTATTTTTATAAATTGGGGTTGGATTTGGTTGGGTCATTACCTATGGCCTTGGGAGGATGAAAAACAATTATAATGGTTGTGGATTATTTTTCAAAATAGGCTGATGCCAAACCTTTGTCGGGCACCAGAGCTAAAGTTGTTATTAAATTAATCTTCGATAATATTTGTTGCAAATTTGGGGTTTCTCGAAGAATTACTACAGACAATGGGTCGCTGTTTATAATTAAGAAATGACTTCTTTCTGTAATTCGAATGGGATAACACAATATTTCTCGATATCATTTCACCCACAAATAAATAGTCAGGTGGAAGTTACTAATAGAACTATCTTGGAAGGCTTAAAGAAAAAATTGACATGAGCAGCTAGGAAATGACCTAATTATCTCCAATAAGTATTGTGGGCTTATTAAACAACATTTTAAGCTGCAACTCTAGAATAATTTTGCGTTAGTATATGGGACGGATGCAGTAAGCCTAGGGGAGTCAACACTCCCATATTATAGAGTAATAAATTATTCTGACGATGTTAACAAGGAAGCTAGACGAAAAGATCTTGATTTGATTGAGGAAAATGAGTAAAAGGCACATTTGAATTTAATGCATACTTTGATGAGGATTCGCTACAATTTGAGGTTAAAACAAAGATATTTCAAGATAAAGGACAAGGTTCTGAGAAATGTTTTCTTGCATACAAAGGATAAAAGGTTGGTGAAAATGGCTCCAATCTGGGAAGGACCTTATTCATTGGTAGAAAGGACCAAACCTAGTACATATCACCTTTAAGATAAAGAGGGGAGACTTTTGGAGCATCCTTTGAACATGGAGCATTTAAAATTGTACTATGATTATTTTTTGGTACGTTTATGATATTGTTGTTTAATTACATTTCTAGCTTGTATAGTGGCATACTCTTTCATGTCCTGGTGGTGTGGGAAGGTTTTAATGAGGTGCCATATATTTGGAATTATCAATACAATATTTTTTGATTGGCCAATTTTTTTATGTGTTGATAAGGTTCTTAAGTGATTTATATGTTTATTATTTTGAAACATACACAAGGATTAATCACCCTTGGGTTAATTTGCAAAAGTATAATTCGAAGTGTTCACGTCCATTTAAAGCATCTTTCAAAGTGCCAATTATAGTGGTTATATAATTCGAAGTGCTAACATTCATATAAAGTATTTTTTTAATATCAAAAGTTGAGTGGTGATATAATTCAAAGTGCTAGCGTTCATTTAAAAGCATTTTGGAAGTACATATTTGAGTGGTGATATAATTCGAAGTGCTAACGTCTATTTAAAATATTTTTTGAAGTGCCAATTTGAATGGTGATATAATTCAAAGTGCTAACGTCCATTTAAAGCATTTTTCGAAGTCCCAATTCGAGTGGTGATATAATTCGAAGTGCTAACGTCCATTTAAAGCATTTTTTGAAGTGCCAATTCGAGTGAGGATATAATTTGAAGTGCTAACGTCCAGTTAAATCATTTTTTGAACTGCCAATTTTAGTGGTGATATAATTCGAAGTGCTAACGTCCATTTAAAGCATTTTTCGAAGTATCAATTTGAGTAGCGATATAGTTTAAAGTGTTACTATCGATTTAAATCATTTATCAAAGCGCCATTTTGAGTGGTGATATAATTCGAAGTCCTAACGTTTGTTGAAACATTGTTCGAAGTGCTACGTTAAAGCATTATACGAGGATCACATATGGAAAGCAGGTAAAAAGGACAGTTTGGAAAAATAAAATCGATATTTAAAATCTAACAAAACAAACAAAATGTACTACATGTTTAGCACTTGAAAAATATACAAACACGTACCCATCAAAGGTAAACATAGACAAAAGTTTCGACAATAATGTATGATAGTTGTTAACGACAAACAACAACAAAATAAAAAATTCCATAAAAACATCAACACTTTCTATTTACCCTCATCATCATTGGGAGTACTATCTGAGCTACATCCGGGGAATTTTATTTTTTATCTGAAGATCCCGATTTGATATCTCCATTATCCTCAGATTCGGATTCAGATTCCTCTGATTCACTTGCGATAATGACAAAGGATTTTTTTAGGGCGTTGATCTATTGGGATTGAATACCAGAAATATGTTAAATTCTCCCTTGGAAAAGCCTGATAGAATTCTAGAATCAATGAGATTCTTGTTTATTTTTCGGATATTTTTATGGCAGCAAGACTGTTCTTTCCACTGGCATCTACTGCGGCTTTGATGGCAGTACACTTTTCCTCCTCAGAATTAATTTTATATGATTCCAAGTCTTTAAGGGCTTTCTTTCTCCTAGCTTTGCTTTCTTCATAGAGTTTCTTTATTGCAACTTTCTTCGAATACTCTTTGTCAATTTAACTTGATATTTTAGTTTGAACTCTTCAAACTCTTCTCAATTATTTGAAGCCAGACGACACTTTATTTGAATGGACCTGCTGTGAAATTTTGAACTATTTTTTTCAAAGGATTCGAATTCCTCTACGAGTTTTTTGTTGTAGAGTTTATCCCGTTTTTCGTGAGCATATTCTTTTTTCCACCAAATAACATCTTTTGCAAGATCTGTCATTTGGTTTTGAGAAGAGGTAAAAGCATTTGATAGGTCTGAAAAATGAGTTAGTAGTTTCAAAACTTTCTTGGTTGGTTCACCTAGAGGATGTGGAAGAAATGAATCATACAAACCAGGGGTATCCAAGAACGTGGCCTGAGGAGGAGATAGATTTTTATTTTCAACAAGGCCAGGTTGATTTCAGAACAGTGTTAATGCTCTATCCGATATTGACCTAGATAAACTTGATGTAGCAAGTTGATCACCAATTTCAACAATGTAATTCTGAATTTCTTGGACCTAAGGGTCCGTGTAGAGTTCTTGATCTTCATATTCATTTTATGCTTCTTCAGCAGTGGGGTTGGCATCGAAAATGGGGGTTGCATTTGAGGAGAATACGTTGATTACAAATTTTGTCACAGTTGTATGGGGAGTTTTCAGGGAGCTCTTCTTTTTCTTCGAAGCATAAACATTTGTTTTTTCTTTTTAAGGCTCAACTAGTTTTTCTTCAGTGTTTGGAGTGTTAATTCAGAATTTTTTCTCTTCAATTTTCTATATGGGCTCTTTTTCTTTGTTTCTTTTGAAGGAACATGTTCAGATGTTTTCTTTTTCTTGTTGTAGTATATGGCATTGAGCCCTATTTCAAGAAGGCAATATGATGCATGCATCGGGAGCAGTCAATATCTTCATAATGTCTCCATCATCGGATGGTTCCATCAACTATCTGCGGGTACAAAAAAGTCCACAGAGAGCTTCCACAAGTGACTTTGGATGAAGTCGAGAGGTATGGAATTCGTTGGACCATTTACTTTCTACCAAATGATTTAGTTTTGCAAATGTCTCCTCGACATCAGCTTTGTGAATCTTGTATCGCCTCGAAATTTCTATGGAGAAAAATAAGAGATCAAAAGATTTAAAGAAAAATTAAGTTCGAATAAAAAATGTTATATTACTTACTGGTGCTCTTCCATTTGAGGTTTAAACTCGAGGGACTCTCGGTAGACATTTCCTTCCCATTCTCCCAAGCACCACAATTAAAAAAACTTATGTTTCCATATTTTATCAGCCTCGAGGAGTTCATCAAGGAGCGTTGAGGAATTCTCGAGGGTAAGGTAGTTGAATGGAAGAATAAGATTCCTTGAGAGACTAGTTTGTGCGATGAACTGATCTATTGGTAGAGGTAACTTGGCAAGTCTTGATGCCATTATACTAAACAGCAGAGTAAACCATAAGTTTGGAGTTCCTTACATTGGAAAAAGATCAATTATCTCTGATTAATCTACCCCGATTTGGTCCAACGGAATCCGAAGAGTTTGTCCCAGTTTGGAATCTCGGGTTAGACAACAAGTTCTTTTTCTCCATAAAAAAGTGGAGACTCTTTCGTTGCTGGTAACTGAAGATTGACCTTATGAAGGATACATCACTGCTTCTTGAGGATCTCGACTTCAGATTGGTTGGAATACTCATATTGCATATTATTGAATAAAATAAGATTTTTTTATAGAGGACATCCTTACGATTAATACTTAGATGTAAATCAATATCCTTGGGAAGGGTTATGATGTCTTTGATTTTCTTTTTTTTATTCTTCGGAGCTAGTTTCTTGCAATGGCAAGTATGCTTTGGCATATCTGGGGAATATTCGAAGTATTTTGTTCAATGTTTTGCGAAGGCGCCTCCTGGTACTTCTTGTTTGTCACAGTTGTCTCCTTCGAGGGAGGAGGTGATGTAAAAGCATTTTGCAAAGTATTGAGATATTCGATGGAGGGTCTTAAACTAGTTATGGTGAAAGAAATAAATACGAATTCGTACATAACATTTATTAGTCTTTTCTCAAAGTTCTTCACATGGACTAGGGGGCTACTGATAAGGATATAATTAATTAAGGAGTGATAATAATTACTAGAAGTATCTTTATTAAACTTTTTTATAGTTAAATGCTAAATTTAGTACAAATGCTAAGGACTAAATGTGCAATTTATGGTAAATATATTTGTAGTTACCATAAAACTGAGGTGGAGTCTCTACACTTCTAACTAAATCATTTATTTGTAACCACTAATGCCTATAAATAGAGGGTGGACTTTTAGAAATGAGATTAATGAACATTTTGACTCACTTTTTGTACTTAATCACTTTCTCCATCTAGAATTTTTATCGATATTTTCTCGACAAATTGCTCGTAATTATAGTTGATTTATTCACATATTCTTATCAAACTTATCATTAATATGATTTTATATCATTTTTTGCATTGGTTGGTCGTAATAAATGTCAAAATACTGTTTTTTATGTTCTTTGTTCGATGAATATAGAGCAAAGGATGTACATGGAGGCTTTATGCTTCGATTGATTCGTCGAATGGATATATGGTTATCAAAAATTATGTTGGCGATCATAAGTGTTATCATGGTTTCTCGATAAAAATAAAAATACGTTGATATTCGATTTGAAATCAGACGAGATATGTGACACTATTGGATCAATAAATAATACTACTAAAAAAATATTCAATCCATTTTAACTACGATAATGTTTTAGATATTTCAAATCGCATGCCATGGCTTGCTTTGGAAAAAGCTAGAAGGGAAGTTTACAAAGTTATACTTCTTTCAATATGTTAAAAGGTTATTTTAAGACCTTAAATAGTCTGGACATCACAAATGATTATATGTTCGAGTATGATAGAGGCAACAATTTTTTAAAATGAAGTTTTATAACTTATGGAGCTTGTCTTCAAGTTTTTCACTCTTCTCCTCCCATACTCTTTATCGATGGTATATTTTTTACCGATACACATCGAGAGATTTTACTTTAGGGCAATAATTAATAATGGTAACACTAGTAAGTTTTTTTTAAAAAATATTTATTCTATTGCGCAATTAGTCCCATGTTATGAAAATACAAAATTCTTTTTTTAGTTGTGTAATTACGTGTTAACTTGTTGTGTAATTGTGTCCAAATTGGTTGCGACATTAAATTTTTTTGTTGTAGAATTAAAAATTATATTATTGGTTGTTAAATTACTTTATTCAATTGATACTTATTATCTTTATATCTTTTGTATGGATTTTTCCAGTAGAATTTGTTTTTGTTAGGGCTAAAGATGTTGATAATTGAAAATGGTTTTTATAGGTATTAAAGCCTTATTTACTTGGTCCTCAAATCACTTTAATATTTTATCGTCACCTAGGTATAGTTAATGATGTCTCAATTGTTCTCTTTGATTTCTACCACTCTTGTTATCTTTATTATCTTATTGAAAACGTGAAGCATGTGTTGAGACAAACATCAAAAGATTTAAGGATGAAGATGGTAAAGATGGTAAAGATTTTGAAATGTTGTGCTTATGCACCCACTATGAGTTAATTTAAATTATATTTTCATGAATTTCTTGAAGAATATGGTCAAAAATCAGTTACATTCATTGAAAATCTCTTTAAAAGTACGCATGTGCATACTTTATAGGTAAACTTTATGGTTTTATGGCTTCTAGTCGAGCTGAGTCTTTTAATAATTAAATTAAATAATTTCACAACCTTCTTATTTCAGAATTTTTGAAAAAAATTAGGAATTTGCTTATGAACCAGATGTCAAAGCGTTACTCTAGTTGTCTATGTTGGAATAAGGACTTGTGTCATGATATTGAGAAAAGATTAAAAGCAACGTTGAAAATTGTCATACGTGGATTGTTTGGTCGCCAACCGAAGTATGGTTTGAAGTTCAATCAGAACGATTATGGTTATTGATCTTTTGAACTACAAATGTACTTGTAGTATTTGGAAAAATGATTATTTCCATTGTGCACAAGCTTTTGCTACTATATTTAGTATTTATGGACACTTTTCAGTATATGTGAAGTCATGTTATTGTACAAGTTCTTATAAAGAAACTTATTCATGGAGTATACCATTTTCCCTACTTTTGACGAATCTTCTAGTTCAAATCCGTCTCTCGTTTTTCTTCCATCTAGCTTGAAAATGAGAAATAGAATACCTAAAAAGAAATATATTATGTCCCATGGTGAAGAGTTGTTTCATAAATTAAAGTGTAAACATTGTCAAAAGCATGTTCATAATTTGGATATGTTATTTTGTTCTACATGTATCATTTTTGCTTAAACAATTAAAATTATATATTTTTTCAGTTGTAAAAGTAACATTATTAGTTTAGTGAAAAATTACGTTCATTTTGGTTGCAAAAAAAATTGTTGGGACTAAAATTATGTTATAATTGGTTATGTAACAACATTTTTGTTACGTAAATGAACTTCTATTTTGAAAAATACTAGTGTAATTGGGGTGTAAAATTATGCTTTAATCGGTTGCGTAATTACGTTATAAATAATTGAAAGTGTGAAATAACAATATATAAATAAAGGATAAATGAAATTAATACTCCAAACAAAAAGATTGTGGTTTAGAGACATACAACTATTACAAAAAAATATAGTTTTGACTTTAACACACGAGCATCTACCAATATCTTATTTGTATGTCATGGTTAAGAAATAAACGAAATATTTTATACTTTTCTGTTTGATGCAAGATATTTTTATGTTTGACAGAAGATCTCATTCAAAATGGTTATGGAAATAGATTGATTTTCCTTTTGCAATTTTACAACATGATCTTTAAGCCTAGCACTTGATACTTGCAGTTCTTTCATCTGTTTATTGTGTTAGTTGTTATTGAGATATAAAAATAAAAGCTTTGTCAAATTGTGGTAGTATATTTACGTCGAATTGTGTTACAAAAATACATTTTTAGATGTCTTGAAACATAGTTGCATAATTACTTGTTTACTTGTTGCATAATTATGAGTAAATTGGTTATGGAATTAGTTTTTTAATTGTGCAAAAAAAACTAAAGTTACTTATTAATATTGACGCTTCAAATTGTTTACTTTTCTCTAAAGATTATTTATTTCTTCTTTTGAATTGAAATGAATTTGAAATTCTTGATGCAGAGAATATTTATTCTTTTGATATTTTTATTCTAAACTACAAAGTTAATATATATATATATATAGATTAGTATTGAAATTACTTTTTAGTTGGGTGCGTAAATACGTGCAATTGGGTTGCAAAAAAAGTTTTTTATATTTGAAAAGAAAATAAAAAGTGGGTCTGGAAATTGACTGTTTGTTGTGTACGTAAATCTCTGTAAATTGGTTATGAAAAAAGTCTTATATGTTTCCAAAACAAAATAGAAACTTGGTATGGAAATTTAGTGTGAGTTAGGTGTGTAAATAGGTAGAATTTGGTTGCGAAAAAGTCTTTTATATTTGATAAAAAAAAATGTCTAGAAATTACTATAGTTTGGTGCGTAAATACATTCAAATTTGTTGCAAAAATAAATCTTTTAGCTTTGAAAAACATAATACAAAATAGGGTAAACTAACTATATTTTGGGTGAGTAAATAAGTTCGAGTTAGCCGTATAAAAAATCATCCATAACCTTTTAAACATAAACACAAGTTGTTCATAGGTTACTAGTTTTACTTTTAGTTCGTAAACAATATGAATCATCAAAACCAAATACGAACAATTCGTAGGTCATGTACGTTATTTACGAACACAACAAGCGAAACATTTAAGGTGAAATGGAGTAATTGTTTTGTGAAAACCTGATTTAGTAATTGTTTTTGTTGAAATGCTTCAAAATTTAGTGAAATTTTTTGTAGGAATCTGTAATTTGATAAATTTGAGATTTTTTCTTTTAAGAGAGATGGGGGTCACGAGCGAATAAGATTTCAATTTTTTTTATACCTAAGGGGTATTCTTGGAAGATTTTATGTTGCATAGGATTTTTGGTAAACTTAAACATCTGGGTGGTTATTAGTACTTCTAGTTTTACACCGGTGGCTATTGGAAAGTCCATGTTTAGTATTTATTTTATTAATACTACTAATACCGGTAGTAATTATAAATTATTTATTAATTTGTTTTAAAAATTTATATATTTCAAATATTAGTTCGGAAAGAATATCCGGAAATATCAGTGATTTCATTTTTGTAAGATGAACAAAACTAGATCTATAAAAATATTATTACTTTTTGCGATATTAGTTAAACTTCAATTCGTAATTCAGAATTTTTAAATGCGAAAAAAAATGAAAATTTACAAATTGAGAATCAATGGTTAAACTTTAATTTTATTTTGCTAAGTGAGAATAGAAAAGAAATGATAAATACGAATTATAAAAAATTAAATGAAATGTGAAATGTGAATTAAAAATATTGTTTTTGACTATGTGTAAATTACGAATGTAGGTAAATATGAATTGCGAAACAATGGTTAAAGAAAGTAAAAAATGTAAAATTAGAATATAATTTATTTTCATAAGTGTGAATTGTGGATAAATGCGATTTGAGAAACAAGAGTTAAAGAAAATTTAAATTGCAAAAAAATGGTTAGCTGGTCTTGCAAAAAATCGAAAAATACCATTCAGATTTAAATTTGTTCGCCTTAAAAAATAAAACCAATAATATTTTTGGATATTTTTTTTGAAATATGGTTTGAAAGATAATGATATTTAAAATATAAATTAAAAATATACAGAGAGGTAAAATATATTCTTGATCGATGGTTCTGAGTAAAACCTATATATTGAGAATATATTTTGAAAGAAAATTTTAGTTAAAATATCATTTAATACCTTTTTTCCTCATTATTTATTTATTGATAATAAAAGTTGGTTTGGGATATATAATGGTGATTCACCCTTTTATTTAATATATTATCTATTTAATTTAAAAAAAGAACTCGATTGGATCGGATTGTCTCATGTCAGATCGGATTAGGGTAGAAACCGATATATTTTGAAAAATAAATTAAACAAGATGTGACAAATCAAAATAACATAATTCGGAATATGTGGTATAAATATGACCGAACGAATTGACTCGAGGAGTGGGAAGGTTATTGGTTAAAAGTATTATATTTGGCCGCCAATTCGAATTGTGGTCTGAGTTTTAAAAAACATGTCAACCAGAGACCACATTGTTATCTCTAGTTCCTCCTTTAATTCATACATATTTTGGTAGTGGCTCTTAATTTGCTGGGTAAATTAAATCAGTGGAGCAATAACTCTTAGATGAGTGCAATAACCTCAAATGCTTATCTTTATAGCTAAATCGCACAAAGCATGACCTCAGTTCATTTCAGCTATATCATAACTCAGTTCAACAAGACCACGACTCATTTCAGCACGTCCATGATTCAGGTAAGCAAGACCATGATTCATTTCAGTTCTGGAACGATTCATTTCAGCATGACTTTGGCTCAATTCAACATGAATTTGGTATGACCTTAACTTAGTTTAACATGGTTTTGGCACATATCATCTTACTCACGACTATGTCTAACATGACATCGACTCAGTTAAACATGGCTAAGACTCAGTTCAATATCTCATCAATTCAGTTCAGCACGACAACAGCACGGCCTCGACCTGGTAAAACGTTTTTTATATATACTAGAAAATCAAAATGTGCAATAAGCTTCTGAGTCGAGTATCAATGCGCAATAGGTTTTTGAGTTAGACTATAATATGCATGCCCCTCTCGCCAGGCTTTTGTGTTAGAGCATCTAGCATTTGGACGTGATCCATTTATATCAAACTGCCTAGCCCCTTCACATTCAATTTGGGAATTTCTCGTACCATATCGTAATGTGCTATCTTTTATAGATAATAACTTATTCCATTAGAATTTTAAAAGCCTTGGAACTAAAATCATTAATATGTGCATTGTATGACGAGAATCATAATGCGTGACAGAAAAGTTTGAACGTGATTGGCTCATTAATGGGATCGAGGACCTAAGCATCAAACGTGCATCGTCCAAAGACAAGCATCTCGATAAGTGATCGCGAGCACCTAATCCACGATCATAACTATTTATCTTGAATTGTTAAGAGTTTCCAAACTAAATTATTCAACGCAATAAGTTTTCAATTTGGATCAGAGTGCCAAAATAATAGCATATGGTACTTAGTAATAAAACAAATTCGAGGTCTTCCAGTAAATATTATTCATAAGAGAGGTACAACTTTTTTATCTTTTATTTATTTATAAATAATAATTATTATATTTTTGCATTGTACTACTAGAAGGGCTACCCCTCTGGTAAAATATTTTCTAGCACTTAAAAGTCTTGATTCCCTCATTGTCATGCATACGAGATCGAGAAACTAGAGGGTCTCGTTTCCCTTCTGATCTTTCTTAACAGGTTTGAGTGACTTTTAATGTGTTACACTTAATATTTTAACTAATAGGACTTATATAATGTTTACCTTGAACACTAAGAGACTACCCACTTAGATAAATTTTATAATAAAAACTTTTTGATTCAGAAAAGCATACTAGTAACTCCATTAACCTTCTATCCACTAGTTGTACTATTTTTTCTTCAGCAAAATAAATTTTTTTTCCTCAAATGAGCTTTCAGTTGGCGAAATATTTTTAATATGACATAAACATGATCAACACGAACCAAGCTCTCTGAAGATATCATTGAGGCTTATTTGGCTAGAGTAAATTGGCTAGAGTACTATGGGTGTTTTAGTGGATTAGCATCCATATTCTCTAGTCGGTAAGAATTTTTATGATCTTTGCTTACTAGCTTGAATGATTAATCCTAATTAGAAGCTAAAATTCTATATTTGTATCTCTCGTCCCATGAAATATTTTCTTTAACGCCAAATCACATTCTTGAAAAGTTCTTCACCCTTAACTTTTCTTTGTATCGAATTTCCATTGAACTCTTATAGTGCTCGATTCTAACAAGGGCTTGTTCTCGTTCGTTTGTATGTCAAATCGATGTTTAGGTTTTTTTTACATGTCATTATCTTCATATAAATAATATTGAATTTAATACTAGGAATCAAAATCTCTATCGGACCAACGAATGTCATACCATACACCATAACAAATAGAGTTACATTTGTCGCCACTTTAGGAGTTGTTATACATGCCCACAAATCTCATCATGAAAATCAGTGTACTTCATTTTGTCCAATTCCAAATTCTTTTTTATCCCATGAAAAATAGTCATGTTTGTAATGTCTACTTGTCTATCTGCATGCATATAATACGTAGTAGAAAAATACCACTTTATCTTATATTTTTCACAAAAAGTTATCATCATATCATTTTAGATTGGAAGACCATTATCCATCATTAATACCTTCAGAATTCCAAAATGAATCACAAGATTGGACTGTAAAAATTCATAAACGTATTTAGATATTGTTCTTACCAATGTATTTGTTGCATCCCACTTAGTGATATAATCAACAACTATAATAAAAACTGTATTATATCTCATGAGAGAATAAATGAAAAAAGTAAGGAATCTTGGATCTTGGACCTGATGTGACTAGAGCTCAAAATGTAGAGAGAGAAAGTAGAAAGAGAATATATTAAAGAATTGTCCACCTACCAAGAATAAATGGGCTCCCTTTTATAGTGGGGAAGGTGGGACTCATTTATGTCCTTGGTAGTCTTTTATTATTTCATAATTAGTCATTTACAAACTACTCTATTTACACATTGTCTTCTAATAAATAATAAATACAATAATGGGCATTTTTCCCTTCTCAAATTTACAATTGACTCATTTTCTATTGTGATCGACGAATTACTTCCTTATCAGTAGCCCCCCAGCCTTCAAGAGCGTCGGGAATGAAGACTTGTAAATAAATTATTTTGAACCACCTATGACGATTGCCTCGGTATCGAATGACCACATTGCCTTGGTATCGAATGACCACATTGCCCCGGTATCGAATGACCACATTGCCTCGGTATCGGCGCGGCTTAAGGACGTGTCATACGACCGTCCGTTTTCTCCTGAATGATGACCGACCCCCTATGGCTGTTATTAAAGCGTCGGAAACGGCTGCGAATCGTCCCCGACGCTAAAAGAGCTTATTATGAGTCTCCCACTGATCTTGATTAACAGATTCCCCATGGGCACAAACGGGTAATCTGGGCTTGGAAGGATACACGGAGCCCATCTAGCATGCCCATCTGAACTAGCCGGTGCAGAGCTACGGTGCTAGCCTGACTGGCGCCTATAACATGCTTTGTTGGGCTAAATCTACACATGTCGTCCTTTTACTCGAAGCGTGCTCGTCTGCACATCTCTCCAAAAGGCTCTTCAACTTCCTGCTGCTTTTTGTCGTTTGGCTCTCCCATGCGTAAAGCGGTTAAGGAAAGCTGCCTATAAATACTTCATTTACTAAATTGCTCTCAGAGGAATTCTAGAGAGAGAAAGTCACGTTCTGACCATTCTAGAGAGAGAAAGTAGAGTTTATGAAAAGTAAGAACCCAAAGCTAAAACCAAAATCAAAGAAGAAAATCGAGCCTGTATTAAGGTTTATTGACTGAGCCAGTATTAACGACCGAGCCAAAGAGTACCGAGCTGCGGGATTAATCTGGAGTTCTAGTACAAAGCCTTTCGCACCCGTGCCTCTTCCCCACGACCCTGTCCTTCCTATTCTTATTCCTGTTGAATCCTTCATCGTACCCGAACCCGCCGGCGCTCACACTCCCGAGACCATCGTTATCCCCTCCAGCAGCAGCTCTCCACACTCTCCTATCGCGCAGTCCGAGCGCCCGACGCCTTTGTCGGTAAATTCTCCTACTAGCTTAACACATTTTCTTCCTAAAAGCCAAGGAAAAAATAGGTTTCTTTCATCATTATCTCTTCAAGAGTGTCAATACCGCATGTACCCCTTTGGGCGTTGCCCGAAGGAATCTCGACCGTCAAAAACCTGGAGATTAAGCGTGCTCGCCAACAGCGAGAAGAATAATCAAAGCTCGTCCGCACCAGTAGTAGCTCTAGCTTTATAGAGCCTCTTTCCCAGTCGGTCGATCCTCCAGTGGCCGGCTCCCCTAAACCTGATGCTATCCAAGCAGAAGATGTTGAAGAGCCAGAAGCGAATGTCTTAACTGCTGGGGAAGGTGTTGTCGCTGCTGGCACCGCTGCTGCTCCTCCCGAAGAACCTCTTCCAGCGGAGATCGAAGCAGTCATAACCACAACTTATCATCGGCTACTACCAAGGGACAACGTTATTTCCCTCTTTGAAAGCAAATATCTCTACTTCTCTCCCGCCGAACAGGCAGAGCTTCTGATCCGGTGGGGGGATCCCGGAGTGCATCACCATACGATTCCCCGTTCCTAGTGAGACGCCCGTGCACGTTCGGTCACGGGAGATCGTCATTTTTACAGAGCTCTTCAACTAGGGCCTCAGGTTTCCTCTGGACCCTGAGATCGCTCTGTATTTTAAGACCATTGGCATCTGCCCCTCACAGGTGATGTCGAATGCGTGGTATACGTTGATGTCATGCATAATGGCTTCTCGCTTATCTGGTCGGGTTATGCCGATGACTGAGTGCATTTCTATGTCAGGGCTCTCGAAATCCCCCAAATCACCCTTCTTCTATTCTTCGTTGGCCAACACTTGGAAGATTGTAAACGATTTCCTTGAAGGCGACAAGGGCTCGAAGCATCAGTTTGTCTTCCTTAGTGGCTGCTGGGAAAATGGTCGTCCATATACTAAGGAGAACCCGAGGCAATTGGTGCGGACATGGGTTCCCGATGGTAATCATATATTATCATTATTATTGTTATTATTATTATTATATTATATTTTATTTTTATTTTTTATTTTTTTTAACGAAAAGACCGACCCTTTGTGCAGTGTCAAAGGAGTTCGTCCAGGAGCTAAAAAAGAACTACTTCAAAGCTGGCAACTGACCTTTCAAATTTTGAAGGACTTTGCTAGAAAGAACTGGGGTCGGGCATTCCACCGCGCCTTCAAGAATACAAATCTGATAATGAGCAACCTCTGGCGTTGCTCTGCTGAACCGCTCACCTTGGAGCAGCTGCGCTAACCACCCAGCTTGGTGGATTTGGTTGCAAATACAGAGACGCCCGACGCGCACCTGTTTCTTCCTAAACGCAATAAGGCGCCTAGTAAGCGTTCCAAGTCAGACGAGGATGTCGAACAGGCGAATGTCGAGGCAACGGAGGTCGACGGAGTGGGACAAAAGGATGAAGTTGTTGCTAAGGATGTCGAAACCCATCGGTCTGAGGATCTGACCAAGACACTGAAGGAAAAGGCTGAGGCGGATGGTGCTCAAGCCAAAAAATTGAAATGCTTCAAGAAGAAGAGTGGTACCGCCGATGCTCCCGCTCTCGTCGATAATGCAACCATCCCAGCGCTGTTCGAGCAATATGAGGAGGTCAAAGGTGGGGATATGGCCGCTCCCGCAGCAGTACCGTCTGAGAGAGCTGCGGTAGTGGTGATCCCCGACGATGATGAGGTTGGTTCCTCAAAGGTAGCAAAGGTTGTCGGGGTGTCATCAAGTGGTACGAAGCTGCCTGTGCTGTTATTTACGGGGAGCCCCCATACCTTCCCTTTGTGGGTAACTGACGGGCTATCCTTGTTTTTGTACAATATGATCGTGCCTCTGGGGATGAAAGAGAGGCGCACATGGGAGCTAAGCCAGCAGCTGACGGATGCGGAAGGGAAAATTACCGCGCTTGAAGAGGAGGTGAAAAAGGGAGAGGCGGCAAAAGTGCTCTTGGAGGAAAAGCTGAAAAGGTTGAAAAAACCTTGGCGCGGGTCAGAAAAGACCGCGATGACCGAGCTGGGCAATTGGCAGTCTAAACAATTCAGAGCCGTTTCTTTCGTTACTCCGCGGCGAAGAAAGCGAAAGATATTGTCGATCTTAAAAATTCCAACGCTCTATTTGCTGATAAGTGTCAGAAATAGACAGACAAAGAGAGTGTCGATGCTAAAGTTGCTTATGTGCTGACCTTTCACAACCGTTTCCCCGACCTTCCCCTTGGTTCTATGTGGTTGGATTTTCCCAAGGCAGATCGCCCATCCGATGTGGTCTGCGAGGATGAAGAATCGTATGACACCGAGACTGAGCCTGAGGATGGGGACGCTTAAACCCTCCCCCTTTTTTTGTGATCGAAATTTTGTAACCTATGGGTTTGTGGAACCCTTTTGACTTTTTTGTAACTGACCACTGTTAAATGTTTAAGTTTTCCAATAATCTTGAAGTTTTCTCCAATATGCTTTGTAATTCCATATCTGGTCGGGCAAGATTGTTTTCGTCGGTAAAAAATTTCCAGAGTTGAAGATAATGTGCTGTTGATCAATGTTTAATTAAAAATTCTTCCTAGGGTCAGGAATAAAATGTAGATCAGTTAGACACTGAAAAACCTATTAAGGTTCTGTTGATCAATGTTTAACTGAAACTTTCCCATAGGATCGGGAATAAAATGTAGATCAGTTAAACACTGAAAACCCTATTAAGGTTCCGTTGATCAATGTTTAATTGAAAATTTTCCCATAGGGTCGGGAATAAAATGTAGATCAGTTAAATACTGAAAAACCTATTAAGGTTCTGTTGATCAATTAAGATCGCCAAAAGTTGTCTATCAGCTCGTCAGTCAATGGACTCCTTTTTAATACTTCCGAATTTTAAAGGCAAAACATTGGATTAAATAGGTCGGTTGCTATGGATGCCGCATTAAAACCTTCTCGCACCACCGAGGTAGGAAAGAGTACATCCCCGACCAAAGGTTTGTACATAAATAATGATTACAAAGAATTTACAAAGATTGATAAAACTACTCCAAGTATAACTTCAAATGTTCGATGTTCCATGGGAGCCTCAATAAACGTCTGTGCTTGTCCTGCAATCGATACACCCCACTCTTAATTCTTTCTACTACTTTATACGGTCCTTCTCAGTTCGCGGCGAGTTTGCCGAGGCTTTTATCTTTGGTATGCAGAAAAAACTTCTCAAAACCCTATACCCGACTTTGAACTCTCGCTGACGTACTTTTGACGCATACCGACTCCTCATTAAAGTCTGATAATGGAAAGAATTCATTTGTGCTCGGCTTCTTTTTTCTTCTATCAGGTCTAGAGCTAGTCGTCTGTCACCCTCGTTTGTATTCTCATCGTAATTCCCGGTCCTAAAGGATGGGAAGATTGACTCTGCCGGGGCGACAGCATCCATTCCATAAACCAAGGCATAAGGTGATTCTTTAGTCGCCATTCGAGGTGTAGTTCGGTAAGCCTACAATACTTCTTGCAAGTAATCCGGCCATTTGCCATCTTTTCCTTCTAGGTTCTTTTTGAGCCCGTCCAACATGGTTTGGTTCGTGACTTCAACTAGCCCGTTCACCTGGGGATGGAAAAGGGCAGAAAAGCATTGCCTAATTCTATGGGTCGTACAAAAAGATTTCATCTTGCTGCTGTTAAACTGAGGTATGTTGTCCATGGTGAGCTTCTGAGGTACCCCGAACCTATAGCAGATGTTCGACCAAATAAATTTGATGATATCATTAGTTCTCGTTCCCGATAATGGCTCGGCTTCTACCCATTTGGAAAAGTAATCTATAGCCACCACAATCGTCTGTCTACCACCAGATGCCATCGGTAACGGTCCCACCAGATCGATTCCCCATCGGTCAAAATGCAGGCCTTCGGATATTGACTCTAAAGGAGTCGTGGGCATATTGATCACATTTTCGAATCTTTGACAGGTGTCGCACGTTTTCACTATCTGCTGAGTGTCGGCAGTTACCGCAGGCCAATAAAAACCGGCGAGAAAAATTCTTCTTATTAGTGCTTTGTAACCGCAGTGAG
This sequence comes from Limnanthes douglasii subsp. nivea, assembly GCA_036936605.1. NCBI lineage: Eukaryota > Viridiplantae > Streptophyta > Magnoliopsida > Brassicales > Limnanthaceae > Limnanthes > Limnanthes douglasii. Next base: position 200,592,714 of record JAUPFV010000002.1, on the reverse strand, counting down.
CTGCGCTTTCTCCGTCGTGTAACTTGGATACAATTATCTGTGATTCATTTTCCCCCAAGCATCTCGGTAAAGGCCTGCTGAAAGACTTTTTGTATAGAATATCTCCCAACAAAATGTAGCATCGGGCCTTATTTCGTACCTTCCGAGCTGCGATACTATCCTCATGGTAGTTGTCTTTCGGCCATGATAGCTATAATATCCCTTCTCTAGTCCGATATCGTTACCGAGGATATCTGACAGACGATTTCTGGTCGATTGTCCATCTCTGCCCTCTTTATGATCGATGGGTTTTCTTGTTCGGTTATCCAAGGGTAACTGCTTGAACAGGATGTCGATGCTAGGGAGTCGGCAATCATATTTTCGGCCCTAGGGACGTGCTCATATGTTACTTTGGAAAATGACGCGGCTAACACTCGCAATGCTGCTAAGTATTGAACCATGTGCTCTTTCTTAGCTTCCGACGCTCCCGAAGCCTGATCAATCAAAAGTTGAGAATCACTAACAAGACGTATGTGGTTGGTCCCGCACACGTGTTCTAATCTCAAACCGGCCAGGGAAGCCTCATATTCAGCTTCGTTGTTAGAAGCGGTAAAACCAAATCGGATTGCCTTATGCATACTTATGCCCATAGGGGTGATTAGTTGTACGCCCGCGCCGCATCCATTAACGTTCGACCCACCATCAGTTAGAATAACCCACTCAACTAGATCTTCTTTCTCAGGCGTCCCTTCTTGGTCTGGTCGGTCAGAATGAAATTCGACTATAGAATCAGCCAGGGCCTGGCCTTTGATGGTTGTTCGTGGCTCAAAATTGATATCAAAATCGCCTAGCTCGACCTGACATGTCTGGTCCCTGAAGAACATACTTGAGCGGAAAAGAGGTCCGAACGACAATAGGGTGGGCCTGAAAGTACGGTCGCATTTTTCACACCGCGGTCACCAAGGCCAAGGCCGTTTTTCCAGCTTCAAATATTGTGTCTCCGCATCGATAGGCTTTTGCTCATGAAGTATAACGCTTTGGGAACCGTTCCCGATTCACTGATCAATGTCGCACTTACCGCAAAATCTGAAATCGCTATATACAAGAAAAAAGTCTCCCCTGTCAGGGTTTCGTTAGAAGGTTCGGGGATAATAAACAAGTTTTGATCCCTAAAAAGGCCTTATCACAAGCTGGCGTCCAAACAAAAGACTTAGCGTTTCTCAAGATCTGAAAAATGGGTGCGCACTTGTCAGAGGTACGAGAAATAGATCTATTCAGAGCCACCAAGCGCCCGGTTAATATCTGAACCTCCTTGATACTCCTGGATGGAGTCATGTCGGTAAGATCTTGCAATTGGATCGGGTCTGCCTCGATTCCTTTTTTGCTGACAAAGAATCCCAAGAACCTGACCTAAGCCCAAAAGAACATTTCTCCGGGTTTATACTCCTCATATTGCCAAAAGGTTCCCTTAAATCAGAGAGATGGTCTTCATCTGTGCCTCTCTTAACAAGCATGTCATCGATGTAAACTTCTATATTTCTCCCTATCTGGCAATCAAAAGTCTTGTTCACCAATCTTTGGTAAGTCGCCCCTTCATTTTTTAACCCGAATGGCATAACCTTATAACAATATAGACCTCGGCCTGTGACAAACGTTGTGCTTTCCTGCATATGCATCCATAAAGGAGAGTAATTTATTTCCCGACGTCGATTCCTCCACTGGTCAATTCTCGGCATCGAAAAGGGGTCTTTTGGGCACGCTCGATTAAGGTCTGTAAAGTCTACGCACATCCTCCACTTTCCATTTTTCTTTTTAACCAGGACGGGGTTGGACATCTAAAGCGGGTAACTTGATTCCTTGATGTGACCCACGCTGAGCATTCTTTCACCTCTCTCAGAATAATCTCTGCCTTTTTTGGTGAAAAGGCCCAACGCTTTTGTGAGACTGGTCTGACGTTCTTATTCATAGTTAGTTTGTGAATTATATGGTCTTCTGGGACTCCGGTAACGTCCTTCGAGCACCGCGCAAACAAATTCAAATTCTCCAGTAGCAATAGGATCAACTGTCTCTTGAAGCCTGGTGATAAGTTAATTCTTATCTGCAAAAATCTTCCTTCGGTAAACTAGTGTTTTTCACATTCTTCATCGGTGGTAAAAAAACTGGGAGCTTCCCTGGGATCGTCGACAGGTAGCGACCCCAAGGGAAGTCCCGCTAATTGTTAGTCTCGTACTTGCTCCATCTCTTGATCCCTTTTTGGCGCTAAAGTCGCCCGGTAGCATTCTCTTGCCGCTTTCTGGCTGCTTCGCACCACTCCTACGTTGTTCCCGACCACGTATTTAAAGCATTGATGAATAGTGGGCGTTACCGCGTGCATTCGTGACAGTCATGACCTGCCAAAGATCTCATTATGGGAGGATGAAGCATCTACGACGACGAATAAAAAAATTACCTCCTTGTTGAAAGGCCCACGGCCCAACTGAACAATGCCTTCGAACTCTCCAATCACTTCTGCAGCCGACCCTGTGAACCCTAAGATAGTTTGGTCTGAACGCGTAATCACCGGGGTGTCCTGAACTTAGCAAACGTTGACGCAAAGATTATGTTTGCCGAGCTTCCGGTGTCTACAAGGATGCATCGGACTTCTTTTCCCGCAATGGCCGCCCCAATAACAACAGCGTCTTTGTGAGGACCGCCTATGTCTCGCATGTTGTCGTCGTCAAAATACAAAATCGGCAACAGGATGTCTTTTGAGTGGGGATAAGACCGAGCTTCCAACTGAGTTTCTAGGTTCACAATATGTCACTTTCGGGAAGAGTGTGTGACCCCTGCCATAGAATCACCCCCAAAAATGGTCAATGATTTAAAAAATTGAGAGAGGGTCCTTAATTTTCCGCAGCTTCTTCTTCAATGACCCCGATGAGGTTACGGCTGACATCGGGATCAAGATATTCGATGGAGACGTCAAAAAGGTCGGTCACCTTGGAGATTGCCATGGTTGTCTCTGGCTTCTGCACCGTCACGATTTCCTTTGAAGTTGTGCCCTGCTGTGCTTTCTTTTTCACATACTCGAGTAGGTTTCCGTGTTCTATCAGCATCTGTATTTCCTTTTTGAGAGCGATACAATCCTTGGTATCATGTCCCACGTTTTCATGGTATTGGCAGTATTGGTTGTTCCTATTTTCCCGAGGCGTTTGTATGGGGAAGGGCCTCCGATACATCCCGCTCTTCTTAGTCTTTTAATAGATTGTGGACACGCATTCTGTCATATCAGCAAAGTAAGCAGGTCGGATCCATTTATTGGACATCGGTCGTGAAACCACCTGGTTGGTCTGTTTTGTCCTTTGGCCCTGGGATGCAAGAGGCTTGATCGGTATGGACTGAGTCGGCGGTATTGTGTTGATTGGCTGAATTTGTGGGGCATAGCCAGATTGAGTACCCTGCTTTATAACGACCGATGCTTGTGCACTCTGCTGAATTTGTGCTGCCAATTCGGACGCCTTGGTTTCTTCTATCAATATTTGCTTTTCCACCTGAGCTAGAAGGGCGGAAAAAGTGAAAGCTTGTTTCTTAGTGACTGCTTGCTTCATCGGTCCTGGGAGCATCCCTAACCGATATGTTGTCAGAGCCACATTCTCTTCGCAATGATCAAGGTCGGTCTTCGCATCGATAAAGCGCCTGGTGTAATCCCTGAGGCTTTCTCCCAGCCTTTTTTTACAGTTAACGATCGTATCGCCATTAGCCCGGAAACTTTTTCTTCCCACAAATTGCTGACGAAACATTACCCAGAACATTCCAAAAAAATTTATACAACCCTATGGTAGCCGGTTGTACCACTTAGATGTCCGATCCTTGAAAGTCATCGAAAAATCTCGGCATAACAACTTATCGTCATTATCGAAGCTCAACATAAAAATTTTGAAGGCTTCTAAATGGTTGTCCGGATCTCTTTTACCATCGTACTTTTCCAATTTAGAAATATCAAACCTCTTCGGGAGATGTCCCGACAATATTTCGTCCGACAACGGTGAAGCTCTCCAATTCATTCTGAATCTGAAAGAACCGCCTCCGAGCCCCTCGGTCTGAACTCCATATAGTCCTTCGTTTCACGGGTTGATGAACTGGCTACTGACCCTGTACGCCTGGGTCTGGCTATTTGACGGCTGCCACTGAACCTGGGGTAGGACTACCCGCTCCTCTCTGCTGCCCGTTAACATCTCTTTTTTTTCAAGTGAACCTGGCGTTCTTTTCTCGGTGCTACCTTTCTTGAACTTGGGTGAGTCATAACGTAGTTCCCTATTACGTCGGGAATTGCTCTTTTGCGTGCGTTTGTTTAGACTTTCCTTGCGTCGGTATTGTCTTCCCGACGAATCGTCCGAACTATAATAAGCAGAAATAGACCAATCATTTTTTTGGTATCACTCAGCTTTTCCATCCCGCTCCCCTTCTAGGTGGGGCTCCCGATAATATCGAACAGGTCGGGCATCGATATGGTGGTCTATACTTGGATAGCCTTCTCCACGGTTGTCTACAATCGGCTCTTTTCCTTTGCCTTCCCGAATCCTTTTGTCATCTAGAGCACGCTCCTTCTCAGCGTTCAGTTTTGCGATGTCTTCCAGTAACTGTCTCCTGGTCATGATAAGGGTTGATCACTTATCCCGACCCTGCGCGTAATACTCCCGCCCCGGTACTTCCTCGCCCTCAGATAGCGAAATGGCTCGGGCCACCTCTCTCCCGACCCTCTCCCCAGCTACTTCGTCATTCATTCTTTAATATTAACTCGCGATTTTCAAAGAAAAAGTTCTCTTTTTGGTATCATACGTTCCCACAGACGGCGCCAATGATGAGAGAATAAATGACAAAAGTAAGGAATATTGGATCTTGGACCTGATGTGACTAGAGCTCAAAATATAGAGAGAGAAAGTAGAAAGAGAATATATTAAAGAATTGTCCACCTACCAAGAATAAATGGCCTCCCTTTTATAGTAGGGAAGGTGGGACTCATTTATGTCCTTGGTAGTCTTTTATTATTTCATAATTAGTCCTGTACAAACTACTCTATTTACACATTGTATTCTAATAAATAATAAATACAATAATTGGCATTTTTCCCTTCTAAAATTTGCAATTGACTCATTTTCTATTGGGATCGACGAATTAATTCCTTATCAATATCCATCGTTGTTATTAATGGACCTACTAAATCAATTCTTAATATGTCAAAAGAGCATGACTAAGGATTCGATCTCATTGCTTCACTAGGTATAAGACTCTTACTAGTAAAATATTGATATGAATCACAGTATTGAACCATTTGTTTAACATTTACAGTAAGTGTCAGCAAATAATATCATGTTAAAATAACAACGTCATATCAAGTCTTTAAATCCACAATGCGCAGCTCCGGTTCTCTCGCGAGAATATCTTAAAACAGACAAAGTTTCATTTTCCTCAAGACATCTTAATAAAGATCATGTTGAACTTTTCTAGTACAAAATTCCATATAAGGAAACATATTTTGTTACACGCAAACGCAAACCTATACTTTGTGCTTTGTCCAACGATATAACTTCATAATTTAATAAAAGTAGATAATCCTTACGCCAATAATTGTCATATCCAATAGTTAATACCTCTCGATTCTCAATATCAAAATCAACAATATTTCCTAAATTATTACCAAGTAATTATCTTTTACATTATCAAACTTTTCTAAGACATTTGTTGCTGCATTTTCCAACTGTGGAACTTGTTCATATATAACTTTTTAAAGTAGTTTTCCATATGTTTCACAACATCTAAATACCTCTACATGATCATATGCTTTATTTAATTTTATTATTATTTCATCTAGGTAAGCCTTCAAAATTCTATAAAATTACTTCGAAGAAATACGATTCACAAGCCTTTGATATGTAATTTCAACATTTTTCAAACTAAATTACATCAATTTATAACAATATAATCCATTTTCCGTAATTTTTTCATCCCTATGATGCATCTTAATCTGATTATACCCTGAATATGCATCGAATGAATAATATTCATGTACAGCAGTACACCCACAAGTTTATCAACTCTTGGCAAAGAGATAGCATCATTGGGGCAAGCATGGTTAAGATCGGTAAAATTAATGCACATCCTTCACTGTTTGTTTTTATTCTTAACACACACCAGATTTCACAGCCAAGTAGGATATTTTGATTCTCATATATGCCTTAAAACTTTCCATTGAAAATGACTTTTTTACGGATTGCCTTTAACCTCATAGCAACGACTAACTCGTGACAGATAATCAACCTACTCACTCCTGTTACATCATATATACTCAATTAAAAACATCCATAAATATTTTCAAATGAGCTACCAACTTTTTCTTGAAACTTTCATCTAAACATCCACCAATCGTTACTACCTTACTGGTCATCCAAAAACAATCTTTTATTTTCTCTATTGAATCTATTTTGTTTGAATCATCTCGATGATCATCTACTCGCCTTTCTTAAATTTCATCAAGGGTTCACTACTTTCAACCATTGACACATCCTTTAATGAATTTTGTGGTTGTTATGGAATAATATTCTCAGTAGTTAATGACAAAGAATAACAATATCTAATTATTCGTTGGTTTCTTCAAATAAACTTAATTTACCCTTACAAAATACATAACACATTGATGGTACAGAGATGCTACAACCTCAATATTGTGCAATAAAGTTCGTCTAAAATGGAATTATAATAACTTGGAGCATAAAAAATCATGAATAATATAGTAACCGTCTTTTTTGTTCCCCTTCTTCTAGTAGATACAGTTAAATCAACCTCTGCGATACAGTCAGTTGATCATTTAGTGAAACTTACCAAAAAACTAAATTGGTTTTCTAATATGGTGCAATATCAATCATTTGATCATAAAATTTGTTATAGAAGATGTTCGTTGAACTTCAGTTATCAATCATCATCCTTCTTACTATCACTCCAGTATTCTTCAAACTCACTAAAACAAATCTGCGTACGGTGTTATCAATCCTCTTAAATCATCATCATTGAAAGACAATATCAAAGCAGGGTTCATGTGTAGATGCATAGATAACTGATCGATAAGTTGAACTTCCAAATATTTACTGTACATTTTTCTAGACGAATGTGTTATTCCATACAAAGTATATCCTTCTAAAATCATGCAATGCTCATGTTTGTCACTCTTTTGCTGTTTTGGACTATATCTTCTAACTTTTCCATTTTTCCTTTCAATCTCTCTTCATTTTTAAAAACTCAACCAACTCACAATTATATATAAACCTCTTAATCTCATCTTCCAATTGAAATCCATCTCCTATTGAATGTCCATTATCGTTATGATATGCATAATAATATTATATTATTTCTTTCGTTAATCGGCGCAAACACTATTCTTGGCGTTCTATAGATTAATTTATCTTTTGTTATATCATAAACTATAATAATTGGTGCATTTAATAGAGTGAAACTTCTATTCAAAATACCATAATAAGTAAATCAATTTCGATTAACTATTTCTCTACCGACATATAAAATCGTCGGCCTTTTTTTTCTTTTATGAAGTATCGAACCTTTTTTCTGATATTTTAGATTGCACAACCCCTTCTCATGTTTTTCTTACAAATTGGTAACCATATTTGTCTTCATAAAAGTATCTCACGTAAAATCAAATGGATACATAATCAAATTCTCCAATAATTTACTTTCCATCGGTAACCCTCTATGGTAAGCTGCCAAAACCACCTCACTTTTACAACCTTCCAACATTTTCATTTCTTGAACATACCATTGAACGTATCTCATTGTAACTCGTCAGTATTTTGAAACAACATCATAATATGATCAATATCACATTTAATAAATATTTCACCGATGAACTGACTTTTGAATGACTTCCACAAATCTTCAAACTATCAACTGAACCCGACAGAAGGTTGTTGAACCAAATTAAAGTGTTCATTCTGAAAGTTATTATGAAAGCTTGAAAAATTCTAGTGTCGCCTTAATTGAACCCCAACATAGTATTACGAAATTTCTAAAGATGATGTTCATGATCTTTGGTTCCATCATATTTCTCCATTCTATATTGATCAAACTTCTTTGGTAATTTTCCTTCCAGATTTTTTTTTCAGTCAATGGAGATCTCCCCGAAGTACACTGCACTAACTTTGGATTTTTAACCATTTTCTCACCTTCGTCAAACATCTTACATTTTCCCCTAATACTCATTTATTTGTACGATGCTTACTTATAAGACTGTTCGGCCATACTATAATTTTCTTCTTCCTTTGAAATGTATTTTTTCACGAAACAACTCATCTTTACTAAAAAATTCCTTCGGATTTGCATTTCCTCTTAAAGAATTTGTTTGGTTATCAGTTGTAAAGTTATAATCATCCTCTTTAATCGATTACGACCTTCCTCATATTTTTAGTTTTGTAACATATTGGAGCTATATTTTTCCAACCTCAATTCATTTATCTCAATCTCTAAAGTACAAAATAAAGAATTTGACATATTACCTTCAATTCTCACATCGACAACTGTTGAAAATATCTCACATCTATCGTTTCTTCATATTGTGGTAACAATGTCATCGACACATTAAAGACAAAATCCATTAGTCTTCTTTGTACTATATTATTTTATTGAACTGGAGACACTAATCTAGACATTCCTGATACTGTAGCTGGAATTCTTTGCAATTCATTATTCTCACAAGCTGGTAAAAAACATATGCACACTCCTTGATATCATCGTTGAAGATTCATATAACAATCGTCATGAAAATCCTCCTTTATCAACGCATGATCTATTCATCATCGTTGGTTAATTTCTTTGGATATTCCCGCAGACGGTGCAAAAAATAATTAAGAAAAAATTTCATCGAGTAAATGTCAATTAGATTAAGACTAGTAATCTCAAGATATTAGAGAAGAGTGTGTATTTACTATATTTAGTAATATAATAATTTATTTTTATAGAAACTAAAAATAACTTATCCTATTATATCATAAAGAATTTTAATGCTCTCAGGGACTCTACTATGGCATTGCGGAAGTTGAAACTAAATTATTCTTTTACATCGTAAAAAAGTTTAATGTTCTTGTAGAACTTTTTTATGATGTTCTGGAATCTGAAACTAAGTTTTTCCGTTATATCATGAAGAAATTTAATATTCATATAAAAATCTTTCTATATATATTATTTATAATATGAATACATAATATTTCAACTATTTTTATTTGAGGATATTTATAACGCATTATACAAATTTTAGCTTGCATAATTTCTCAAGGATATTAAGTTTTTCTTAATGAAAAACTACAATTATCCATTTTTAATGTAAAAACATCATATTGCACAGGAAATTGTCGTTACCATGATCAGAGTATAATTGGTGATGAAAAACTAAATCATCACCGTTTGAAACTAAACAAATCATTTATAAATTTTAAAAAAAAATAGATTGTTCACCAAATACTTCATCTAAACTTAATATCCTCAAAATTATTGTATGGTTCAAATTTTATTTTTATTAACCTTTTATGAGATTATCATTGTTGAACTCTGCACTTCCGTTTTTTCTCATCTCAGTTTAATTATGATGAACTCTTTACCTGTGAGGTTTTTCTTTCATTGAACATTCTCAAATATATAAATATTTCAAACATATAATTTATCATGTTCAATTTTAATGTATTGGTTTTTAATAACTACTTTCGAATGCATTATCTTAAGAAGTGAAAATTTACACATTTTAACAAAATAAAATGGATCATGACAATGTTCACTAAACCAATATATCTCTCATAGTGGCAACCACCAATATTGATTATGATATACTTAATTCTTTCACAAAAATATTTCTTAAATTTAGTATTTAAAAACTTGAAACGAGTGATTTCCCATTTATAGGTAAAAAATAGGTATAATAGTGCAAAATATTTATGACAAATTTAAGTTATATTGACAATCCTTAGCAAGGAACAATCTACATATATGTCTAATTTTAAGACTTCTATTTCTCTATATATGCAAATAAATTTATTAACTTGGTCTATTTCGTTTGTGGCATAAAAAACATATGTCTGATTAGTCAGAATATTCAAGAAGATATTTGGAGCCTCGAAAAACTAGTTTTCCAACCTTATCATGTGGATATGACCCCGAATGTATGTGCCAAATATATACTTATATGTCCCAAAATTTTAATTTATTTTAATGTATGATACATTAGTTTATATCACATAATTTGAAAAATAGTTGTATGTATTTTATACAACTTATTTAATTTGTAAATTCTCTTAGTTATGCAGGAATTTCCATTGTATTTAAAATGTTTGAACATCACTTAATCAATGACAATTTAATATATATTAATAAAATCATATATTGTGATGGTTGTAGATGCATCAATACATCATGTGTCTTTACGGTACTGAAAGTAAATTAAAATTTCAACCATACCAATGGCGTGAAAGAAACTTTCATGGTCGGTCCAAGTCTCAAACCTCTCACGACCTTTCTAAATTTCTAACATATTTTATTAAGAGAAATTAAACTTCGATATTAAATTTTACTTAATCTTATTAAGATATAAAACCACATAAAACTCAATTATCCTTCATATTTATTTGTATTTTCTTTAAAGATATGTATCATATGAGCCTCTTTAGTGGTAAAAATAAAACAATTATACTCTTAATGTTCAATTTTTTCGCTAAAAATAATTAAAGAGCTTCATTATAACTGCATTGAGATGAGAAAAAACGGAATGACAGATTTCAACAATGATGATTTCATAAAAAGTTAATAAAAAAATAAAGTTTGAAACTTGATACTTTAATCTCTAAAAACCTTATGCATGATTATCTCACAAATTCCAACATTGTCTTTATCTATAATAGAATATAGTATTAAAAATATTGTATCTTACTCTCCACCATTTTTATAATTTAACAAACTTAGATAAATTGAAAAAACTAAAAAAAATTGAAAATTTGAAAATTTGAATTTTGGTAGTGAAATCTAAAAATATCGTAATTATATCCCTATAAATTTACTATGGTGTTAAATAATATCTCATATACTATATTTATCTTATTTTATGCTTAAATTTTAGACTAAGAGGGAAAATATTTATTAAGGCTAAGAGATATCGTACATTTTTAATGAACAAACATATCAAATTTACATTCTAATGAAATAATCTTATTATGGTTTTTTAAAAAGTACAACTAGAATTTTATGTCAATGTTAAATAATAATGACATATTACTAAACATGCAAAATTAAATTAGCGTATCAAATAAATTAACATAAAATACTCAATTTGTTTAGAGTTTTAAGATTGGATAAACATTCATATGAACTAACTCATCGTGACTCTTAGTTGAGATCTCTGAACCAGATTGTTATATATTACTTATGAAAAAAAATCAGTTAAAAAAATATTAGTTGCAATCATTATTTGAAAACTAAAAAACATTTTTTGAGTTCTAATGTTAGACGACATACTTATGGGTTATCTTATACATAAAACCACAATCTTTTGGGTGAACGTCCAAACTTCTTTCGTGTATGACTCATCATTATGGATCATTTTTGGTTATATATATTATCAAGATAACTCCAAATGATGAACATATGAATTGTTCATGTATGGATTTGTTAACGTCAATCTTTTATGTAATTGAGGATTATGTTGCATCTCGTTACACCAAGAACCTTCTAAAAACTCTTTATGGTCGAGTGGCTCTAATATAGATCAATTCGAACTGATATGTTAATGATTGATATATCCTATTGATGACTTATATTTTTAAGAGATATGAATGTCATCTAATCTCTAAACCTAAAACAAATCAATCATTGGGCATGCAGGACTTTACTCCGTATATTTCATGGGTCGATTCCTCGTTGGTTATAAGATATCGCCCTTATATGAAGGTTTAATCATTACATCATCACTGATATGAAACGTAAAACACTAATAGGCGGTTCAATATAATTATACTTCATCAAAACACTAAAACATATATAGTTAAATATAATATAACCTATATTAGTGAAGGTTATACGGTTCTCTATAAAACTGAATAGGTTGTCATAGCAAAACATAACACTAATGAACTATGTATTGATGATGCCACATACCATTGTTTGAACTTGTTCGTCGTGGCATCTACGACCGTAGATTAGATGCACTGTCGCATATCATAAATTATTATGGCAATGAACTTAATTATTGCGACGACCCGATTACTTACATAATCAAAAACCCTAATTTTTAATTTTTAAAATAGGTTTTCGAGGATTATGAGGATCAAGTCTGAAATTTGACAGTCATAAATCATCTATAACATCTTAAACTTAAATCCAAACTCATAGTCAATTCAAATCTCAATTACAAAATTCATGTGAAAATATATATTGAGTAAAAAACCTGATAATCATAATCAGATTTTAATTTCATAGGCTAGGTTATGATATCAATTAGATATATGGAAACCCCAGTACACATTTATACAAAACATAATTAAACCTACAACTAGAATATGATATTACAAGATACGAATGCATAATATATGATGACATCTTGTTTGCTTGAGCGATTCAAATCGAAAGTCATCGATCTTTTAAAAGAATCATGAGTCGTCACTAAAAATAAGTTTTAAACTTTTAATGAATTTAGATAACAAAATTATATATATATATATATATATATATATATATATATATATATAAAAGATGTATATGTAATTTTGAAAAGGAATAAAGAGGATGGAGATTGTAATTGGTATATCTCTGACTAAAATTTTGAAAATCTATTTTTAAAAATAAATTTTATATAATCCATTAAGCTTTAATAAAAAATTTTCCGAATAAAATACTAATTACACCTTTTTTATTTTAATTGATTTGTTGGGCTTTATATCAATATGTATTTCTTTACATGACGTTAATATTTATTGGACTTATATAACTTATTAATTTAAAGCCGGATATATGGCTTTTCTAATAGCAAACTTTATAAAAAAAATGATATACACACATTATATTATTCTATTATTAGTGGATATTCTAGTGGATACAATCCAATTATTGAATGGGTATGTGTTTGTATTTTCAAGGATATTATCGAAAAAATTTATATCGAATGTTGTTTTTGATAAATTTTAAAATTCAAAAATAGCTATCGGTAATTTAAAAATTATATATGAGATTATATGTAGCTTATCTTTTTTAAAGAATAATTAAATGGATTTTGCTAACTAATGTTCAAAAACCCTTGCGAAAATATTTATAAAAAAATTATATTTAGTTTTAGATATTTATTTTAAGTGTTTTAAAAACTTAAATTTCAATCTAAGCAAAATCTCTAAAAAAAAACATAAACATAAAAAAATTATTAGTACTTTTACAGCTAGGGCTATCAAAATCTTTATTAAAATAAATCGATGCTACATATAAATAAATATCAAATAACCTTTCCAATTTAGTGATAATAAATAAATAATTATGTAATCAAATTTTGGATTAGCTAGATTTTTGCTGTAATAAAAACTTTATATTAAATGACATTTTCAATTTTAGTCCTAATAAATATATAATTTTGTAATTAAGCTGTAACTTTCATTTTCAATTCAGGTGGAGCTCGAGCCTTTGGATATTCTACCCTCGCTTGGTTCAACCATACTTCAACAGTAATAACCATATTTTAAAAACTGACTTAGATTTGACATTTCATTAGCTCATGATTTATAAATCCTGTGCTGAATTACAACGTATGGATACATTACATCAGGGCTGCTTACCCTAGTCAAAAGGTTCGGCAAGGTCCTTGCATGTTCCTAAAAAAGCAAAACGCGTATAGTTATGTCTGAGTCCACTTGTATAGCGGTATAGGATGTCCATACGTTAACAGAATAGACATGTAAATTCACAAACGCATATGATAGTGGAAACAATGAATGACAGACACATCACAGAAACGGCTGAAATAAGACAACATATAATATTGGAAATGATGCATTACAATCACAGAAAGAGCAAGAAATAAGACCAATTCCGCATGTAAACTCTCAAAAGCATATAGTATTGAAGATAATCGATTCAAACCTAAGACTTAAGATTGTTCGGCCCAAATATGATAGCAATACTACATCATGACCCCTAGTTTGGCCCAACGCTAGTTACCATGTGGTTTAATTGAGCAAGGGCCAAAGATAATACCCATCATTTTTTAATCAATATCAAACTATTACGCGGGTGGGCCAACAGGTGGGGGGCCGAGGAGGCTGGCTTGCTGGAGTTCAAGGTCATTGAGTTGTTGCTCACGGTCCATCTCGATAATCAAGGGAACCCCAAGTATCAAGAACGTGGTGCCAACAAGCCACGCTGCTTTCCCTGTGCTGTGTAGCAGCTTCTTCGATACAAACAGAGCATCGCCAGCAACCTGCTTCCCACGACAGACGATTTTCGAATTTGATAACTTTGCCAGTAAGTTTGGCTCACCATCTTTTGGGGTTCCGCTTCTTCTTGCAAGAGTTGCCATAGCTATGTCCTGTGTAAAACGAGAGAGCTTCCTGAGTCAATATAGAGAAAAATAAGTGACCTTTTTCGCAACAGTTTTGAATAGCCAATTTAAGTCGAAACATAGCTATATGACTTGACACCAAGCACCAATCTTAACTCTAGAACATAATAATCCAAGACATATAAGCATGAGTATTTATTTAACATCCTGAAAACTCTACCCAATTATATAAAATTGTATGAAATACACAGTGAAGTAGTCTAATCTAATCAACCTCCGATAAAGGATCAAGCTAGACTGATGCTCTTCATTATAATGCTTAAATATTTAGAGAGTAGAGTGATTCTTATCAGTTATAATTGATGATTAAAATCCAACGAACCTCCTTGTTGTTGCCCTTTGCCTTTATTGTTTATATACAAGGGCTCGGAAACAAGCATACGTATTAAATCAGGTCGCGTTTCTATACAAAGTTTCTGTAGTATATGGTTGATATCCAGCCTGCGGCTTTGCAGCTAGTTTAAAAAGGTACCTAGCTAATGTTTATGAACCACAAAAGTCGGAATGCTTTCAATACTTTTCATGTGTCGAGCATATATTTATCTATAAGGCTACAAGGGTTTTGCGCTTGTCTTACATTTTTAGTTTGGTTTTCTAGCACAAAGATGACTTACTTGCCAAACACAGTCAATATCCGTCTCCTAATCGTAAAGACAATCAAAATACCGGCTTCATAATCATAAAGACAATTCAAATCCATGTATCAGCATCAAAGTATACCCCTATATGTCATAGAATCATAATGTAGATACACAAACACAGCTGAATTCGAAATCAGCAATCAGGGCTCTTATATCCCAAAAGATGAACATGTAGAATTAGGTCAGCAGCACAAACGATAACAACCAAAAGACTAATCTAAGGAAGCATAGCCAATGTCTCGAGTTCTTGATGTCACGAATCAAGCACAACAGCCACCATCAATGGAAACCGACTCGATTTAGGATAAAAAAGAAGAAAAAAACCCTAATTTTACAAATTTAGGGAATACAAGAGCTGCGAATAAATAAGAAAACGTAATTTCGAGAGAGTTTGGGAGTCGAGATTGTACCTGGGGCTGGAAACGCGGGTCGTTCAAGAAAGTTGGGGATTCGGGATTGTAGTTGTAGTTCTACTGCATAATAAGAGCTTATTCCTTTTGAAAATTAGAATCTGTAGCCTAGCCAAGAAAGGCTTTTCTGTTAAACGAATTGGGCCTAGTTTTAAATAGTTTCTCTTCTATTAATGAGGCCAGTTCAGGCAACTTTCAATCTTACTAATGTTTAAGGTTGGCATCGGTCCAGTAGGGTGTTTCGTTGGGTTGAACCAGGTATGGCTCAGTTTTAAAAGTATCGGTTTTAGTGTACGGAACTAGTTTGGAATCAATTTGAGATCTAATTTTGGTTCAATTTTTAATAATAAAAAATAAATTAAAATAACGTGTCTACAAATATTTATAGAAAATAATTTCTTTCAACAGGGTGGAAAGTAGGTTTGGCCAAAGCGGAAAAGGATCCTACTCGCAAGTTTTTTTTTTTTTTTTTTTTTGCCTATAATGAGGTTAAAAAATGATCTAACTACTTTCGGTAAAAGCTCTATTTAGTACAATTTTTTTTAAATCGGCAAAAACAAAATTCAAGATTTTTCAAATCCGAACTCACAAACACACTAAGATATGAATCTTATACTTATTGATGTAATTTTTATGCAATTTAGTTAGGTATTTTTAGTGATATTTTAGAGTTATAGATTCTGCCGAAAAAGTCGAATTTTCATCTAAATGTTGTTTTTTTGGAAAGTAAGTTCTAGATATGTGTAGTCTAGTGATTGTCGACGTTTTGGTAGGTTATTTGTTGAATTTGGGTTAGATTTGAGGGATTAGGGTACTTGGGAATTTGAAGGCTATGGCTGCTGTCTTGGCGCGATTTGCGAACAACCAACGCCCGATTTTGGGAAAATTGCGAGTTGGGTACTCGCGATTTGGCAAAAATTGCGAAGGCCATGTTCGCAATTTTTCCCGGTTTATTTAATTGAGCATTTTTAGAACCTATTTGACTTGGACATTCATCTCGCTAGTTTTTGTCTTACATTTAAACATATAACAATGTATTGTTTTCAATTTCAGCATGTCTCGCAAAGCACAAACTCCATTCTTCAGTCAAGATCAGACAGTGATACGGAGGAACATGAGCTTGTTTCACGCTCACGATCACGGTCACTTATGCGTAGGCCTCGCACCGCGACTCATGCGCCTACTGCATCCCTTGTGCTCTTTATCCGGACTACACACAGCACAAGACATGAGCGTGTTTATGGGAGACGTAAGTTATGATATGTTTAATGTGCAGTGAATGTTATTTTATATAATGTTTAGGTTCGTCGACCGTCGCGGTGCTACGCGATGTACGGTACCCATCGTGCATGGGATCTTACCGAGCAGGGCAGGGTGAGATAGCAGGTTATGATGTCTTGCTTTGTTCCCCTTATTAGTGTCTTTGAGCGTTGAAGTACCAACGTGCACTTGGTAGATGCGTTTATCGAGAGGTGACACTCGGAGACCAACAACTTCCACTTCTCGTTTGGTGAGATGACCGTGATGTTAGACGACTTCCATGCTATCACTGGTCTTCCGGCCACAGGTGATGATTTCATGATTTAGTATTTTCCTAGTGATAGACAGCGTTTAGCATGATATTCTAGTTCACTAGGTATATCTGTGGATGCTCTTAGGATGGAGTTAGCGAACAATAGGAGAAGTAGTTCTAGATCTGTGTTGTTACAGTTTTTACGTGAGCAGTACATCCAGCCCTATATAATGGATGACACTTTGTCTGATGCTATGGTAGAATGTGTCACTAGGGGTTATTTGCTCCACATGTTAGGCTGTTGTATTCTGCCGAACAAGACGGGGAACGGTATATCGTTAGATTACTTGTAGTTCGTTGAACGGTATAGGACATCTGTTAGATATAACTGCGGCCAGCATTTATTAGCTCGGATGTATCACCAGCTAGGGAAGTCGTACATACATAGCACGTTAGAGATAGCTGGTTTTGTTTCCATGTTGGAGATGTGGATATACGATCAATTCTCTCCTCCCTTATTGACTACGGCCAACACTCTCTACGAGCCTTGTATGCCTACTATGTGCAGATACGTACCTCTACCTTATCGCACGGATGATGAGACTCATATCAACATCCGCCACTTACGGTCTTCATTCAGAGAGCAGAATGTAAGTTATTATGATTTTGTTTTGTTTATTAGTCATCCTTTTATAATTACTTATCGTTGATGCAAGCATTTTTTAATGATGGTGTAGGTCTGGTTCACGCCTTACGGGGATATATGCGAGCATTTCCCTTTCCGTGTTGTGGCCTGGATAAACCATACACTGAAGGAATTTGACATTGTCGAGGCGTATTATCCATTGTGGGTCGCTCGTCAGTTTAGGCATATTCAGGATTACCATCGGTATTGCGACCTGTTTTACCAGCAGACATGATGAGGCGTGTCAACACACGCTATTTGTGGGATGAGGCTACATGGCGCTCATGGAAGTCGCACATCGTTGATCCGAGGATTCATGGCGACACAAATGTTATAGGCAGTCCTAGTATATCATCTTTGTACGATGTATGGATCCAGGACCACCTACACCTTGATTGATCCTACGTGTGAGTCATTCGGTGCACATTTTCCAAATACCCCGAGAGCGATTACTTTGGAGACACGGTTGTTTGACTTGGCTGATCATGTGATTGATGGATATTCTAGAGCAGACGAGATGACTATGGAGGAGATGCGTCGAGAGATGCATGAGTGTTCGCTTCTGGCGCACCGATACCGCGTGACTGATTGACTGGATTTGTAATGTATGACTACTTATGATACTATCTTATGTTTTGGCTTTGGTTCTCGTTTTAGTGTTTAGCTTTTACTTTTTTGTTAGTTATTCTGAAAGAAAAAAGGAAGTTGATTAAATGGAACTGACTAGATAGATAAACTTCATTTACTATGAGTTTTTGAAAATTATTCTGTTAGTTGTTGTTTGAGTTGATGTTTTATCAAGCTTTTGTTTCAGTATGAGTATTCGTCAATTCTGTTTTAATTTTTTGGATTTTTAGTGTACTTTCATGGCAGTTTGAAGCTACTTTGAAGGTGTTTTTTACCATACTTTGGAGTTTTTTGTCTAAATTTTACATTATTAATTGAAAATGACTAATGTATAATATTGGTAAAAAAATATGAGTTTCGAACTCGGGAACTTAGAAAAAATTATAAATGGCAAAATTTCCAGAGCGTTTCGTGTGTATGGAGTGTCCATTTTAGCAAAACCTTCGAACAAAGAGTGTTTGATTTTGTCAAAAGTGGGAGTTTAGAACTCGCGATTTTGACAAATTGTGGCGTTGCATGTGCTCAATTTTGACAAAATCAAGCACTATGTACTTGCGAATATTCCACTGTTCCAAATTATGGTAATTCTATTCCGTAATTTTGGATGAAATTGAAAGAAATAAGTTAAGATGATTAAAAACAAAACTAATATCTATAATAATGACGAAGTGGAAATTTCGAAATAAATAAACCATGGTAGTATAGATTACAAACCATTAGGAAATTCAAATAAAGAACTCATAATTGCGAAAAGAAAAAACTACCGATGCATCAATAAATCATTGAATCTTTGGCCAATTCATAGACATGTGGTGGCTCTTCACGTGCAGTTGAAGGTTGGGCGGGCTTGATTTGGTTATGTTTGTTGAATTGTTTGTTGAGCAGTATTGCCAAACCGGTTACAGCTTATTTGGTGCGAAACAGAAACCAACTAGGATAGATTTTTAGAAGTGGTCCATTTAACACAACCTACACAAATAAAACTAAGATAAATATTCGGTCACAAAATAAGATATAATATTAAAAGATTCATTGGTATACTTACTTTCATGAAATGGTTACGTGTACGAAACCTATACCAACTTCCATGTTAGGACACGATCGAGGAGGCACACCGCGTAGAGGTAGATACGTGTAGGATTGGTGGAGCGATACGTGGTATACGATACACTGGTATCTTGTGGCTATCACTAAGCCGTAGTCGGGTAACGTTATCTTATGCGGACTACCGTTACCATACATTTAAAAAATGTCCAACCTTTTGACTAGGTTATCTATACGTTGTGAACCATCAAATACTCTCTCCCATAGATCGCGTTGATTTTGCAGTTGACCGATAAAATCCCGTCTAACTTGGTCCCATGAATCGGAGTTACTGTAGACCGTTAAAGAAACGGCTCGGAATCCGCAATTACCGTTGGGAGATACGTCTTTGACGCTAGAAATATACTCATGCAAATAGTTGGGAAACCAACTCTCATAGCCACTAAATTCTTTGCCCTTCAATGATTTTTTTGATCCAGTCACTTTCTCCTTCTTGGGTTGCGTCTTGGCTTTCGCTTTCTCTTTCGCTTTATCTTTTGATACGAAAAATGTTTTATTAGCTAATGAGGCGGTCGAGCTACCTATCGCACCAGGAGTGCTAGCTCCTAGACTACCATTGTATTCCCACTCTGATAGGTCCCGTTTAGTTTATTTGTCCTGGCCGACTTTTTTCCTACCTTTAGTGACAACCGAATCCTTAGGTCCCAAAACATGACTTCTAGCGGGATCTAGGATATGCATCATCCTATTTATGATGTGATCTTGGACGTGTGCACCGTAACCGCGAATGGTGTTATCTATTAATGAGAGTTTTCTCGTGAGCTTGTCTTGGGTACCAATCTCATCCTTAGCTTTGATCTTTAACATACTCCAATAAACGTCACAAACTCATCTTTTTTAATCGTCCTTCCTTCTTTATAAATCAAATCTAACTCGCATGCACATGAAAGTAATAACATAACCACACATTTCGGGAGTAAACCACGTTTTCAAGGTCGTTGCAAGATTTATCTCTATTAATTCTATAGTCGTACATGAAAGTTCACCTTTGATGTCTTTGTAGATAGTTTTATTAACCCATTCCTAGTTGATTTTCTTGGACGATACCTACTACGCTCAAAGGATTTGAAAATTTTATAGTGTTCCAAAATTTCTCAAACGTGCATAGACTACTAATGATTGCCCGCTTGAGGCTCGAGTGAGCACTCTCCGCCTTATAACGTAAGATAACATAAATTAGAAGTCTAACACTTAATATTAAAAACTAATGTATGAAGAGGGTAATATAACTCACCGATTGCTAGTTTAATTGCCCAAATGTTTAAATTTGTTCGTGTGGATATTGAGAAATTTGTGTCCATAATCATTTATCCATTGCTTCATCGCGTACTCGACAACCATTGGAAAAAATGCATATGTGTGGTGTAAATCGGCAAGGTTTGTGTTATAATCTTCGAGCGTGGCGGAAAATGGAACTCTTTGATAATATTCGACGAACTCATCGGCCATGTCCAAATTCGGTAAAACTTTCTTAGTGTAAGAGTTGATGTTCCTACTAATAGGACAAATGCATAGCATATGAGTGGTATCTGAAAATATATCATCGATAGAGTTCATTAAAGCCAACTCTCTGTCGGTGATAATACTGTTAGGCAATGCACACATGTTGTTCGTCAAAATATTCTTCAGAACGCTCAATCTTCAAGTGTAGTTCTCTTGTTTCTCGGAGCTCAAAAAATAAAAGCGACACAAAATGTCTTTTTTGTCAAAGTTTGGCCAACTATTTGTAGCAGAGGCATCTTATACCTTGTAGTCTTATACGTGCTATACATTACAAGAACTTGAGGAAAAGTGCGCATGAAATCGATGTTTTTAGGATGTGCAAAAAATAACTCAAGTATCTCGTCCGTTGCTTTGCAAGTTCGTTCCCAAACATAGTAATCGTGTTTTCTTAACTTACAAAACAAGTATTGCATTTGGGTATTGCCCGCTTTATCAACCAAATCATGTTTTTGGCGCATGTTGTATATCGTGCGCATTCTAAATACATTGTGCGGGTTTTTAATCTTCAAATCGTGGTATATCTCTCTTGGTCGACAACCGACTTCCGTTTGACTACGAACAAACACCTTTTCTTCTACTTTTAGTCTAACGGCTCGTGAGTAACCATCCAAGTGCAAAAACGGTTCGTGGTTGTGTTTCCCGTTTAGCACTATCAATTTCCAATAACCGGGTAGCTTTAAGACCATTTTTCCCCTTAAATAAAACGGACACCCGCATTTTTTGGATGAACATTCTCGGCAGTTCTTACATACCCCAGTTTGGGGTGTGTAAACCCCGTGCTTCTCGCACCTAAAATATATCCTAGGAGTTTTCATACTTTTGCTACCATCTTCACCTTTAGTATGCAACACAATGAATTCTAATTTTATGCTTTCGGATTCGACCCATATGATCAAATCGAGTTTGGTGTACAAGGTGTTCGTACTAAATATTTTTGTGTAATCGGTCATCGAACATGGCGGTTGGTCTGGTCCCTACAAATGGTTTGTGCAAAATATATAAAAGCATGCATAAAAAAACAAAACTAACAGGTCAATATCTCGAATAGAGAACGCCTGATTGTGATAAAATTGCGAATACAGTACTCGCAACATTGTCAAAATTCAGCGTTCAGTGCACCTGATTTTAACATAATTGCGAAGGCTGTATTCGTAATGTTGTCAAATTTGCGAGCAATGAACGCCCAAATTTGACAATGTTGCGAATTCGGTGTTTGCGATTTTGTCAAAATCAGGTGTTCCCTCTACTCGATTTTGACAAACAAAAACATATGGATATTTGCAGTTCGTCCAATTCATAGCGTTCGTAGTGCTATAATGGCACTGAGTTCGAAAACACGAAAAATGCCTCATCTTGGGTTTCGAGATGTTCTGTCAAAGGTTCATCCTCCTCCAACGCGAAATCATTGATATTGTAGCTCAAGTATTCATTTAAATCGCTCAAATCCATAGTTTTTGGTGTTTTTTATAATTTTTGTTTAGTTAGAGAGCGAAAGATATAAGAAGAAAAAAAAGAAAAAGTTGGGTTTTTTGTTAGAAATTTGGTTTTAAACGTGAAGGGTAAATTGGTCAATCCACATAAACAGATTTGTTTTTTATTTTGGGGTCTTATTATAGCCAAAAAGGGTCTCACTATAGCTTTGCCCTTAAGATAATAAAAAAACATAAAATAAATCAATAAGTTAACCCAATAAACACGAACACTTAATATAATCCGTCCATCATTAAAACTATAAAAAGTTAGAACATGAAATTAATTTGTTTTAGAATTTTAATTTTAAGTAAAATTATATTAAATTTTAACAAATTTCTATTTCGATATTAATTATTTTCATTCAAAATTCAGATAAATTTAGAAAGTATTTTAAAATTCAGATAAATTTAGAAAGTGTTTTAAATTCAGATCAACTAATTTTTAAATTTGAATCAAACGATAGTTGAGTTGACTCACACGTCAATCTATGTGAATATAAATTTTATTTTTATCTCCGTTGACTTATCTTTTGCAAATTACAGAAAAAATTTAAATATTAGGAAAAAATATATAAACAATAGTGCTTAATCCATTTTCTTATTAGCGCTATTAGATGTTTTTGTATAATCACCTCCAGATATAAGTATTTTCATGGTTTTAGATTTCAAAGAGGTTCACTTATGATCAATAATACGCTTCCCAACTCTAAAATTTACTTTTGAAGCAACCGTTGTAATGGAGATGGATAATATATCCTTAGCATGCTCATGATATAAGAATGAATATACTTATTTAATGAACTTTATCTTCTACTTATTAGTTCAGTATTCAATTTCAGGCATTAGTAGACAATTGAAACAAATTTATTCAACATCAATCGACTCATAACAATGTCATCATTAACATACGTAACTTCATATGAAACAGTTCCAATCAATTAAACCTCGGAACAATGACATCATAAGTAATTGCATTCAAAAACCATTATTAAGTATATGCATCTGAGTAAGGTATTAGTATAGAAAACATCAAATATAGTATCTTATTACAATACTAGGCATAATTAGGAATTCAAGTACTAAACAGTAGTATAACAATAAAAAATACATACCAGAAAAGCATTTTAGTTCGTAAAAGTATAAGTAACATAAGCATTTTAATAATTTTAATTCACTAAAGCATTAGTAATAGAAGAATTTTAAGAACTTCTGCTAACATATGCAGTACTCAAAGCATTCCAAGCCAACGGAAAAATATTTAAGTTTAATAAAGTATTTCAATCTTCAACCAATAGAGTAGCCAACAATTCAGTACCCAAAGTATTACAAAAAGCAAAAAACACAAGTAACATAAGAATCCAACACTTGAATAAAGTAATTAAAATAGATTTTATAGATATCAATATAATCACGTAGCATGCAATATAAAATATAATGTATACTAAATATTAGATTTCAGAAATATTACTTTGGGTCAAGATTAACACCAATAGAGATCAACAAATTTGACTGTGATCAATATTTTTGATACTTGATCCTTATTTTTCTAACCACTAGCATTAGTTTGGGTTGGCGTCACAATACATAAATTTATCAAACACAAATTTAACTTGTTAAAGTTCCGCAAGAAGAAGGTTCATTGTTGTGTAAGCCCTACCGCTAATAATTTCAGTGTCACGCTCAAACACCTCCAAAACATTTCAAATGGCTTGCATATTCTTCCATTATTCTTTAGTAGACAAGAATTGTATAAGTACAAAATTGACTTCTACATACGTGTGTCACACCTCTCGATAAAGTGACCCGGTGGAAAAGATCAGCCGCATGGAATTCCACCTTGTTTTCACATCAAGTACCATTCATTTTCCTTTCAACCCATCTCTTTCACTATCTTATCAAACTCAATGCATATCATATAATAGGCAAGTATATATTCCTCATTTCTTAAACATTTCCACGGATAGTTGAGTGACTTTTATATTATTTTGCTCCAATAAATTCAATATATGTGCACAACACCTCACATGGGATAATTTAACTTTCAAAGCCAATTTTTAGCCTGATAAATCATGCTTTAAACCTAGCAAGACATTCATAATTAGCAGTAGCATTATCTACAAAAATCGAAACAACTCTATCTATAATCCTCTAGTCATATATCACTTTAACTAACTCCCAAGAAAAAAACTCGTCACTATTATTTTTTGGGAGGGGCATGAATGAAAACTACTCTAGTAAATTTGATTTAGAGTATATAAAGTGGGCAGTGATAGTCATGTAACATATCTTATGTTTCATGCTCCACCAACATACATTAGTAATCTGCATCTTACTAACACTCGCCAATAGTTTTTTTTTTCTCATTCTCTATCAAGATAACATGTTATGCGATCGACTTTCACTTCATGGTGAGAGATCCTCATACACCCATGATAAATTATGGTATGAACTTTATTTGATACAATTTCCCATAAGTGGATAAATGGTGTATCATACTCCAACACCGCTTCAACGATCACCTTTCTAACTTTGACATGGTCACATTTCCAAGTACTATCATATGGAGTATAATATTACGAAAAATTAGCATATAGTAAATCTTGTGTACCCACCGTGATATTAGAATTTTATTTTCTTCTGGCACGAGGCTTCATGTGTTTTAAACAAGTAAAGATACCTCGATCTTTTGCACTGTAAGCATACATAGTCTTACACCATTTATATTTCCTCTTTTTTCGTCCACGCTATATTTTTATAATTTCATATTCTTCTCAAACAATGGATTTTTCGGTCTTTTTTAGTATGGGTAAATGGGCCCTCCTCGGCTACATTGTTAGTAGTAACAACATAAGTTGATCCATCTATTTAGCTATCAAAATTAAGATCTATATGTCGAAGTTTTTTCTATCTCGATCCCTCATCTAGTCTCACTGTCATCATCAAAATCACACTTATCAGAGTCAACATAAACTTCAAATTTAATCAATCTCTTAATTGATGCAAAACATAATCAACCGTAAAAGTCAACAAAATGATTCATGATTTTAAGCTCAATAAAAATATAATCAACTATAAATATCAATAGAATCTTAATAAAAAATTATGTAAGCTCAAAATCTAATCACAAATTCTAACAAAATATTTAAAAAATAAAACAATAAAAAAAATTGATGATTTAACAAATAAATAAGATGAATAGATTGATATTGATGAGATAAGATGGAAATCAAGAGATGAGATGAAATCAAAATGAAAAGAACGATGAAGAATGTTTTTCTCGGTCTTGGGTTTGACGGTTATGAAACGATGTTGTTTGTTTAGTTTATGATTAGATAACTTAACTTTATTATAAATAAAAATATAGAAAAATTATAGTTTCTCTAGTTTTAAAAGTGAATAGTGAATTGAACTGGTAAGAACCGGTTTGGTATCAGCCTGATTTTCAGTGTGAAATAGAAAAATAAAATATGGATCATAACCTACTTTTCAAATATTATATACTGTTTTTATAATCGATTTACTTGATGAACATTAAATATGACATTTTAACTACACAATTAATTTACACGCATTAAATTGACATTAACCACTTTTCATCAATTAGATAATGTCGATAAAATGAATATCCTTTTTAAAAATAAAATGAGACATAATATTCAAATTATAATACATGACAGATTGTAGTAAAAATATATACAATAAAATATTTTACAAAAATATTTAATAAACTATTACCGAACAACTATTTAATGTTTTAATATGGATAAGTATATATTATATTATTTATTATTATCTATTAAAACCGTTGAATTATATTTTATTATGTATAAATCGGTTAGTAATTATTATTATTCTGATAATTATAGTATTGTTTTAATAAATTTATTTTTATTACTTAAAGATTATATGAAAACGTAACGTTTGGAGTATTGGCAATCCCTTTATGAGGCTCCTGAAATAAAAGCCTTATTTTCATCTATAAAAATGAATTCTCTGTAACTTAGTGTTGGTTATATTTGTGAAAATATCTGAATCTCTATCTAATAAAAACATAATCAGTATTATAGTAACATCTACGTGAAAACCTTTGGAAATATGGATACCCAATAAAAATAAGGTAAAATTCAACTATTACTAGGTTTGGATAGAGTTAGACGTATCCAAGCCTTTCGGTAAAAAGAGTGGGTTTTGACTAAACATTATATAGAGAGAAGTATTATTATATTGTATGGATTGTCACCATATTGGTTATGATGTTAATAAACGCAACAAAAACAATGACTTAAAGAGCCTAACTGATTATGGTAATCAAGTTAGCTTACCACAATATTCTCTTATTAAAGAAATAGAAATCAAGAATTATAGCGTTAAATCTATAATAGTTGGTAGCAAAATTGAAAATAGAGAAAAATACTCTTTATAAACAAGATTTTTAGACCTTAGAGGAGACTGTAAAATAAATTAAAACAAACACAACAAATCAAACATCGCTAGAAAATAAAAACTAACCCCATAACTCCTCAATCACTATTGAGGAGTTAAATCCGGAAATAATTGAAGCCTTGAATTCAATTGGCATTGGGAACAGACTTAATGCCTTACAAGACTCATCTGCGGATGACCATAATGATACCTCTCATAAGGCTACTCTAACAGGTCGCCTTCTAGTAACTCCAACATATGAACAGAATGATAAATCCACTGAGTATCAAGATGTTACCAGAAGAAAAGAAACAAGGATTAACCTAGAAAAAAGACCTTAACAGATCCAACAATGAGCCTAAAATAATCAAACAACCTTTCCCCCTCTAATATAAAATTACTATTAACATAATAAATTAGAATATTATAGGAGTAGGAAACAAATCTATAATAAGTAGACTCAAAACATTAATAAAAACTAAAAAACATTTATTTGTTAGCCTTACAATAACCTATGTTAATTGAAAATCAACTTAAACGATTAATAAAATCTATTGGCTTTAACAATTAGTGTCTTTAATCTGTCAAATAAAATATGGCTCATGTGGATGGATTACTTCAATGTGGATGTAATCTGTCAACATGAACAACTTATCTATATCAAAGTCCACCAAACAACTGAGTACAAAGAGATAATGGCTACTATGATATATGTTACATGCAATAGAATAAGTAAAATTCCATTGTGGGATAAACTCAGGAATCTATCAAACAATGCACTTGATATATTGTCTTCAGAGATTTCAATTGCATATCATCTGCACCTGAGTAGTTATCATATTCCATAATATGTTTAAGAAGTGTGGATGACTTTAACAACACAATGTTGGATTGTGCATTAGATGACCCATTGGCTACATTCGTTGTCCCTACACTTGGACAAACAAAAGATGTTGGAAAACATTAGATATAATTTCAATATATAAAAAAATAAGAAATATATTTGATAAAATCCAAATGCAACATATTGTTAAAACTTGCTCAGATTAATATCCAATAAGCATAACATTTGAATACAATACTTTTAAGCCAAAATCCTCATTTAAATTTTTTAACATGCACACTTTACATCTTGACTTTAATCAAACTATCCAAAACTCTTGCAGCATCCAAATCACTGGTCACCCTCTGATAACCTTCTGGAAAAATTTAAAAAAGGCTAGCCTCAAAATTTGGAACAAGGAAACATTTGTCAATATCTTTAGTGATATTTCCAAATCTTAGGAGGAGGTCTCATATTATGGGAGTCTTCTTCAAACTCAACAGTCATTAGAAAACAAAAATAACTTGGCTAAAGTTAATGTCAGTTACCTCTTTATCTTAGAAAGAGAATATGTTTATTGGGAGCAAAAATCAAATATAAACTGGATTAAACATGGTGAAAAAAACTCTGCCCCTTTTCACAATTTTATAAGGAAAAGGGAAAGAAAAAACAGAATCAATGGCATATACGATGATGGTATATGGATTGAAGATGAAAACCAAATAAGTGAGCATATTGTCAATTACTTTAAATCCTTATTGGAATCTAACAATATCATTAATCAATATTGTGATCGAATGAACATTATCCCTAAGTTAATAAATGATGATGTCAATCAATTACTCATTAACACTCCAACTAAAGATGAAATCCATAAGGCTATTAATGTTTGTCCCCAAACAGTGTGGCTGGCCTTGATGGGTTCAATGTTGTCTTTTATCAAACATGCTGGCCAATTATCCAAAATGACTTAGTCATTGTTGTTGTTGATTACTTCAATGACAAACCAACCCCAAATTGCATATTATCCACTTCCATTTGTCTTCTTTCTAAATCCTCAAACCCCAAATATTTAAAAAACTATAGGCCAATCAGCTTATGTTCTGTCTTAAATAGAATCGTATCCAGAATACTTAATGATAGGATTTTTATTATCCTCCCCAAGATAATCTCTAAAGAGCAAAGTTGGTTGTTCATAGAAGAAATATCCATGAACATATCATTTTCTCCCAAGAAATTATCTTTGATCTTAACAAAACCTCAAAAGGCAGCAACATAATCCTTAAAATTGACATGACCAATCAACCCCAAATGGTATATTCTCCACTGCCATTTGTCATCTTCCGTAATCCTCAAAACCCAAATTTTAAAAGACTATAGGCCAATTAGCTTATGTTCTGTGATAAAATAGAATCATATCCAGAATACTTGATGATATGATTTCTATTATCCTCTCCGAGATAATCTCTAAAGAGCAAACGAGTTTGTTTCATGGAAGAAATATCCATGAACGCATCATTCTCTCCCAAGAAATTATCTTTGGTCTTACCAAAACCTCAAGAGACAACAACATAATCCTTAAAATTGATATGACCAAAACATTTGATAAACTATCTCATAATTTTATATTTAATGTAATATATGCATTTGGGTTTCATCCCGAATTCATTAAGCTTATTAGAAAAAGAATTGAATCCGTATTTTCTCCATCATTTTAAATGGTGAATTAAAAGGCTAATCAAAAGAACCAATGACATAAGGCAATGAGATCCAATATCCCCAGCCTTTTATAATTGTTGAAGAATACCTCATAAGAGGTATAAATTAGCTCATCAACCTAATCCTTCAATAAAATACAAAAGCATAAGTGATATGATTATTAATTGTTTAGCATTTGCAGATGACTTTTTCATCTTCACAAATGGTTCACTTAATAAAATTAAAAAAGTTACCAACTTCTTAAACATATATTAAGGAATCTCTTGCCAATCCATAAACACTGAAAAATCTAGTTTAATTGTTCCAAAACATTATCAACTCCAAAATTCAAAAGATTAAAAATCTTACTGGTTTCAAAGGAAATTCTCTAAGGGTGTCATACCTTGGTGTCCAAATCTATAATAGCAATAAAGCTAAGTTATATGATGACCTAGTTAATAAAATTAGAGTCAAAATTCTGGATTTTGATTGCAAATTCCTATTCTTTGGTGGTAGATTAGTACTAATCGAATTAGGTTTAATGACCATTCCAACCTATTACATATAATTTTATTCACTCTCAAACACTGTAACCCAAAGAATTGAGATAATCCTTAACAAATTTATTTGGAAATCTAAGAAATTCTCTCAAACGATTATATGGAGTAATTGGAATTCTACAAGTAAACCCTACAATAAAAGTGGCTTAAACATAAAAAAATTATGATCTTTAAGATACTTATTCTTGTAAAGTATGGTTTAAGTATAAAGAAAACAACACTATTTGGGCCAGATATATGCAAAATATTTATTGTAAAAACTCTCATCCCCTACTCAAATGAAATACAAAAGGCTCTAGAACCTATAAGAGATTAAACATTATTAAACACATTATTGAACCATACATTAGCCATAAACTAAGAAATAAGAATGTTGAATTTTGGACTGATAAATAGTTTAGGAATAAACCATTAATTGATAAGATGTTGCAAAAAACTCATATTCGCCACCATGTCTCAAGAACCTAAAACCATTTCGCAGATTGGCTGGCCCGTTGGATCCTTAAGTGCAAAATGAAACAAGACTTCTTCAATAATATTCTGCATAATCCTCTTAGAACAATAACTCTCTTAGAAATTCTTGGCTTATGTTACTTAAGGACTGAACTATAACAATGTTACCTAAAACCTGTAATGTACATTAAATTTACTTATTCGTGCTTATTGTCAAGATCTTTCAGGTTCAATATATGGAAGCTGGTGTCAAATCAGAAGAGGAGAAGTTCTACTGAAAAGAAAGATAGCAAGCAATAGTGCTGAATCATATGGTGGCAAGTCTCCAGCATAAATCTAGTCCAAGACAAAAATGAGAAATTTTGTAATTTCAATAAGATTTCAAACTCTGAAATCTATTTAAAAAAATAAGATCATTTTTTTATTGTTACTATATATTTAAAATTGAATTAAACGATGATAAATTAAATTATTTTTTTTGGAATATGGGTATCCGTGTATAAGTAACAACAACCCAGATCTCTACAGTAGTATGATATTATCCGATTTGGCACCCGAAGGCCCGCACAGCTTTGCTTCTGGTCCATTTCCAAAAAATCTCAAACTAGTAGAGATATGTTTACCTACTATTGATCCTTCCCATGTTTAACCGATGTGAGATGTGGGATTTTGGTAGCCACTCTAACAAAATCGAATAACTTATATTGAGTAGTTAATCAAAATAGATTTGATTTTGAATTTGTGAATTTTTAATAATATTATAAATTAATAATTTTGTAGTTTTTTCTAAATTAAATTACAGTTAGATATCATGAAGAAACTATTTAATGTTCGGTAAAAAACATTTAATATTTTATATTTAGATATTTTTGTATTAAAAATTATATATTTGAATTTAATCAAAATATTTTTAAAAATATATAAAATATTTATATTTACATTATTAACTACATATTTAACAACGGTATTAAATTTTTCTTAAGCTATTGGTATTTTCTTTTAAAGTTTTTAATAAATATAGTTTTATAAAGATTTACTATATTTAAATATTTGTTATTAAATTTATATATCTATTATTAAATTTAATCCGTAAATCCTGTGATTTTTTACTCTTATATATTTATTTATTTATTTATTTAATAATCATCGTTTACATATATTTTAGAAAAAAAAAAACTATTTTTATCTAAAAATTCAGCTTCGAATTTAAATAGAGTACTGATTTGACTATATTTACATCCAATTAACCACTTTTATATAATTGGATAATTGGATCCCTAACTATTTAATCTGGTTATGAGGCAGATCATTGCAGTATGATCTGATGTTATATGGTATTGGAAGCTAAGATGATGAATACTGTCTTTATTTGGTAAGCAATAGCGTGCAAGCCTAATCAACATATCGCAACGTGTACATGTTTTCGTTGTGAATTTAGTCAAGAGAGACGTGCCATTTTAAGAAATCATTCTAGGCTAGGACTTCTCTCCGTAGCATATAAATATCTATATTGTTACCTGTCATATTTTTTGTTATATTGTTATAATATACATTTATATAATTTTATATATATATTTATATAGATGAAAATTCTATGCACATTGCCAAGGATAAAAATTATGCGGGCTAAAGCGAATTTTGAAGTATTAGTTGTAATACATAGTTTTGAGTTTAAATTAAGGTTATTAATTAAAACTATACGAAACTCATGTTTGCAACATATTTACTTTTATTTTAATAAAATTTTATTTGGTTAAAAAAAGGAAGGAGGATCTAGGTTTCAAGGGTAGTTGAGAAAAGATGGTTAGTTTTTTATTTTATGATAATCCATAGAAACCGTTAGAGATTGATAGTTGATTGAAGACTGTTATGTTGGAATATATTTATTTAATATATTTATAGACTAATAATAATTTGGACCGATATGCTAAATAAACATATTCGGTTATTGTCTTAAGGAAGTCCAAATTAAAAGTAGTCGAGTTAATTATTTAATTAACTAAATTGGACTTATGGGTAAAAAAGCGTTATGGGCTCAAGTGTGGTAACCGGGTTGAATTTGGGCAATGTGATGAAGAGGGCCCAAATCTCAACACTTAAGCCTGAATTAATAAATCAGGGATATAAATTGAATTATCAATTTATTGGGTTATGGTCCCGGACAGAAGGAAGTAACATAGGATGGGCTTTACAATGTTGGGCTTCACATTGTAAAATCTATAAATAAGGGGCTAGGTTTAGGTATTTCATCACTCTAAACCCTAATCAAAAATACGGCCGCTTCCTTAGTGTCTGGAAACGTGGAATCTCTAAAGAACGCAAAAGAACGCTAGAGAATACTAGATGGATAGCAGCAGGCAAACCCGTAAGTATTCTTGATTTTTTGTTTCTTCTATAGATGAATCTAACAAAATGGTTTTATTATTTTTTCCGCGATTTGTTATATATTATTTGATGCGATTTCGGATAATATATAACAATTGGTATCAGAGCCAGGTTAAACCCTTTTTGGATTCAGTAGAATAATCAAATTGAGTATTGATAGATAAAAACGCATGTTTTTCGTAATCGTAAAGAATCCATGTCATTGGGATTATGTGTTAATTGAATTGGTAGGGCATGGATTTAGGGATTGTATGAAAAGCATGTTATGTGATTTATTGTATTGAAACACATGTTTTATTATCAGTAAATTGCAATTTTTATAGATTGGGATTTTATTTTTATTTTTCGGGTAAAATTAGGGTTTATTGATGTCTGGAATTTTTCTCCCAAAATTAGCATCAAATCAACCCTAAAATAACGAATAAAATCAAAATTATTGGGACAGTGGCTCATCGACAGCTTAACCCCTGATGTTAACGCTGATCGAAGACTGTCCGCTGATTATCACGGTAACCGAAAAAAAAAAAACTACTGCAGCAATTTGCAGCTCGTTAGAAATTGCAGGGGCCTGCTGGAAATTATAGCAGGGACCTACTGCAATTTCAACAAGGGTCTGCTGAAAATTACAGCAGTGGCCCGCTGGAAATAACAGCAGGGCCTGCACTGCACTGCTGTGATGATTTTTTATTTTTTTTTTAAAAAAAAATTAATTTTTTTTTTTCGAAAGTACATATTTTGTTCGGAAATATATATATTGTATGTAAATTATTTCACAAGTATGTTGTGTTTGGCATGCAATTTTTTTTTGTATGTTTATTTGTGAATTAAATTGTGTGTGTGTGAATGATTAAATGACGATGCATGATTAGGGTTTCGTAGACCGGTAGGTGAAACTAAGAAATTAATTTAATCGGCCCTCCGGAAGGTTAAAATTAATTTTCTTAAGGATCTTAGGCTTCGAAAAGTTCGGGGATTAATTTAAATTCAAATATTATCGGCCCTCCGGAAGGTTCACGTTTGGGTTTAAATTAATCATGAACGGGAGAAAATTATTGAAAATGGTCTTTGTGCTGATTTTAATTTTAATTAGATGAAATCGGCCCTCCGGAAGGTTTCATCGGTACTTAAGGATAAATTAAATTCAGCCTTACGATTTTTGATTTTAAGTAGGTGAAATCGGCCCTCCGGAAGGTTTCACCGGTACTTAAGAAAATCAAATTATGGTTATTTTAATATATGTAAATGACATCGGCCCTCCGGAAGGTCTCATTGGCAATTAGAAAATTAAAATAATGATCATAGTATTTTTCTCAAACTCATAAAATTTCATGTTAATTTGATTTGCCCTCCGGTATCTATTATCAATGAATTTTATGTTTTACATGTATTTGTCATGTTTATGCACATGTTTTCAGTTATATGTCAAAATGCTAGATGTGCTTTGTGTTGTTTGTTCCTATTATAGTATCCATGGGTTACAATTTGTTGGGGAATCGTCCACCAACGTTGGATTGTTCGGACTTCCAATCGTAGAAGGAAGAAATGTTGCTGTTTTTATCTGTACATGATTACGACTATGCATTGTTAACTCCCAAACCATCTCCCCTTAGTCCGGAAAGTACACCGGATGAAACTAAGGCTGGTGAAAAGTGGGAAAGGTCAAATAAGTTATGTATGGCGCTCTTGTTACAGGGAATAGCAGTAGCATTGCGTGGGGCTGTCCCTAAAGGTGTTACCACTGCCTCGGTCTTTCTCACGGAGATTGAGAAAGCCTTTGCCAAAAAAAAAATGAAAATGAAAATGAATAGGTAGAGATGCAGCGTTTGCTCATCGAGCTAGCTACCAAAAAAAAAAAGTATAATGGCAAAGGTAAAATCCGGGAGCACATTCTGGGAATGTTGATGATTTGCCAAAAGTTAAAGGCAATCGGTTTAGACTTACCTGAGGAATGCATAGTGGGATTCACATTTCATTCGCTGCCAGACCGGTTTAAGTATTTCCAGTCCACCTAT
Organism: Limnanthes douglasii subsp. nivea; assembly: GCA_036936605.1. NCBI lineage: Eukaryota > Viridiplantae > Streptophyta > Magnoliopsida > Brassicales > Limnanthaceae > Limnanthes > Limnanthes douglasii. The sequence goes on along the minus strand of JAUPFV010000002.1, from coordinate 200,557,807 downwards.
AACTGCATGCGAGAAAAGTGGAATATCAATGAATTGATTTCCCACGCTGCACAGGAGGAGGAAAGACTTAAAGAAAGACTTAAAGGCACAGCGCTTGAGGCTAATGTGATTACATCACCAAATAATGCAGGACCTAAGCGGAAGGCATATGGCAAAGGACCAGGTCAAGGTTCGGTCAACAAGAAAGGTATAAGGCCCTGGACAAGTTCATAACTTTTAAGACCGAGGTTGAGAAACAACTTGGTAAAAGCATTAAGACCGTTAGATCTTACCGTGGTGGTGAATACTATGGTAGATATGACGGATCGGGTGAACAACGTCCAGGTTCCTTTGCACAGTACCTAGAGAAGTGTGGAATAGTCCATCAATACACTATGCCTGGTTCACCTCGCATGAACGGTGTATCTGAGAGACGGAACCGAACACTAAAAGATATGGTTAGAAGCATGATAAGTCACTCATCTCTACCATTATCTCTCTGGGGGGAAGCCATCAAATGTGCCGCTTATATACTCAATCGAGTACCCACAAAGGCTACTGTTAGGACTCCATATGAGCTTTGGAACGGGCGTAAACCTAATTTAAAGCATCTGCATGTGTGGGGTTGTCCAGCTGAGGCGAGGCCTTACAAACCTCAAGAAAAGAAACTGGACCCAAAAACAGTTAGTTGTTTCTTCATAGGTTATTCCGAACATTCTAGAGGGTTTAAGTTTTATGATTCTCTCACTGGTACAATATTTGAGACAGGAACGGCCAAGTTTCTAGAGGATGTTGAGTTTGGGGGGAAGAATAAGGGAACATATGTTGATTTTGAGGAAGAATCCATAAAGATTCATGAAGGTTTTAATAGGGATACTGAGATATCTGAAGATTGGGCGGTAATGCCAATCATTTCGATCCCATTAGAACAAGGTAATCCTCAGATTAACACTGATGCTCCACTTGAGGGTTCTAACCAGGATACAGAGATTCAAGTAGAACAAGAGGAACCTCAAGATAATCTTCCACAAGGGAATCAAAATGACATTGTTCATAATGATCAAACTCTACCTCCTCAAGAAGTGCAACAGGAGGAAATAGTGCCATTAAAAAGGTCCACTAGAGAAAGGAAGAGTACTATAGGTCCAGAATTTATAGTATATCTTCAGGAGCATGATGAGTTATGTGTTGGAACTGTAGATGATCCCTCATCCTACAAACAGGCCATGGCAAGCTCTGAATCTCAAAAGTGGATTGACGCTATGAAAGAAGAGTATAAATCAATGCAGGATAATGCGGTATGGGATCTTGTCCCATTACCTGAAGGAAAAAAGGCAATTGGTTGTAAATGGGTTTACAAAACCAAACGCGATTCCCTGGGTAATGTGGAAAGACATAAAGCACGTCTTGTAGCAAAAGGTTATACTCAGCGTGAAGGGATTGATTTTAAAGAAACTTTCGCTCTAGTATCGATGAAGGATTCCTTTAGAACAATCATGGCATTAGTTGCACATTTTGACCTTGAGCTTCATTAGATGGATGTTAAGACCGCTTTTCTCAATGGTAATATTGAGGAAACGATCTACATGATGCAACCAGAAAACTTTGTAGAAAGTAACTCAAAAGATCTGGTTTGCAGACTTAAGAAATCCATTTATGGGCTTAAACAAGCTTCTCGTCAATGGTATCACAAATTCCTTGAGGTGATAGTCGGTTATGACTTTGAGATCAACTCGGTTGAGGATTGTGTTTATCACAATTTCAGTGGGAGTAATTTCATATTTCTTATATTATATGTGGATGACATATTGCTTGCCTCGAACAATAAGGAATTGTTACACACTACAAAAAGATTTCTATCAGACAAGTTTGATATGAAGGATCTTGGTGATGCCAGTTTTGTGTTAGGAATCCAGATATATCGAGATCGTTCTCGTGGTATTCTTGGATTATCACAAAAAGCATACATTAAAAGTGTGTTACAACGTTACGGATTGGCAGATTGCAAACCCCTAAGTACCCCTATAGCAAAGGGTGACAGACTTAGTCCGAGTCAATGTCCTAAGACAAAACTTGAGATTGAGGAAATGAAAACGGTCCCTTATGCTTCTGCAGTTGGGAGTTTAATGTATGCTCAAGTTTGTACTAGGCTGGACATTGTCTTTGCTGTAAACAAGTTGGGGAGATATGTTAGTAACCTAGGAATGGATTACTGGAAAGCAGTTAAAAGAGTACTCCGATATCTGCAAGGAACAAAGGGGCACATGTTGACATATAGGAAGTCGGATAAACTGGAGATCATCGGGTATTCCGACTCAGATTTTGGTGGATGCGCAGACACATTAAAAGTATGTCAGGCAACATATTCTTATTGGCTGGAGGTGCAATATCCTGGAAAAGTGTAAAGCAAACACTTATTGCATCGTCCACCATGGCAGCAGAATTTGTTGCATGCTTTAAGGCATCAAACCAGGCACTATGGCTGCGGAATTTTGTTACTGGATTACGTATTGTATAAGGGATAGAAATCCATATGAGGTTATATTGCGATAACAATTCCGCAGTGCAGTACTCTAACATCAACAGAAGCGCATCTAAATCCAAACACATAGACATAAAGTTTATGTCTGTTAAAGAAAGAGTACAGATGGGTCAGATAAGTATAGAGCACATCAGAACAAACTCCATGATAGCAGATCCTCTAACAAAGGTGGTTTTGCCTAAGGTTTTCCAGGGACACACCATCAGTATGGGTGTAGTTGATTTAGAGGATTTTTAGTTTCAGTGGGAGAGTTTGTAATAGGATCTGATGTTGTATTTTGCAGTATTGTGCACATTAAAGTTTATTGCAATATATATGCTTGGAAATATTTATTGATATCTGTACTGTATTGGATCTCCAAAAGTAGGAACCATTTAAGAGTAGATATGTACGATTACAAGCCATATTACTCTTAGACCACCCTCCATAATTGGCCCAAGTAATTGATTGATTATGGTAATGTGATTACTGTTGCATCCTATTGTTCACATTACGAGAAAGAGGTCTTTAGTCCTTTATTATTATCAATCATGTACGAGGTTGTACCGTTTGCCCATTGACAATGAATATAGGGATCCCATTAAAGTTGAATATGTATTCTTGAGTAGCATATGACGGTCCAAGTGGGAGATTGTTGGAATATATTTATTTAATATATTTATAGACTAATAATAATTTGGACCGATATGCTAAATAAACATATTCGGTTATTGTCTTAAGGAAGTCCAAATTAAAAGTAGTCGAGTTAATTATTTAATTAACTAAATTGGACTTATGGGTAAAAAGGCGTTATGGGCTCAAGTGTGGTAACCGGGTTGAATTTGGGCAATGTGATGAAGAGGGCCCAAATCTCAACACTTAAGCCTGAATTAATAAATCAGGGATATAAATTGAATTATCAATTTATTGGGTTATGGTCCCGGACACAAGGAAGTAACATAGGATGGGCTTTACAATGTTGGGCTTCACATTGTAAAATCTATAAATAAGGGGCTAGGTTTAGGTATTTCATCACTCTAAACCCTAATCAGAAATACGGCCGCTTCCTTAGTGTCTGGAAACGTGGAATCTCTAAAGAACGCAAAAGAACACTAGAGAATACTAGATGGATAGCAGCAGGCAAACCCGTAAGTATTCTTGATTTTTTGTTTCTTCTATAGATGAATCTAACAAAATGGTTTTATAATTTTTTCCGCGATTTGTTATATATTATTTGATGCGATTTCGGATAATATATAACATGTTAATCATGAAAAAAATGAGAATTTTTTTCTCCAAGTTTATCTAAATCATCTGCAAATATGGATATTCATGTGAGTTCTTACCCAGAAAACACAGAGTATCCTGCTTTATATCTTAGAAAAACAGAGAACCAATCTCTGCAAAATGTTCTTCGCGATGATCAAAACCCGTTGATCTGTAATCAAATAACAAATGTTATAGATAACCCAACTTTTGAAGAATTAAAGAAGAACAATAAGCAAGAAACGACTCAAGTTAATCAAAACAAAATGACTTACGATGATCTGTTCAAAAGAAAACAAGAGACAAAGATTTACAATGATCCAATGATCTCGAGAACAGAAAATCAAATTAGTATAAGATTTGATTACAAAGATCAATCAAAACTGAAAGAAACTGCTAAGAAAACTCTCGGGAAATTTTCAACTGTTAAACCATCTACTGAAGTAATAAGAAGATTCCTGGACAATTTAAACTTCCCAAGCGGTTACAACCTTACTCATTGGGATTATAGACACATCTTAATTGAATTTAACAATAAAGATGATATCAGAAGGCTCAGGAAGATAATTGTTTGGAATATTGGATCAAGAATTATGAGATTGTTGAAATGAATGCCTCAGTTTAATCCAGAGGTGGAATGTCCAATAACCTTTGTTTGGGTGATTCTACCTAACATGCCTGAATATATGTATAAGGAGGAAAGTCTTTAGTATATATGCAAAGCTATTGAAACACCTCTAACTATCTGGGTAGTAAAATGTGGATTGAAATAGATGTCTCCAAGAAACCAATAAACAAAGTATAGATCAATTTTCGAGATGAAGAGGGTTATTGGCAAGAAGTAAGATACAATGGGCTACCAACTTACTGCAATACTTGTTTTCACCTGGGGCATGATTTGTGAAGCTGCAAAAAATATCATGAAAATCAATACTTGAAGAAAGAAGTGAATGTTGAATCCAGTGAATCAAATAAAAAGGAAACTACAATGAGTAATTCTCCAGAATCTATCAAAATCAATTCTATGGTTATTAAAGTTAAAGGTGCCGAATCTACATCAAACAATATCTTAATCCATGAGTCAAGCAAGATAACAAGAAGAGTTGAAAAAGATAGTATTTCAACTATGATGAAAAAGCAGGAACATAATTATAACCTGGAAGATTGTAACAACAACAACAACAGTATACCATGTGAAGAAGCTTCAGGACTAAAGCTTAACAATGAAGTGAAAAATGCTGAGATGATTGAAACACTTTAAACTATTGAAAATGAAACTATTTTTGGATTAATCAAAGACTCTGAAACATACCATGAAACCAACAATTATCCTGTAAAAGACAGTATTTGAAATATACTTAGCTTACCAAAGCTAAAGTTAACTGAAACAATAAGGGAAGGCAAAATGGTGGACAAGAAAAAGGTTTAAAAAAACCAAAAGTTGGAAGGCTAAAGGTTCATTTTCCACAAAAAATATGCAGTTGAAAGGGTCTGTTAAACCCATTCAATCACATTCCAAATGATCATAAAAATATTCAACTAGAATGTAAGAGGGATTGGGAATAATATGACTCTCACAAGATTAAACTATCTAAAAAATGCTGAATGAATATCTTTTATGGCTCTGCAAGAACCATTAATATCTAACTCAAGGCTGCATGTGATTGCTAAAAAGTTGAGATTTGAAGGTTATACTGGCAACAAAAACAATAAGATATGGGTTTTGTGGAATACTGATTATGAAGTGGATATATTGTTGGATGATGAACGGATACTGCATTTAAAGGTGAAGTATACTCAGCTACCTAAAAGCTTTAGAGTTTTGTTGTGTATGGTTAAAACAGAAAGGGTCAAAGGTCTTACTTATGGGAGAATTTAAGAGCTATTGATGAAGAAACAAAAGAATGGATCATATTGGGGGATTTCAATACTATATTGAACTCTGATGAAAAATTTGCTTGCACTTCAAATTGTATAAAAAGGGTTGCCGCAAGGAATGACGTCGTAGCTCCTGCAAATACCGTTTTAATTGAATCGACCTATAGGTGGAGGAAGCAACTGCCAATAGCATAAAGAATTTTAACAATATAATGTTTGAATGTCACTTAAATGATGCAGGGTACTGAAGAGAATAAATACCATGAACAAATGGTAGGAAATAGATTAGGCTTGACAGACTTTTGTACAAAAATTCCTGGTTTAATTATTTTTAAAACACTACAATCAAGCACCTCTCTAGATATTGCTCTGACCACTCACCAATCATCATCTTTCTATATGTTAACAAAGGCCAAATGAAACCTTCTTTCAGATTCTTGAACATGTGGACAAGACATCATGGTTTCATGGATATTATCAACAAAAGTTGGGTTGAAGACATCCAAGAAAATGTTATTTTTAGATTCTGGGGAAAGATTAAAAGATTGAAGACTGACTTAAAAAGCTGGAACAAGAATATCTTTGGAAACGTTTCCAACTCTATAAAGCAGATAAAAGATGAAATTCTTTATAGATAAGCTAATTACCAAATCTCAAACTTAACTGATGATAAGCTTCTTCTGGATAAAGCTAAGAGTACTCATGTTGAGCTTTTAGCAAGAGAAGAAATCTACTGGAGTCAGAAATTTCACTCCAATCGGATAAAGGATGGAGACAAGAATATTGTTTCCTTCCACAACTTTGTGAAACAAAGAAGGAAGAAAAACAGTATTCACAGAATATGGGATGGATCTAATTGGATTGAGGATAAGAAGATGATAGGTGACTCTATCGATAAGTATTTCACAAGTGTCCTTGCTGAAGAGACTACTTCAACAGAAGATGAAGAAATATTTAATCTGATACCTAAGATGGTCTCAAATTAGGACAATAAAATGCTAATGGTTATCCGTAACAACGAAAAAATTAAAAATGTTACTAACTCTTTAAATTTTAAAGGTGTTGCAGGACTTGATGGGTTTAATGGACTCTTTTTCAAGTATTGCTACAACATAATCAATGAGGATCTCTGTGAAGCAGCTAGGGAGATTTTCAAAGGTAATTTCATTCCACAACTTCTATCTGCCTAATACCAAAGACTGATTCACCTAAGAGCTGGAAGGAATATAGACCCATTAGCCTTACAACTATTTTTAGTAGGATTGTTTCTAAGGTGATAAACCAAAGACTTGCAAAAATTCTACCCAACATAATTTCTAATGAGCAAGCTGCTTTTACCAAGAAGAGAAGCATTCATCAAAATATTTTAATAACAAAAGAGCTTTGCTATGATCTAAACTACAAAACTAGAGGTAAAAATGGTGAAAGTTGATATTTCAAAAGCTTTTGACAAGCTCTCTCACAAGTTTTTGTTAAAAATTCTTGCTGCCTTTGGATTTGGTAAAACAAATTTGGATTTAATAAGCAAGAATATCAAGAACAATTAGTTCTCCATCATGATTAACGGTGAGCTCAAAGGTTACTTTAAATCCACTAAAGGCTTAAGGCAAGGAAATTTTTATCTCCAAGCCTTTTTATTATAGCAGATGAGTATTTTATCAGAGGACTAAAGGAACTTACAACTCAAAACAATACTACAAGATACAAGATAGAGGGGGGTTGGAATATACCTTGCTTAGCATTTACAAACGACTTAATTGTTTTCAGTCAACAAGATCCAAAAGTTTCTGGTGCACTATAAAGAAAGATCGGGGCAGGAAATAAATATAGATAAATCCAAATTCTATACTTTCACAATTATGAATAAATAAATAATCAATAAACTTGAACAAGTTTTGGAGTTTAAGTATAGTAAACTGCCAATGAAGTACTTGGGAGTGACTATAAGAACTGACAATAAAACAGCAAATTATGAAGGGTTGGTGAATCAAATCAGAGCCAAGATATTATAGCGGGATAACATTTTTATTTCATTTGGAGGAAGACTTGTCCTGGTATAGAATGTATTGAACATTATCCCTTTATACACTATGTAGTCTTCTGTAATTCCAAAGTCCACAATTTAAAGAATATAAACTTATTGTAATAAGTTTTTATGAAGTTCAAAAGAAAGTTGTAGAGCAATCTCCTGGTCTTCATGGACTAAAATATGCAAAACATATGAGGAGGGAGGGTGAACCTAAGAAGATTGGAGGATATTCAAGAAATATTTTCCTACAAGCTTTGGTTCAACTTTCGAGACCAAAAGTCTCTTTGGTCTCACCTGATGAAGTCTATAAACAACCACAAATTTCATCATTTAACTTCTCTAATTCCAAGCAAAAGATCAAATATTTGGGACAGAATGGTAAAGATCAAAGACAAGGCAGAAAGGATGATTTACTGGCAAGTTGGGGAAGGAGACATGAAATTCTGGATTGACAAATGGTGTACTACCAAACCTTTCATTAATCTGGACTCTGAAGTGGATAAAACCTGGTATACACCTAAACAAGTTAAAAACTTATTGGGAAAATGGTGGCTGGAAAAATGACTGTCTGAGGAACTACTTCTCTTTTACCACAATTGAGAAAATATGAATGATCAAGTTGATTAACAATAAAGATCAGATAAAATGGGCTTTGTCAAAATCAGGAGAATTCTTTACAAAAGACACTTGGGATACCATAAGAATGAAGTCTAACAAATCTAACTTGTTCAAAAAGATTTTGAACACTATCAGTCCTAAAATGTGTTCCTTTTAATCTGAAGGGTAATTCAGAATTGGTTGTTTATTGATCCTAATATGCAGAAAAAGGGTTTTCAACTTGGATCAAGATGTCAGCAATGTGAAAACTCAGAAACTATGGCTTATGTCGTTGTACAATGTACTAATGCCTGGGAAACTTGGTCCTACTTTGCTGCTACCTTCAGAGTTCTCATGAGCAGAAATATATCATATTCTCACATGCTAAGAAACTGGTTCTGGTCAACAACAAAAGACACCCACATAAGGACTGTTCTTCCAGTATTAATAACTTGGGTAATTTGGTATGCTAGAAAAAAGAAAAAGCATGAAGGTAACATTGTCACAACGGAGACTATGATCGACTATGTAATAACTATTCTGACATCTCTGGATCAAAATCATCTTTTGAAAAGAAAGCATTGGGGTAAGGGCTTAAACAATTATATGCAACTAGGATGTGTTAATCATCTAAACAAGCCTAGATTATTTTTGTCACTCAAATGGAATCTCCCTAAGAAAACGAAATACAAGCTTAACATTGATGGGACCAACAGTTTTAAAGGTAAAGCTTTTGGTGGAGAAATTATCAGAGATCAAAATGGTGAAATGATCTTTGCATTTGGAAGAATTTACAGGCACCAAACTCATCCCACTACTAACCTCACATCTACCAGGATGGACCAGCAACTCAACTACCTCACATCTACTAACAAATAAACCAGACTAATAATAATTCTTACATTCGGCTACAAAGTGGCTAGAAAGTAGATGCCTCCACCAAAATCAGAGAAAAATGACCACATATCTTAATGATTAAACACCTATCGACTTAGAATCTTCATCGGCTCTACATATATTATTTGAAGACCTGTCACCGAAGTTTAATCGTAAAATACATAAGTATAATCATGAAGAGGATCAAAGTAGCACATAGAGTAGTTTAAAAGTGACATGTTGTAATTTGAAGAATATGGCAACGTTTTATGAAATGCATTATTAATGGCCTTTAGGGATAATTCTTTGACATGGTTTGAAAACCTTCCTCCGATTTGTATTAAAATCTGTAAGATATTCCAGTACCTTCAACAATCAAATTATTGGTTCAAAGTCATCAAAGGATATAATGGTTATAATATAAATTGTAAGTAGTAGCCGAATGCGAGTTTGAGTGACTACACAATAAGATTTGTAAATATTAGAAAAAGAGGCTGCAATATTGCCATAAATTGGTAGCAGTTGCTACTTACAGACATGGAATTTCGCCGGGACTTCTAACCGAACACATTATGAAGAAAAAAACACCCAAATTTATAGATTTAATGGCTTAAGTATAGCATTAGATAAAATTGGAAGAGACTGTAAGAGTAAGGATAGATCCAGACACTACGGTTCTAAGACTTTACCCCCACTACCATCCATTAACAAATACTTGTGAACCATTGTTTATTGCACATGTTAACTTCCACTTTCAAGTATAATAACCCTGAGTCTCTCCACGACTAATTAACATTACAATCAAGGCTAAAATTCAAGAGAAAAACTTATAAGCAACAAAAATAATAACTAAAATAGTAACCAAAGGCAAGAAAAGTTGAACAATATACCTTACCCAAACTGGTAATTTAGGGGTTATAAGTGATAGGGACATATATGATAAGTATCAGAAACCATAAAAGACGATGTATGTTAAAGAGCATAGAGATACAATTAATTATGTAAATTTTATCATGATATCGGATGTTATACACGTGATTAGTGGGCTTTGAGATATGTAGTCCAAAACATGATGGATGAAGAAAAACTCTCATATTTTATAAACAAACATTCAAGGGGTAAGCCGAGACATGTAGTAGCAAAACAACAACCCCCTGCAAGGTAGGAAAGACAAGTTGCAACAGGGACCGATGAACCAAGAGCTCTGGAAAACAATGTAACTATATATAAAGAGGAAAATATGTAGATCCCTAATAAACATAGTATTTGCTAGATGATACTCACTCTATAGAATTTTTAAAAAGTCTATAAAAAGTCATATAAAAGATTTGATGGTTTAATATCATAGATAAATATCAGCCCATGTGTATACAAATCTGTATCTAGTGCGAGGATTCTTGGATGATGATCTACGAGGATTTGTATCACGGCATCAAGATGAAATACTAATTTACAGTGGAGCTAACTGGTGTCAAAGTCAATAGGGTGATGATTGATACAAAAAAATCTTAACAAACATTGCATTTAAAAGAACATATGATAATATAAAAGGTTCCCCACTCATTATACCACTTGAGAGAACTCTAGTTGGGTTCACTGGAGCATATGAAAAATATAAGGAGAGAATAAATTTGGATTTGGCACTGGAAAGACAAAAATTTAGGAACAAAGTCCAATATTTATTCATGATTGTACACATAAATTATACATATAATATGATTATATGAAGATCATGGTTGGATCACAAGCATGTTATAGTTTATATAATGGATAATTACCACATGTATATTGTGAATAGAAATAAAGGAGTAATCAGAAAGAACCAATAAAATTAAATGGGGTGTTATGCGACTTTCTTTACTTTAAAAAGATAACAATAAGAAGAATACCATGTCATCTTTGATGATATGGATGACCTAGACGGGCCCCTCATCTTATTAAGAATGAGGATGAATTACAAAGCATACAGATGGAAGAAAGCAAAATCTTGAGACTTTATCATGACATACATACTAACCTTAGGTGTAAACATGTTTTCTTGAACTTCTCATGAAGTAACATGTGTCCCAACAGAAGTTATGTGTTATAATCTATCCATCGAATAGTAGGTTTCACCGAATAAGAAAAATATGATATTATACTTCCAATAAAACAAATAGAAGCAACAGTAAAGGAAGTAGATTGACTAACAACAAGAGGTAATATTAGGAAATCTTACTATTCAATGTGGACAACAGATCAATGCTAATAAAGAAAAAATGGAAAGTGAAGAATATATATGTACTTTACAGATTTAAACGAATAATATCTGGATAATACATTTCCTTTTCCAAGAATTGATTAAATTGTGGATGCACCTTGATGGAATAAGATGATATTTTTTATAGATGCCTATTGAGGATACAACCAGAACTAAATGTATGAAGATGATCATGAGCAGATTAGCTTTTATAACTGAGAGATGACTTTAATGTTACATATTTACTCATTTTAGTAAGATATGTTGATGTTTCACATCTTATTTATGTTTCTCACTTCTATCTTTTACTCACTTAAGGCTCGATGTAAAATATTTTTTAGTATTGTTAGCTTGACATACCCTTTAGCTATTTTTTATAAATATCAGGTGTTGTAACAACACCTCAAGTACACATTAGTTTGATTTATATTATAATAAATTTGATATATATTTTATTATATAACATGGGATTTTCCAAAACAATTCTAAACACGATATATTTTAGGGCTAAAGAATGTTAGAGCTATATAACAGTAACTTATCAAAAAACCCTTTGCAACACAACTTAACCAAAACCTACAAGCCTACATTGATGATATACTATTCATCATCATTCAAGATGAATATCACTTGGCTAACTTACGTGAAAAGTTTGTATACCTTAGAGAAGTTTACCTTTGATGTAAGCTCTGGAAATTTATTAGGCTACATGATTAGTGAGAATTTTATAGAAGCTGATTATACTTAGCTCTCAAACATAACTATAATGGATTCTTCTAGAAACATAAAAGATGTTCTAATAGTAGAAAGAAGATTAGCTTAACTAAATAGATTTATCTCAAGATCTTTAGGTAAATATCATCGTTTTTTTCAAATTCTAAAAAAACAGAGAGGTTCAACCAGAATCTAGTTTGTGAATAGGCTTTCAACATTATAAAAAGTCATTATTCCTTTACTTAGTAGTTATATATTTTATTGTTCGTATTAATAAGAGAAGAATAAAATGAGTCCAAGGCCATATATAATATAAGAAAGTTCATATTGGATGTTAAAACTATATATTTATAATTAGAAAAGCTTGCTTTAGCTTTGGTTGATGTACTTACGAGATGAGGCCTTAATTTCAGGCTCATATAATTGTAGTATGAACCCCCCCCCCCCCTCGCGCTTAGAAGTTTAGTATAATAGCTAAATGTGTTTGTAAGGTTGACTAGATGGTTAGTCGAGTTAAGATATTACAACATAAAGTTCAGACTAAGAACCATAATAAAGGTTCACCCTTGGAAAATATACTAAGAATATTCTAGTTAATGAGACCTAAACTTCCACAAGAATAAAAAAAACAACTTACCAAGTCAAAACGGATGGAAGAAGTAACAACTTTTGCGCATGAGCAGGAGTTCAACTAATATATCCATCATAAGAAACTCTGAACCAATCTATAAAATTTGGTTTCTTTGCTTCTAATAACGAAGCAGAATATGGGGTTTTAATAGCGATAATTCAGCTAAAAAATATTTTTGGAGATAAAAAAGTAAAACTTTTTAGAGACTATCAGTTAGTGGTCAACTAGGCTTTAGGACAAGCATATGATAAAAAGTAAAACCTCATCCAGTATTTAAAAGAACTTTGATGCAAAATAACTCTATTTGAGTGAATCATCTTTGAGCAAATGTCGAGGGAAGAGAAAGAAACCGTTGATGTTTTAGCTTCTTTGGTTTGTGAAAATTTAACACCATGGGTAATTCTCCAATATAAACCATCATTACCCTACCAACGAGTTCTGATCAATAATCTCGACATCAGGGGTCATGATCATTTAAGGGGATGAAAAAGAAAAGATTAGAGAACATCTATAAAAGTACATGGTATAATGAAGGTTTTTTAAAATAAAGGCCGAAGTTATACACATGAAAATAAAATCAACAAGATATGTGTGGGTAGTTAATACTTTGTTCAAACAAAGATTCAGTAAAACCTTGTTTAGCTGTATTGGTTTTGACAAAGCATTTGTTATAGTACAAGACTTTATAATGGAAAAAGGTATTAACTATAGCTACAACGCATTACACAAAAGAATTTTGCTATAAGTGTATCATATCATGTTTATTGATTTACCATCACAAAACTTCAAGAAGCTTATGATTTCATTAAGGAAAAAAATCCAAGTGAAGAATAATTCCAAAAGTAATCCCAAAGACTCTAAGAATCTTTTACATCTATGAAATATAAAATATAATTTTGGGATCATTCCAAAAGTAGAAGCATTAGAACTTTTGGACAACCAAAAAAAAAGAAAAAGATAATCAATGATTATTTTAGAAGTAGTCCTCAACACTTCAAGGAGCCTTAGCACCCTTCAAACAAACCAAAATATAAGTCCGTGATGATTCAAAAACTAATCCTTGCACTGCAGGAGTCCAAGTATCCCTCTATTGAAAAATGTTATGTGTGGGATGATTTCGAAAATAATCCTAAATGCATCAAGAAGTCATGAAATCTTCAAAAAACGGATATATATATATATCAAAGAGGGAGCTCACGAGTTCTTTCTGAAAAAGTCTATACTTATGATAATTGATCGCTATGTTTAAATGAAATAAGTCTAGGTATGATTGTTATTTCTTCTGAAAACCAAAAAACAATAATTAAAGGATAAAAAAATTAAAAAAAAAAAAATCCTTAACATAATGAAAATAAATACAACACATACCATAAGAAAAACAAGTACAATTAAAAAAGTAATTAGATTATTCTCAAGCCAAAGCAAGAAAAAAGAATATAAGTTACTACAAATTTCTGCAATTGGCGGGGATATGGTTTAATTAAAAAGTCTTACAGTTTATCAAAACAAAAATCAAATTGAAACTATGGAAGAAGTATAGATTTCTCAGCTTAAACAACAACTTTAAGGAGTAGAGTAAGAGCAACAACAGTAATTTACTTAGAGGAATAAACAATAATCACTTGGACAAAAGGGCATTAGTTGGACCCACAACACCAACATGAGAAACTTCTTCAAGTGCAGTACCCGAATCATAAGGTCCACTGACCTTTTGATTCTTAACTTCAAGAAGAAGATTGATAACTCGAAATACATATTTCTGAACAGTTTAAAGAGACCCACTTTCTCGTGAAGAACTTGTCCAACTAACATCCTATGGCCTTTAATCATGATGGATGTAGTGCCATATGGAATCCAAGTTCAACTCTGGAAAGTCTTTATCGAAGCAAAACACCAAATTATTATTATGTTTTTTTGCTGTTTCTTCAATAATTTTTTCCATGCGACCTTTTACATCTTTCTCAAATAAAACATGCTCAAGATGCTAAACCTCGAGTATCTTAGTTAAACTGCTTTTGTGAGTAAAAGCTTCATTTAGACTTTTCTGCATATTTTCTTTTTCAGGTTCGACGTTCTTCACAAATACATCATGCTCTCTCTGCTCAGTGGCCCAATGATTTTGTTATTTTTTAGATTTAGCATTATAATTCCTTGACTCACAAGAAAAAAAATCAATAATGATATATTTGACATACGATAAGTCTTTGATATGTGTTCAAAACTTATGAGAACAATAAAGCTTCTTTTCAGCATATTTTAGCTCAATTTTAAGTTTTATCTTTAATATTGTTTTTGTTTGCACCTCAACTCTTAAGTGTGTCTCAGTTTCGATTTTGGACTGAATGTCAACTTTCAACTTCTCAGCGATCTCTATTTTGGCACATATTCAGCTTTCAGGTCTTGACCACTTATGAATGGTTTTGATATAACTTCTATTAATGGTTGAAGGTCATAAATAACTAGGACTATATTTTCACAAGCTTGATGCACTAGTACAAAAGCATTATAAAAATACTGGATAAATGAAAATAAATTAAAGTTAATATACATAGACATAAGGTATAAAAAATTGGCAGAGACTTACGTTAACTCCCAATTACCCACAGTTTCATCTTTTTCGTTGATAACTTTATATGAGTAAGATGGGTTGGTAGTATTCTCATGTGATTCGAGGTAAAAAGGCTAAATATTTCTGACACTTTCACAATAGGGAAATTCCTAAGTGTGGAAACATGAGAAGTTTCAGTAAAAATGAAATCAACATTAAATTGACCACTAATGTGTCAAACGGAGTTCCCGCGACTATAAAAGAATGATTGTCCAAAATATCAACAATTTTTTTAGAAAAACTGATATATACCCTACTATTATTGTTAACAATTTCAGTGAGTGAATAAAATTCATCAACCAAGGTAAGCTATAATATCAAGTGTTGACTCATTATCAATAAACTTCTCAACCCTTGTTATTTTTTTTCTTATAGATTCTAACAGAAAATTTATTTTTACACTTTGGTTGAAGTTATTCCTTCAAACAAAGGCTGAAGTTGGAAACAACATTAGAAGTTGTATATGCTTAAAGGTATCAAGATCTAATATATGAGATCCATCACCTATCTTTATTTTTCCCTCCCCAATACAAAGATGAGACTTCTTTAGATTTTGAGAACCACCCTCAGTTGTAACAACATATTTATTTTTTGAAAATAAATATTATCATAAAAAAAAATAAAGCCTACTTGAAAAGGACATCTCCAACAACAACATATCTTAGAGCATAATGTTTGACAGCAACAAGGTATGTTGGACCGGAAGGAGCATCGGCAGAAACTACAATAAAAATAACTTGTATGAAGGATATTTTGTTGCAATGATATTATAACATAAATATGTTAACAGATTAACAGCCAAAGTCTTAAGAACCAAAGTATCAACAACCAAAGTCTCCAAAGTCTTGGGAATCAAATTCTCTACAACCAAAGCCTCGTAATTTTAATATGTCGACAAATTTGGTTGAAGAATAATTGTCAAATTCTCTACAACCAGTTCTTGTTCTAGACAATACGATTCAATCTTCTACCAAGCAAGTTGAAACGTCTCTAGTAACTTGGGTCTTAGTCACAAAGGATCTCTGAACAAGTTTTTTAGGAAAAGATTATTTAACATTAATTTTATTCATCTTAGAATTATCATTATTAAAATATTTAGAAAGATGGAGACTTATTTTAACAATCACAATGTCGGTTGCCACACCCAAGACTGAAGTTGCAGCAACATTGGCATGTTTAGGCCACAACGATTATAGGCACTAGAGTGCCCATATAATCATGAAACGATATTGTAACCTATTTGACAAGTTTAACACACTATTTCTTAGCATGAATGCCCATATCCACGAAGCAAATATCAATATATGTGCATATGATAGAAAAAGAAACTGCATACTTATAAGCATTATGAATAAAGAAGAAAATCGAACAAAACTAAATGCGAACAATAAAAGACTTATATGCAAGTGTCCAGGCATGGGAACATATGAGTTGCTCCTCATTCTTATCTCTCTTATTTATTTTCAAATTTTAGGAATTTATTGAAGAATTTTAGCATTTGATTAAATAGTAAAAGAAATGAAAAAAGTACATGGTAGAAATGTTAGCCAATGCCTAAAAATTATGAACCTTAAACCTTCAATACACGCATCGGGAAAGAATAATGATGTTCGTCAACGTCCTCCATACAATGGGACATATGTAAGTTTCTTGAATAAAACTCAACAAATCCTTGTTAATGAGGACTTCTAGCCCAATATAAAATATATAAGTAAACAATTCATCTTCATTTTGGGAACCTAATATGAATATTAGAATGAATTATATATTCATAAATCTTATCGTCCAATATTTCTCTTTTGTAAACATATATGTATCTAGTCAAGATCCTAGTTTCTCTAGAGCTCAAGTAATTCCTCACAAAGTGAATATATTCATGTGCAAAATAAAAAACTCGATCAATATTTATCGAAGCTAGAGTAGATAAAGTCTCTACCCTAGGTTTATTAAGAGATATTCCAAATTTTACAAGGTGAGGAGAAGAACCAACACTCTCAAATGTAATAAGATTATGATCAGCTCAGAGAAGCAATGATATTACTTGTATGGGAGAAATATTAAGGGAATAATTTGCAGAAGTAACCCCAAGAAAAACACCATGAATAAAAGAAACAAATGGATTCATAGGAGGATCGTGACTTATAACTTCTTCAATATTATCCTTCATTGAATCGTTTTTAGAAACATTCCTAAATCCAGCATTATGTCATTGACTTCTATCATTAGAATTTCATGCAAGTTCATCAAGATGAGCTTGCATATTTCTTACTTTTGCCATTTTTATAAAAAAAACAAATAAGGTGAAAATTAATGAGGTACATATAAGAAAAGTGAATAACAAGCTTAAAATATAGTGCTTTAAGTATAAATGAAGAAGAAAGTAAGAAGAGAAAAAAAACTTCACAGAGTAAAAACAAAAAAGTTTGTAAAAAATGAAAATAAGAAAAAAAATCATTTTAAAGAGAAGGTCAAAGAATCACAATTTTAAAAAAAATTAATCAATGTTTGAGATTTTTTTACAAATCAAAACCAACGATAAAAAAGAATCTAAGGGTTAAAATGAATGGAGTTTAACGTGCAACATGTGTGGAAAATAATAAAATTGTTACATGATTACGACGCGTGTAAAATTATTCTCACGATTCCAGAGAGCATGCTAACATCCTTCTTCAACGGTTCAATGCTTAGCTTTTTCCCCTTTATAAAGTGCAAAAGTTCTAGTCAAGAAAAAATATTAAAGAAAAAAATCAGAAATAATATTTATGTATAAAAAAATTCTTAAATAGATCGGTATATGAAGTCTCATATTACGTGCTCAACAACTGAAGATTAATAATTAGTCATTCATTCATACTTTGAAAGGACTAAGGGGGCTACTCTTATGCAACCACATGCGATCCGAAACAGTTTTTTCAAATTAATATTTCTCAAGTTCTTGTCAATGTTAAACTGAATAAAGTCTTCATCTACAAACTAACCAACTACTAGTAAATCAAAAATATATGAAATGTTACTTGTATATTTTTTACTTCGACAAAATAGATTTTTATCCTCAAAATAGGTTTGGACTGATGAACGATTGTTAATTAGATAAATATATAAAATTAGATTCAAGACTCTCACGAATCCAACCATAACTTGCTAAATAGTGTGGCTCGATAGATCTTCAGATTGGACAGATACATTCAAATTCAAGATTGCTCGATAATAAAATCTTGAGACAAAGAGAAATACTTCAAGGTCCTATTATTTCCTTGATGCGCTGGCAAAGATTAAGGGGCTACCAATAATAGTGTAAATCGTATATGCTGACACCGATCTCACATTAATTATAATTTATAGTATTGAGCTAGAACTTAAGATTATAAGATTAAAGTACAAACCTCACGTTGTAACAATAAGAGACTTGAGGCTAGAAGCCTAAAACCTTTGTAATCCAAGTTTATTCATAATATATAGAAAACATTATCATCCAAGAATCACTTGATTATTTTAATAATTATATTCTTCTATAGTTATTTATACTTATATCTTTTGTCATTCAAGTCTAAAATATCTTTAGCTCTAACTTACTCATTACTTTCTCTCCAACAACTGAAACAACTTTTATATCTATTCTCCCTGCAAACTGTATAAGCTTCAACTAATACCTCTAAAATGATAACTTATTTATTTTTTAGACATTATAATTTCACCAAATAATATTTAAATACATTTACATCTTACCATTAAATATAGTCAAAATTCAAATATTAATTTTTTATAAGTTACTCTAATTTTTATATAATATTTTGTGATATTTCTTACAAAAATCTGTAGTATTTTTTATTTTTCTATACAAACCAATTGTATGGAACTATGTTCGTGGAATTGACAACCAATCATGCAAAAAAATTCAAAAAATTTCAAAAAATACAACTATTTAAACTATTAATAAACATATATTTTTATAAAAAATACATAATATAATTATCAAATTAAACTATACTTTTAATAATTAAATGTGAACTTGCGATGATAGAATAATTAATGATAAATTATAGAATAACGTGTAAATTAAATGATCAACACTATTTGATTTTTGAAGTTTATAAAAAAGTCAAATGCATTATAAATTCTTACAACAATATCTTTAAAACACACAAACTTTAAACCATTAATACTTTTAACCTTTAAAACTATATTTTTTTAAATATTTACTTAAAAAAACCAAAAACAAACATATTTTATTTATTTTAAATAATCAAAATGAAATACGTGACTAATATGTTAGAAGATTTTTGTAGAAACAAATTACACAACCAATTTTCAGTCATTACAAATATATTTAAAAATATAAAATAGTTATGTGTAAATAGTAATTTAACATCACGTGCTTATCCATAATTTATTAGATATTTAATCTTTATTGATAAACAAAATTTGATATGGGATAACTATTAGTAAATTATTTTATAACTAATATCAAATCATTTTTTGAATATAATTTTTGTTAGATAATATTATTATTATAAAACAATGAGAGCAATTCAAAAAAATTAGTGCGTACAAACTAAATATTTTATTATAAAATTTAATTTTAATACTTTTAAGTTGAATATAAGTAATTCTTATAAGATAGACGTTTATAAACGTTAATAATATTTTAACATAATATTGCGCATGACATGAAGAAATTTCACAAATTAGGCTAAAAATGCTTAAAACTAAGTCTTCCAAAACTGAAAGCGATTTCACTCTTGGCTATTTACAATTGTTTACGAACTTTTCCAAATAAGGTTGAGATAGAAATAGTCTTTTAAGTTTCAACTCTTAGGTATTAATGATTTCACTAGGTGGCTAGCGGTGTTCACAGGAGAACCGATAACGGGATCGAGGTATAGATCCATCTTTAAAAGCTGGTGTGTGGTTTTATCTTAAAAATTGAAACCGATAAAAAATCCTAATAATAAAATCGATTCGAAACTAAATTGATAAAATCAATAAATTGATAAAATCGATACGGATTCCACCGGATAAATCGATAAAACCTTTAAAGAATCGAACTAACAAATTCATTAGAACCAATTATATATATATATATATTATATTGTCAAAATTAATAGTTAATTATTGATTTTTAATATAAATAAAAAATTAACTTCTAAACCTTAGTTTTTATGTTATATCGTTAAATAAAAAATATTAATAATTTAAAATTCAATTAAATTATAGTTTTTTTTTTCAAATCGACACGACGGAAACGGAAACCATAATCAAAACCGGACCAAAACGAGACCAGATCGAATTCAGACCAAACCGAAACTCAACCGAATCAGACCAAATCAGATCGAACCGAACCGGAAATATAGCCGTCCGACCCGGTTTTAAAAAATAGAAATGAAGGCTTAGTTGTCCGATCCGATCTAAACTGATTAGTTTAGCGCTCTGGTTCGGTTTTGTCGAAACCCGAACCGATAACGTCCATAGTTTATTTTGAATCCGGCCATAGAAAGTATAAAATTCGTAATTAAAGAATTGTGTTTAGGCTTTGGCTAAATCTGGTCCCAATTTATTTTCACCAGTCCTATTTTTTGGGATTTTTTTAAAATTGATAATTTTTTACCTATTTGCCTTTTGACCAATAAATTTTTCTTTTACATGTAGTGGGTTTTGGGTATACTTAACCAAAACTTAATAAACACAAAATTAGTCTTCCCAATATCCTTCTTATACTCAAATCTTTACAAAATTTCAAAAAATTCAAAAAACTCATAAATCTCAAAAAACTTTAAAAATTCCAAAACACCCAAAATCTAAAAAAAAATGATAGGATGGTCGATTTAGGCGAGAAGAAGATTGGTGAGCACCATGAAACTCCAAACAAGGTGGTCTCTCGAACCATTTTGTCCAAAAAAGATTAAAAAAAATTTAGTTCTTCCCATTTTGGAAAGATGAACCCCTGCTCCCCCGCCGGTTGAGGCCCTAGTCCCCGACGGGGGAGAGCTGAAACTCTTTTAGCAATAGGAACCGACCCCGGCGGGTTTGTCCTTGACCACCCGCCGGGGGAGGCCATGTCTACCTGTCGGGACGTAGCTTTCACCCGCAAAGGTTGTGGACTCCACCTGCCGGTTCTTGATTTGATAATATGTTAGATATTTGAATTTTGTTTAGTACTAGGTTCCGATCCGATCAAATACTATCAACCGTCAGGGTGCATATTATCAACCGACTGTTGAAAACGTCTCCGGCGGTTGCTAATATTCACTCCGGCGGGTACGAGTCCATTTTGGCCCTTCACAAGTTTCATAAGTTTTAGGAATTTACCCCGGTCAGGTACCTATTCTCAACCGCCGGTTGGGTAATTTTCAACCGACGGGTGAAAAGTTCCACGAGGGTTGGGAATTGGTCAATCGTCGGGTCGTAACGTGGGAATTCGCGTTTTTAATTGAGTGACATCGTTTATGCTTGATGGACGTAGGAGGATGAGGAGTTAAATGATGACTTATATGATTCGTGCATGGTAAAAGAGGAGATAATGTCGGAGTCTTGCTCACTTGATTATAGTCACTTGTTCGACACAAAATCTCACTACACCGAACAAAAGTTGATTTATATTACATCACCGCGATAGACTTGCTCGAAAAAATCCGAGAATAATTTTTGTGTGCAAAATATTCAGAAATAGATCTGAATGATCTTAAGAGGAAGTCATCTGGCACGAAAAATGTGGATGTCCTTTCACCCTCGAAGGAAAGAAGTTTAATGATTATTTATGGGGATTAGAGGTTGCATGCGACGTTCACAATCACGATAATACATCCTAAAAATAAGTTCATTCATACTTGGGATGATTAAACAAAGAAGAAATGGATTTCATAGTTAGTTCTACGAAAATGGGATCCCGTCCTCGTGACATTCTCGGTAGAGTGAAAAAATTGAACCTTAAGAATTCGTCTATAATGCGCATCGTGCACAACGCTCAACTAAAACACCGCAAGATCGAGAAAGGTGGTCAGTCGCAATTCCAATACTTGTTAGGTGAACTAAAAAGGTTAATCTATTACGAATGCTATGGAAAGTCTGAAGACGGAAGAGATATCATACGTGAGCTTTTCTTCGCACACCCGGTTAGTTTAGATTTGCTACAGACCTTTCAAAATTTCATTGAAAGGATAACACGTACAAGGTACTTAAATATGGGATGGCGTTGTATGAGGTCGTCAGAGCCACTTGTATTGGGAAAACTTTCTACATCGGATTCACGTTTATGTGCGGATAAAAATTCGAGAGCTACAAATAGGTGTTAAAATTGTTACATTCGTTGATGGTAACTCACTCCATCGAACCACCCTCTATCGTTTTGACAGATAGAGAAGTAGCGCCCGTGAAGGCGGTGGAGGAAGTGTTCCCCAATGCCACACACATGTTGTGTTGATGGCACACTAACATGAACGTATTAGGTAAAACAAAAAAATCATCAAGGAGAAGAAAGTGTCCAACGTCTTTTTGAAAGTTTGGAATCAATTGATGTTGGCAGAAACAGAGGTAACCTTCAGCGAATATCGGTCTGGATTGCACTGTGACTTCAAAGACTATCTGAAAGTAATTGAATATACCAAAATTTGGTTAGGGTCGTACGGTGATAAGTTTGTCACGTGGAGATCTAACAAGTGGATGTATTTTGGTAACCAAACCACAAACCACGTGAAGAGCGCTCATTCGATCCTCAAGTGTTTCATCCGTACAAGCAAAGGTAACTGCGAGTCTTTTTGATTGAAGTTACATACTTTGATCGAATTGTAACACGGGGACATCAAATGGTCAGTTGAAAAGAGCCGTTTGTTAGCACTACATAAATTCGCGAACATTTTTTACGGTAAGCTAAAAAACAACTCTCCCATCATACTTTTGAACTTTTTTCCAAAGAATTAGATTGTCCTCACAACATGAAAATCGTGGCCGACATGCCTTTCGGTTGTGCGTTACGAATTCCCCGAAAAGGTTAGCAGGAAACAAATAAAGTTTGGGCGGGTAAACCATTTTTTGCAGGAGTTTTGGAAACACTAAAAATAAGCATCTACCAGTCAGTTGAGACATTCTCAACCGACAGGTGATAATCTCCCCGTCGGTTTCAGATTTTCCAACCGCCAGGGACTCAAACAATATCCTAATTGAAGATGGTCTCCAAATCTATAATATTCACCCGGTGGTGCGAACATTTTCAACCGTCGGCTGGTAATTTTTACACCGCCGGGAATGTAGACCCTTTCATATTAAGAATTTATCAATAAATATAGAGATGATGGAGAAAGCACATTGGATTTTTTTTTGCTAGTGTTCGTAACTATGGTACATCGGAGAAAAAACATGATGTATGCTCGAGCGGCTTGTTTCTTCATGTCCGTAGTAAGCACGACATTGGAATCCAGATTTGTGGCCCCGGAAAACTTCTCCCTTAGCTATCGAAGGCTGAACTCACCCCCATCGTGCGCCTCTATATCCTTTTGCATGTCTTCCGTCGAAACTCTCCTCAACGAGGCATATCGTGCGTATGTATGATCTATCGACTCGGTCCTAAAGACATCGATAATTCTCCCCTTGACCGGGAGGCCGGTAATCACATACACATCAACCAACATGATGGTCATTTCACCGAACGAGAACTGGAAGGTGTCGGTTTGCTGGTGCCATCTTTCAATGAACACCTCGTCCAACTGTAGGTGCGAGTTGAATTTTGATAGGTGGCGCATAAGTGGCCAAAACGAACTACCTTCTAATATTTCCTTTACTCTTAGTTGTTTGTTAGGGTCCCATTGACCGAGTAGCCCATATTTTGACTGGACCGTGATGCCAGAATGAGACTGAAACAAAGAAATAAACACAAATATACCGCAAAAAAACTAATTCAAGTAAAATAATAATTAATTAAGTCATAAACTAAAGAACTTATGTCATCCACGAATTTGAAGTAGACTTTGTGTTGCATATAGTCGGAGAACAAAATAATAATGTTGTGCACCAATAAGAGATCCATTCATCCCTCCAGATTGGTTGGACGACCTTGGCTACAGACCTCTCGTAAAGGTGATGGCTTAAAGACATCTGTATATTCCTTTTCTTCGTAGACTATAAGCCCACAGACCTTTCGTGGAGGTGATGGTTGTATACCACACTACCTCATGGAATCATATTTTTTATGTCTTACGAAGCATTACGTATGCATCGTGCGCTCACCATGTTCGGCCCGATCACCATTTGGCCTACTACCACTACCACCATAATTTTTCGACGGATGAACTTCTTCCCGTTCACGCCATAATAATTTATTTCCCTTCTCCTTTATCAGGTATATGTACCTCATGAATGTGGAAAATAAATTAAAATGTCACCTTATATTGTATAATATATTAGGTCCCCGTTGGGTGAGCCTCGGTAGCCCTGGCGGGGAACAAATGCTTCATGCAAAGAACACAACATGTTCCCCGTCGAGACTACCCAGTCTCACCCGGGGGGATCAAGAACAATTTGTGTACCAGACTGTTCCCCCATCGGTTAAAAGGTTTTCACCCGGTGGGGATCAAGAAAGGTTTTGCAAAAAACCCGAAACTCATACGCAAATTCAACCCTAAAACACTAATTCTAACTCAAATCCAGCCATCAAACATCAACATATGACTACCAACACCTAAATAAACATATATTTACCTATTCTAACACCCTAAATAACATAAATCTAGAAAAATAAATATACGATTAAAGTATGGAAATTTGATTCTTACTCTCTTCTCTTGGCCATTTGTTATTGCTAAGTCGATTAGAGTAGTTTGGAGTTGTTGAAAAATGTTTTTGGTTACCGAAATTATGGTTTTGTAATTTTAGAGTTTGGAGGTTTTGGTGAGGGAGAGGAAAAAAATTGGGACTATTTTGGTTTGGAGATAGTTAGAGAATATGGTTAGGATTTAGTAAAAAAGTATGGGTATTTTGGAATTTTTTTTGTAAATGGTTAAAATTGAGATGGTACTACTTAGAATTGAGACTGGTTATCATATTGGGACCAGATTTAGCCAAAGTCTTTCGTTTATTTAATCACATAATTAATTGAACATTAAAGTCTGTACTCACTCATATCCACCTCGTAATTTAAGATGACCTAATTATGTTTTAGGGCATTAGGTATAAAATGAAGATATACAATGAAGGTTTCGTACAACACATTATCCAACAAAATATATTCTCTTTTTACTATTATAACTATTATTTATTAGGATTTAGAATATAACTAGCTCTATTATTTATTATCTATCTATATATATATATATAATCACCATCCGGAATAGTATGGATTTTGACCAAATTCCAAACTAAGTCTAGTTCAATATTTTGGTGTTAATCTAAATTCCATTATCGGACTAAGTGATAGTAGTCAATTATTAAATATATAATTATTTATTTAAACTTATCTATTATTAAAAGGGAATTATTAAACAGAAATCATTGGGGAAAGGATAGTCACATTGCTTTTCAATTAGGATGTGTTTATCATCAAGAAAAACCCAGAATAGCTCTTTCGCTGAAGTGGAATTGCCTAAAATAAGAAGATTCAAGCTCAACAGACTGTGCTTGCAACTTTAAGGGTGAAGCTAGTGGAAGAGGGATTATCAGAAACAAAAGTATTGACATGGTTGTTGGTTTTGGAAGAGTATATGGATATCAATCTCTCATTGTTGTTGAAAGCAGCGCTCTGCTTGACGGACTTTTAATGTGCAAGGCTAAAGGTATCAATTCTTTGGAAATTGAAATTGACTACATTATCTTAGCATAAATGATTCTAAGAGGAAAGTCTCCATGGTATCTGGAACCTTTAGTAAAGTCTTGTAAGAGATTAGTCACATCTATTATGATCCTAAGTCATGTTTTTCGTGAACAAAATTTTGCGACAGATTGGTAATTAAAACACACTCTGAAGTATGGTAAAAATGTAGATTATTATCCTAAAACTATCCCTAATGAATTAAAGGCTATAGTTCCGCTTGAGAATCTTGGAAGAAGATATAATAGAGCTGAAAACTAAGCTGCAATTATTATAATGGTTGATTCAAATGAAGTGTTACTTGTTTTAATAAGCTTCAATTCGGGGAGTCAGTCTGAATTTGGTTTCTGGAAATTGAAGATCGTTATTCAAAGGTTGGGCTCCTCTCCCTGCTACTAGTTCTTTGTTTGCTTACTGGTTGTGGGTTAGAGTTCATGGAAAGGTATTTTAAGTAGAATGAATGGTGAAGCTCATTTCAGGTTTAGAATATAATATTGGTGTTGTTTTTGGGTCGAATTGTTCTATCTGGTGAGGGAGAAGAGTTACCGTCTTTTTGGGATCAAATTTTTTGTTTTCCCTCCTAAATCAAATTTAACTATCAATGTGTTAATGGATTATAAAAAAGATATAAAATCAATTCAAAAAACTTATTTTCTTTTAATATTAGTTGAGAAACAATTTTGTAAAAAAACTTATCTATTATATTTAATATATAATAAATTATTAATAAATATTATCCACCTACTATTTTTATTATCATATATTTTAGTTCCCTTATATCATATATCTTCAACAAAATTTTATTTAATTTTCTTATTTATTTATTTTCTAATACTCAATTATTTTTCATAATATTTTAAATATTTTTATTAATTATAAAAAATTATTTTTTACCAAATTAAATATTAAGAGTCTTCTATTTATTTTCTTTCTAAATTAGTAATTTAATATTTTTATTAAAAATATTATATCTTTTATTCTTCGCTAAATATTTTTAGTAAAAGTTTTTCTTTATTTTTTCCTCTCTCTTCTCTCCCTTTTCTCAAATTTCTCTATTCCTTTTTATATTCGCGATTTTTATTTTTTTCATGATTTAATTTTTATTAACGTCTTTAATCAGCATTTTTGGTTGAAATATATTTGTATTGGAAAATTTATTTTAGATTTAGGATTAGAGATTGTTTAGAGAAATAAAACGATGCTGTGTTTTTTTTGTAAATTTTACTCCGTTTTTAGGTTTTTACATTTTTAGAGTAAGTCTGTCTCTCGTGTCCAAGTCTCGCATCTCGCATGCCTTGTTCAAATGTCTTGCTTATTAGATGCGAGACCAGTTTAAATTATTTTTAGATGATTGATGCATGACTAGTGGTAGAAGCTATAAATTTTAAAATATTTATTAGATAGATGCGGTACTAATGATAGATGTGAGACACAAGATATTATAAAATATTTTGTAGATAGATATGAGACCAATGATAGATGTGAGACATTGTAAAATATTTTTTAGATATATGCGTGATGAGTATAAAATTGAAATTTATAGATGATAGATGAGAGACTAAGAAACTAGATGTAATACTAATGTTAACTAGGCTCGCAAAAAATAAACCAAAAATATATTATTTATGGATGTAGTTTTGTTGGTCTGAACCACTGGTACTTCCATATTTTTTTCTAGAGTTACAATATAATATGCACATACTTTTAGAAATTTAAATCATAAAAAACACATGAAAGATAATGTACACGTGTTTGATGATATTTCATATAATGATATTTTGGATATAAAGTATGTTGAAATTTTTGAAGTATTAGACTACAATAACTTTTTGGGTTGACTATTAGACCTTTACTCATCATATATTTAGTAGTTAAATACTATTATTATTAATTATATGATAAATATATGTGATAATGTTTTTTGTTTATCACGGTTTGTATATTTTAAATATGGTGAATATTATAACATTTTTTTATTTATCATGTCATCACCTTCGTTCTTATTGTCATTCATAAGATTATCAAGGTAGCATTCGGTTGCTACAGACGTCGGGAATTTGGGAAGATATACATGTGTTTAAAATTTCGTCTTACAAGTCGAGGTTCGAGACCAAAGCTTAAGTTAAAAATAATGAACTTAGATGAAGCTTTAGCATATATATTAATAATGTATGTTTCTTAAATATATAAGTGGAACCAAGATTCTAAAGCATCATTTAAATATTTAATACTACTAATATTGAACTAATAAAATTGAATCATATTAATGATAACAATAAAAGTCTATTAAATCACATGAATATTACATAATCAATGTCTAATGACTAATTGAACAACTTCAAATCTATTTGCATTCTCCCCTCAGATTCTTTAAAATCGGTCAATTATACCTCAATCAACAACTATACTATATATATTTTTGTCAATAAAAAATATCAAACATTTATTGGCCCATAAGTTGTCTATATTATTAATTAATTTACCATCCTCATATTTCGTCCGTGGGAAACCACGTTCAATGGTTGCAGTTTTTTAATTTATTATCCTCATATTTCATCCTTAAAAAACCGCTCTCAATAATGTAGTTTACATCCATTTTGATTATCTTAATTCCAATAAATTAGTCCATGAAAGGCAATTATAACTCATCAAAATTATGGATTGATTCCTTCAGTAACTGGCTAAATAAATTAAATGCATTTTCCATAAGCGTCATTTAAAAATCACAACAAAGCATGTGGTTTCCCCATCGTAAAGTAATATTTTGTTCTTAAATTGATCAATATGATGCTTCGGGTCTCCCATACGGTTGTACTTTTTTTTCCATTTTAGACGGATTAAACTTTGAAGGAAATCTCAATAAAGAACCCCTAGTAGCAAAGGTGAATAAGACATAGTAAACTTGTGTTGTTGTTTCGTACGCGATGTGAGGCCATACAAATTTTTACTGGGTTGGTCGGATATAGATGACCAACATAATGTAAACTTTAAAGCTTTTAAAATCTAGGACCAGACTGGTACAAGACTCTTTGGTGTGACGTGTTATCATATTGGTTTTCTAACCGAGAGACGGCGGGATGGTATGAGCCTTCTTGTTGGTTGTGAACATATTGGTATCCGTCTTTGGATGCTGTTAACCCATCAGTTGGATTGATATTCCATCAAATAAGAGTTTGTGTTGTGAACCTTTAAAATATCCCCGATTTAGAATGATTGTGGCCCGCAATGCAACATTCTAGTCACATATGTCTAGGAAACTAGTTGTCTGACTGGTGCAATAGACCTATCATCGTGGTAAAGGAGGGTAGAAATTTGAAATCTATGAATTATTTGTAGTTGCCTGACTAGCATTGATATGGCTAAAATAATCTCAAATGGATGCTCATTCTTATGTCATACTGATCGATAATATCGATCATGTCGTTTGGTAGTGGATCGAGATCACATCATAATAAGAGTACGATTTTGGTGTTGCTTGCCTAGCCTTGGTATCAGAGCTAGAACCATGAGGAAAATAGCTAATGTAACCTCGTGGAAGAAGATCATATACATGTGAGGGTGAAAGATAAACTAGTAGAGTGCAATTTTACGAAAGCTAACAAAAACTGAGGCATTATCTCCCTCGTTAGAGCCGATCAATACTTTGCGGGTGTGGCCAGTCGGTAGTGTATTTTTGAACATACGCAGGGCCGTAACAATGGCTCGTGCTCAAGCTTATCTAGTTGGTCTTTTGGAGGCTGATAACTTCACCAAGTTTTCATTTCTCAAATGGTCTAAATTTTGTTGTAAATCTTGGATCTGATCTTATTAGGCGTGAGTGAGGTCATCCTATATATATCATGCTGGGCCATGTCGACTAGGTCGATGACTTTACCTTTGATTTGTGAACCTCTCATTTACTGTTGTTGGCAAACACTTAATCTTTTAAGGTTTTTTGGAAGATTGTATCTTCGTAAGATTGTTAATGCGTATCCGAATTAGCTAGAATCGAATATTACTTTAAGGTTTTGTGTTACTGTATTAGAAAATAGAAAAATAAATTGTTAGAAAAGAATAGTCAATCCTTAAAACTAAAAGTTGATATTTTATTTATAATAGTTTAGATAAACTTCCTGATGTGACAAGTCCAATTTATAAAAGATTTTGGTTACCTAGATGGTGAGGCTAGTAAAATTATGTTAAATAATTTTATCGACCAAATATTCCAATCTATACTAACCACTCCCTTATCTAATACTATAATGTTAAGTTGAGTATTAAATTATTATGAATATACGAAATGTTTTATGAAAAAAATAGTGGGCACTATATTTTATAATAATAATAATATAATAATAATATCTCATAAATTATCCAAAATAATATTTTTAAATAGTTATAATTTGGTAAAGTATATAATAATATACTTTAAATAAAAAAATCATTTTTGTTTATTTAGCTAAAAATATTTAATAAATAGATAAGTTAAAGATAATCAGATATAATAATTTAAAAATACCAATAAACACAAGAATTTTGAAGAATTTTATCAAAATCACATACAACATAAATTCTTCAGACGAGCCTCCAAAACACGTACAACCTTAACAATCACTTATTTTTAATCTAAAAACATTTATATTTTTTTACCCTTAATTATATATATAAACACATCTAATTCTATTTAATAAAATATGATCTTTATTTTTTAAAAAGTATAAAAATAGGAAAGAGAAAATCATAACTTATTCGAATTTTAACATTCAAAACTTAATATATTTCAAACTCCAACTCATATATATTTTTATAAAAAATAAAAATTTCTATATTTTAAAGACAAACAAAACAAAATCCATGACTAGTATTTTTGAAGAATTTGTTTTCTATTTTCGTAACCAATTTATACATAATTTTGTAATAAAATAAATAAAATAAAATATGTCATTGATCTAGTTTTGTTTGTCTTAAAAAAAAGAAAAGAAAACCAATGATATTTTCCGAGACTTTTGGAGTTATGATTTGAAAGATATGACAATAAAATTTTTAGTTTTAACATTCAAAATTCAAATCTTTCAAACCCCAATTCATTTAAAAAATACATATTTATATTTTTTAAAGATAAACAAAACAAAATCCATCAATAATATATATTTTTTAAAGATAAACAAAACAAAATCCATCAATAATATTTTTTCGAGAATTGTTTTTCTATTTTTGACCAATTTACATGTAATTTCGCAACTAAAAAAATAAATAAATAACATTTGGCAAACACCTACCTGATAGGACCGTAAGAGGTAATATGAGCTTTGGATCTTATCTTATTTCAAGAACAAAATCAATAAGAAATGAAATAAAGTAATAAATCAATCGTACAACAAGAGATTTAGCGTGGTTCGATTCGTGAAAAAATCCTACATTCACATGTAAGAGACACTTCTTTTATAAATAAGTAGGTTATAGAAAGACTCTCAAACAAAAATGACTCAATCATTCGTGATTCATGGAATCCTCTCTTTAATGTTTATCTATTACCTCACTTATCTCTCAAAAGACCTAGAGCTAGTTTCTCTCTATCAAGAAATATGAAATATGCAGCTCACATCTTGTCACGCGATAAATTTCATATATATATTTTATTCTATTTATAGACAAGTTATGATAAATTTTAATCTAATAATTAATGAATCTAATTAATATAGAATACCGAGTTAATAGGAAATCTATTTAATATATATTTAATTCATATAGAATATCTTAATAATATAGAAATCTATTTAATATATATTTAATTCATATAGAATATCTTAATAATATAGAAATCTAATTAATATAGAATATTCAATTAATATAGAAAATCTAATTAATATAGGACATCTCATTAATATATAAATCAAATTGATACTCCTTCGAGTTACTTTAGCCTACACTTAACAATTCTTCGTGTAGTCTTGTAGTAACTCTAAGATCTGTTACCCTGATGCTTCAATACTCACCAGAGATATACTGTTCACATGTACGCTTGGGGTGATCAAGTCCCATGAAATACACTTGGAGTGATCAATTCTCATGAAATTCGTGAACTCTATTAAGACAATACTTCCCAATATCTAGTCTCCCGGCCTCTTACATCCAAGAAAGTGATAGTAACATCCATCTAACTTATCCCAAGATCAGACCAAGCAACACTTGACAGATGCTTCACAATTTGAACATTCGAAACCTTTGACCCATCAAAGTTTAGATCAAAACCCAAACCCATCAATGGTTGAACTTCCTTTGCAAATGTCAAACCCGAACTCAGCTTGAAAACAACTTCCACAAAGACATCCACATCTCCACCCTTATGTTCAAACTCCATCTCAACTTCAGATCCACCTCAAACACCAATTACATCTCCACGACGAACAAAAGACCATAGGATCATGTTAACGATGATAGATGTCCAAAAAAAATCATTCGCTCAAACTCTTATTATGTCTAGTTGTCAGAAGCATAACCCTTATTTCAATTAAGATACGGCTCATCTTCTCAGTTATTTCATGCGCTGAGGTACTCTTTAAGATTCTGCGTCTATGCATACTAAATTTAGAACTAGTTGGTGAATGGTCGGCTCACCAATACTAAGCCATTGTTAGTCTTAAATATTTTCAGATTATTTTTAGATTGAATCTTCACATGCTTCGACAAGCCCTCAACTGCCTCCAACTGAAACCCAGCAGATTCATTCTCTATATTAGATGCCCTTTCTACTACGGACTCGTCAAAGACTCATATTTGTTAAAGCATTTTTCAGTTCAGTAAATAGCTTGAACTTAACACTTCCCTCCAGGAATATATCATTATGATTGCACTTGACTTTACTCAAAGATTTGTGATCTCTGTCTTTCTACTTTCTCTTCTTGACAAACAAAAAATATTGATATCAGATCTCCACGCTCATTGTATAACCTTTTAGGGAAACCATCAATATCCAAACAAGATCCGATCTAGCCCTAACAAGACTTGCTAGGTCGTATCTTAGCCACTCAACTAAAAAAGTGACCAACAGTTGGCGAGCACTTACCCGAGAGGTCGTAGGAGGTAATACGATCTTCGGCTCTTACCTTACCTTATTTCAAAAACAAAGTTAACAATAAAAAAACCTGACAAATAAATCAATCGCACAATAAGACAGTTAACATGGTTTGAATCGTGAAGAGATCCTACATCCACGAACAATGGGCATTCTTTTTATAAATAAGTAGGTGACAGAAAGACTCTCCAACACAGGACTCAATCACTCGTGATTCACAGAATCCTTTTTTCAGTGTTTATCTCTCATCTCAGTTATCTCTCAAAATACCTAGAGTTAGTTTCTCTCTCTAAAGAAATATGGAGGTCGTATTGCGTCATGCCACATATTATAAAGCTATATATTCTTCTATTTATAGACCGGCTATAGAAGAACCAACTAATATGAAATCTAATTAATATAGAAGACCAAACTAATATAAGATATAATTAATATAGAAGATCTGATTAACATAAAATATTAATATAATATAGAAATATAAATAATATAGAATATCCAATTAATATAGAAGATCTAATTAATATAGAAAATCTAATTAATATAGCAACTTATTTTAGGAAAAAAAGATTTTGATTGGATTTACTTTTAGCCTACACTTAACACATACATTTCTATTTTTTTAAAGCTCAACAAAATGAAATCTATGAGTGATATTTTTTAGAGAATTTTTTTCTACTTTGCAATCAATTTACATGTAATTTCACAACTAAAAAAAATACATTTCATGTATCTAATTTTGTTCATCTTAAAAAAATAAAAACCAATTATATTTTCAGATATTGTTTTGGAGTTATGGTTTGAAAGATATGCAATTAAAAAACACAAAAAGAGAAGATAAAAAATCACACACTTATTACACAATTAAATTTCTATTTCTATAACGAATTACTTATTATTTCCTTAACATAGTTATACGATATTTCCGCAACTCCAATTTTAATATTCAAAACTTCATATCTTTCAATTTTAGATAAATTCATAAATACAAAAATAAATAAAAATCTTTCATGGATCTAGTTTTGTTCATCTTAACAAAATCAAAACAATGATATTTTCATATATATATATATATATATATATATATATATATATATATATCAGATATATAGTTTGAAACATATGACTTTAGAGAAAATAAAAAAAAACAATATGAGAGAGAAAATCACAGGTTTATTAGGCAATTAAATTTCTAGCTCTGCAACTAATTTCTTCTTATTTTCACAATATAGTTACATGTATTTTCGTAATTCCAAATGTTAACATTCGAAATTTGATATCTTTCAAATCCTAACTCAAAAAAATTAATGAGAATGATATGAAAGTTAGAGTGTTTTTAAGGGAGGATTTCATCTTGAAAGTAGAAGATGACATGTTTATTAGAAAATCCGAGTTTCCCCAAATAATGAATTCTAGAGATGAGATTATAAAGGAGATTAAATTATGAATGAATAATAGTAGTCAAGCTGTTGGGACATACTATTGGATTCAATTACATAACTGTGAAATCGAAACAAAATTTTCCTCATAAAGGAATGTTTGAAGTTGTAGACGTTGGACTCGTGTATTTTGTAATTAAGTTTTTTTTATTCCAAAAGATATTAAGTTTATATTATCAGATGGGTCGTGGATGATATTTTATCATTATCCAATAGTTTTGGAATAAACTCCAGATTTCAAGCCTCAAGTGGACTTTGTTACTACTATGGCAGCTTCGGTAAGGATTTCTAACGACGAGATGCATAATTATACCTCGCATCTTTTGATGGAGATGGTCGATTTGATTAGGAAAATAGTTAGAATTGATCCACTAACTAAGATAATGAATAAAATAAACTATACGAGACTAGTGTTGGAAATTAATTAGGATAAGCCATTAGCTCCGAAAATCCACATTAGAGGGAAACATGTAATATAGAGTATGAGAGATGACACTTGATTTATTTTGAGTGTGGTTATTTTGTTCGTCGAAAAATAAAATTCCCCTCGAATAGAGAGATACTGATGATAGAAGATGAGTCTCTCTTTGGTGATTGGAATATGTTTAAGTGGAATAAAACTTATCATCCTCGGGGAAATATTCTTCAAATGTAGCTAGCTTGATGGGTGGTCGAAATGATGTGGTAAGAGGGGTTGGCTCACGGTTTAGGTACTTATATATGAGAAGCTTACTAACAGAGAATTTGGGTTTGTGATGAGATTTAATACTTCTAAGTGTTCAAATAGGAAACATAACAGATCTAATAGAAAAAATAACTAAAAGATATGGAACTCAAGTGATAAGGTCATCACAGTAATTGAATTAAAAAAACAGAAATTTGTAAAATCAGAACCCCCTGTGGTCGTAGTTGTTGGAGGGACTGGTTTACAAAATAAAAACGTAAAAATGGATAACAGAAAGTCTGGGAAATATTTGAGTAGAATAATATGAAAATGAGAGCTGGTCACGTTGGGGAAACTTCATGCATGTTAATGATGGAAATGAGGAACTCAGAAAGAGTGGACTTAGTACAAGAGAGAATCAATAGATTTAGATATGTAGTTTGGTCTTAGTGGGTCAACATGGATTGAGAAAAGAGCAGCAAGTGCTTTATTTAGCAACAAAAATAAAGTTGTGAATGAATCAGATAAATCAACAAGTCTCGTGGGATCCGATAAAGTGATAAAACCTCTAGTAGAGTCTAATATGAGTCATGTGACTGCACGGTCCAAAGTATGTGAAGATTTGTTAGTTCCTTATTTTTCAAAATCAAATGAATTAGACTCTGGACCATAAATTAAATATGTTTGAGGTTTAGGGGATTTGAGGATTGTTCATGTTTAAAATGCTAACCTGATGGAAAGTATGGTTCTAGAATCGCCATAGCAAAATGGAATGGAAATGAGTTACGAGAAAATCATCACTGATGGTGTTCCAGACATAGAATTGAAATTGTATGGAGCATATATTTGTATTATGTATATCATACCTCTATTATTTTTCGCTGAATTGAAATATTGTTGGAAGTTTCGTAGGGCAACAAAAGATGATTTGCAACGTATAGTTTGAGAGATGATATGGGTATATCGTGTGTTTTTAAATAATAATGGTTATGCTAATGGTAAATGGCCATAAGTCGAGTAAGATCATCCCTAATTTGGGTAAGATATGCTTAATAAAGGTAAAGGTGGAAACACTTAAAGGTAAAATTTGGATTATCTGTAATGACTCAAACATTGGTATCCGGATCTTATCTGCATGTCAACAAATTTTTAATATTGAAGTGTCAAAATATGGGTGTAAATCGTGGATTTATTTTACATTGTATGCTAGGACCCATACCATAAAACGTGTCAAATTGTGGGATGCTTTTAGGGCTGATTTCCATAGTCTTTAAACTTTCTGGAGTTTAGTTGGTAACTTAAATCAAATAGGAAAAGCAGAGGATAAGAAAGGCAGGTCTATGGGACACCCGGTAAAATAAAAATATTCGAAGAATCACGCCATGAACGTGATTTAATTGACTTAGGTTTCGGAGGTCCGAGGTTTACGGGGTGTGATTCTTAAAATTTGGTTCAACGCATAATGAGGCATATGAACATACAATGTTTTATACTATTTTTCCGTGTATGGGGGTTATTAATTTAGATATGACGTATTCAAACCACACTCATATATTGACAATTCTTACATGAGTTAGTCATCCACTTCGAGGTCTCACTTCGGTGTTTAAATAATAAATTTCAGTATTTTATTTGGCAGAAGTAGGACACATCTAAGTCAAACTTAAGATAAAGTATATCATCTATTCAAAGTCGCATCTGATTATGGGAAAATGATATTTTTGGTGATATTGATCAACAGAAAAGATTACTTCTTACAAGACTTCGGGGAATTCAACTCTCACTTTAAAATTCGTATGATTCTTCCTTTTTCAGACTTGATAAGAAGTTAACAAATAAATGTTTGATTGTTCAAGAATAGGCAGAGTTCAAAACAATAATGGATAAGATCGGATGAGTGTAATACACGAATTTAACATCTCTCAACCATATGAAAAAAAACTCTCAGAACTACAAGTTTGAGAAATAAATAAGAGAATTGAAGTTTGGATATGTCAGAGATTTAAAGATTGGTCAGAACGATTTTTTAGAAATCGTATTCTATAAATATCAAGTTTTTTGGTTTGTTTCCCTTCGGTATATCCCTATCTTGGGAAAGGTTCAATCAAAATTTCTAGCTAAGGATTATTCAGATTAGAATATTCAGGAGGTCATATTTTATCAAGCCCGTCAAAAGTGTCGAGGTTATATGGTATGATTGTTGCATTTACCAGAAACGTTGGGAAACAGTTGGCCCGATTATTTTTTAGATGATCTCTAACACGATTAGAATATGAAATATTCATACTCGACTTAATGGTACAAATATTCATCCAATTTCTAAAGTTGATGATCTAAAAAGAGTGAGTTAGTTTCGCTCGATAAGCTTGATCAATATTATAGTAAAATTTATTATGTTGGTAATGGTTAACAGATTGTGACCCTTGCTAGCCGATCTTATTGGATCCATTTAGAATAGTTGTTTTCCCGATTGATCTATTATATATAACATAATATTGGTGCATGATATAGACCATCAATTGTATAAAACACTTGGGCACGAGATATATGGCATGTAAGATCGCCCTAGCAAAAAACAAATGGTAAACTCAGTTGGTGGTTCATTGAGAATATTATCACTCAATTTGGGCTCCCATTAACATGGGTAAAACTTATCATTACCGCTATGAAGTCTAATTCGATGCAAATTATGTGGAATAAAGAATTGCTTGAGTATTTCACACTACAACAAGGTATTAGGAAAGGATATATAATGGCTCATTACCTCTTTTCATTTGTATTGAACTATTATCTCTTATCATTTAGGGTCTTTATAGTATTGGAGAATAGAGTTGTTCAGTCTCCATATGCAAGGCCCCGTGGTCTCTCATATTTTCTTTTCAGAAGAATTAATATCATTTACAGAGGCTACAAAAGAACAAGTCGACTTGATTAAATCATTATTACGTATGTTTTACAATGAAATTGGTTAAAGAAGTCAATAATAGTATTTTTGGGAATGTATAACGGATTCGCAAAAATGATTTGGCATCTAGAAGTAGTTTTTGTCTTAGTGAACCATTGGGGACATATTTGGGTACACTAATTTCTTCAAGTCATCTCCTAATGGGCTATATCGGTAAATTACAATGATGATGACGGAAAACTCACCCAACTGGAAAGCACAAAATCTCTCTATAATGGGTCAGATGAGTTTGGCATAATCAGTTTTGAGCATGATCTCGAGTTATATTATGCACCCAATAAAGTTGTTGGTGCATGTGTGTAATAAAATCAATCAGATTATTAAGGAGTTTGTTTGAGGTTCATCTGACAAAGATAATAATATACATAGGGTGGCATGGTACAAGATGTGTAGACTAGAAAATGAAAGAGGGCTAGGATTTAGTGGTAAATTTTTTTCAATAAAACACTATTGGCTGAACTGGGTAGAAGATCTTACAAAATAAAAATGGTTATGGGTGAGGGTTCACAAACAAAAATATTGTAATAAAAGGTTGGTGGACTGTGTGGTTAAGATTTCGAATTCGAGAATATATAAAAACATCTTTGAAGGACGGGACGTGGTGATTCATAGGGTGAGTATAGTTCACCATTGTAATGGGGAGTAATACAACAGGAAACTGGAGCCATCATGAGTATTTTCAGTAAAATCAACTTATAATTTGTTGATCTTGCCGAACGATGAAGCATTATTTAAGTAGGAAAATTTGTGGGTGCTCATGTGCCCACAAAATGTACAATATTGTTGCGTGCCATAAGTAATAGGCTTCCGACGACAGTTAATTTTGTGAGACACAGTCTTATAGTGTCGATTATTTGCAGTGGATGTGGTAAGGCCCCAGAGACGGTTATTCGCTTGTTCTCAGATTTTGAGAGGTAGAAAGATCTTTGGAAATTATGGAGTGTTCTTGCGGATTTAAAAAAATGCTTCGAATGGATAATACTATCTATAGCACCTACTGGAAAAACATCAACCCTTCAAGGTGGACAACAAGAATTTTTTGTTTGCGTATCCGAAAATGAACAATCAGATGTAAGAGATTTTGTATCGTAGATAGAATAATTAAGGTGTGGAGGGAAATTCAAAAGCCTAAAAAATTCAACTTTTGGATTGACTATAGTATGACATATGTGGTTGGATAAGAATAATATGTTTTTTTAACCTAATACGATGCAAAAATCTAAGACATAATTTTGGATTATGCTTTGGAGCACGATCAAGATTATATTCGAGTTTGGGATATAAAAGTTTACGAAAGACTTATTATTTAATCGTGAAGTACACTTATAAAATGAACGAAACCAGGTGCGTGAGTTAAACTTAACGCGGATGAGTGCTTGTGATTGGATCGTTTGAAAACGGATATATGATGAATGTTCTGAAATGTAAATAACTCATTTTAGGTGGATTAACGTACTCAAGATTGGTAAGTCATCTTTTCACGTGGACATATATGTGTATAATTCATACTATATATATTACGTTGGACCATAAATATGAGTATTTATTTTAGTGACAAACTCGTTATAACTACATGCGTTTAGTGGAAAATGGTTACTCCAGTGGAAATACTAGAAAAGATATATTTGTAAAATTTAAAAAGATTTTCAAAACTAATTTAAATTTTAAATTTAATCCTCTTTTTCCAAAACTAATTCTTTTTTCAAAACTGATTCTTATTTTAACTAGATATTCTTTTTTCAAAACTGATTCTTATTTTAACTAGATATAAAATAACAAATTCACCAAACCAATTCAAAAAAAAAAGTGAAAAAAATCATTTTATAAAATAAATATAAATAGACTACTCTTAAATTTTATATTGCACCCACCTTGCCTATATGATAAATCTTCCTAACCCATTTTCAGGCTTAAATGTACGAGAGAAAAAAACTAATAAATATTGTATCATAGTTGTTTGCCAATATTAGAAATATTTTCAGATCTAAACTAATAAAGCTCCCGTCATCCTCTTTTTTCCCAAGCAAAAATAAAGGCGACATGCGGATCGCTCAAACAAAATAAGTGGTTTAAATTATAAACTAGGCGTCATTTAATATCTCCCAATTTAAATGGAATGTGGATACAGAACTTTCAAATTTTGTAAGATGTCTTGTTTTAAATAAAAGTAATTTCAAATAATTTATTAGTCCATCAAATAGGAGAGTTGGTGGAGTATTGCATCTTTGTGATTAAAAAATTATGAAGTCGAATTATTTTCTAATTATTTTTTCGAATGAATTTGTTATTTTGTGTAATTTACCTTTTATCGTTAATTTACAAACTATTGCTTTAGGTTGAAGATTTATTACGTGCGCACCCAGAAAATAACGACCACAGATTTCTTAACAAAAATATGGTAAGAAATTGAAAAAAAAAATTGAGAAATATAATATCGTTGAATGTATAGTAAGTAAATCCACCAACCTAAAAGTAAGTACAACAAATCTAAAAATAAAAAATAGTGAAATTATTGAAAACCAACTTCTATTTACTTTATGATTATAAAAGAGATTTACATGCTCAAATAACCTTTGATGAATTTATAAAATATATTTTCGACAACAGTAGAGTAATTTCACGTTTTAAATAAAAAAAAAATCTTATTTTTTTCAACGACCGTAGTAATTTCAAATTTAACTACCCAAACCTACCGCATAATATCAAATATTACTAATAGAACACTTACAAATATCTAAAATAAAAATCAAATTACAAAATATAGAAATATTTATAGCCTTTTCTTCTATTAGTTTTTGTTTACCGATATGTACCCATAAAACCATTAAATAATCAACAAGTCAATAGTTAGTATTAGAGTTTTTTCCATTTTTTATGAATTATTAAACTTTTAAACAAAAATGTTGTTAATGGTTTTTTAAAAATCTTCGTAGACATCAACGGTTTTTTCATTCATTTTTAATCTCTCTTTTTCGATCATTTATATTTGTAAAAAATGAGAACTTTCAATATAATTTAACTCCGTTTTCAACTAGTGCATATATTTTTCATCTTTTTTATTAAAACTTTAAAAATGTTTTTATTCTTCAATAATCGTAAATTTTCACTTGTTTTTTTATATGCATGAATTTGTCACTAATGAATTTACCGGTGTGACAATATCCACAGGGTTCTTCGTCTATGTAAAAGGTTATTTCTGTCTTGCTAGTTGATCTCCTAGAATTTAAGAATAGTGGATGCCACCATATCAACGACTATTCAAAGTCATTTACTCTTATGAACAAATGATTTGAACATTTATGTTTTCACGAATCTTAGAGCGATCCAATGAATGTTCTATACGATTTTTATTTTCTCGTATTTTCTAAAAATATTTTTTTAGCATTCCTAGAGTTTACTTAAAACTCACCAATAAAACTCAGACTTATCACTAATTTCTTCTCTCTCTCTCTCTCTTTCTATTTAATGTGTCGTTTAAAATCTTTCATAAAATCATTATTGAGATTTTACACGGTAACCTAGCAATGATTACCTATAAACATTTCTCTCTTGATGATATATCTAAATCTTCGACAAATCCCTACCACCACATCCTATTTACATGAGCGCTCTCTCTCTTACTCATTTTATAAGACTAACGGTGGAGCTTTTCATCTTTTCACGCATAACATAATTTATCAAAAAGGTTTTTGTTTGTCCTTCACTGCAACTCTGTTCATCTTCCTATCATGGTTAACGCCCGTAAAAACTTAATACCTATAGGAAAAAAGTTATTCCTCTAAAAAATCAGATGCGCTGAAAAATATCATACCTTGCTTCAATGCTAGATCGCAAACCAACATACTCAATGATAAGCTCATTCACTTGGTGACCCTCTACCTTCTTTAAGGTACTGACGATGTCTCACTTTATCTCGAAACCAGACCATCTATCAACATCTCCTGGTTGTTTGACTTCTGTCAACACAAGTTTCCTGCTGACGATGCATATACTTCCTCTCTTCGTAGATACAATCCATCCGCCCTCATCAAGATCCATCAAGGATTTTCAGAAGTGAAGCAAGTCTTACATATTCGCGTTCCATAAAGCACGACTTTGGTACGCCTAATTTCAAGCTAGATTGTCTCATAGTCATATACGTGGACGATCGTTTCCTCTTTGAAGCTAATTGTCTAGCGTAGAATCTGCATGACTGTGGAAACTATGAGAGTCTTTTTACTGCCTCTATCGACTCTTCATTCACCAAAATCTCCTCGGATACCTTTGTATCCCTCGTCTGAGTATCACTGCATCCATCGGTATCTGCTCCATTGCTAAAAACATCGAGCCCTTTGATTTTTTTTTACTCATGATAACCACTCTTCAGAACCCCTCGGGAATGCAAACCCTATTGTCATGTCAATCACGTCCTCCACTACCCATGCAATAATTTTCATTTCCATATGTATCATTTTCTCCATGCGTGCATAAAGCATGGGTTTAAGTTCCATAACCACAGTTCTTAGTCCTTTACTCAAACTCTCACATGTTGAGGATGCTTTCAACAAGTATTTTAACTAGCCCAATCAAGAGGCCTAGTCACATATCTAGCCCAAATGTTACTCAAAGTATTTTAACCTCAACTGAGAAACATATTCTCCACAACACATCTCACATACAACCAAGTATCCCACTGTATCACCCTCATTACCTTTTATCAATGATTGTTCATACATTTATTTCTTTTGTTGTTCCCAATTGTATGCAACGTTTAGCCCTCTACCTTCTCTTGGAAACTCTTCATCGATCTCTTTCCCTTAGTTATTTTCGGATCGCAACAATCATGGAAGAACCATCAACCGTTCCAGGAAAAATTGACGTTATACAACTACACAAGACTTTGCTTTAAGACCATATGTTACTCATTTAGAGCCCCAACTCCAGCCACACTTATGGCCACTATCATCACACCCAACATACTCTATATTGACCCTAATCTACTAGTGAACATGCATGCACCACCATCTGTTACCATATTTGTAAATTATATGACCTGGAACATCCTCAACTCCATCTCGTACAAATCTCGTAAAGCTGGCCAATTCTGTAGCTCCCTCATAAGATATCAGATCAACCATATCGGTTGAGAATGTTTAATACCTTCATATTGAAGATGGTATTCTTGTATATTCCCACATGATATTCTTAACGGAGAGAATACCGAATATGCCAAGTGCGTTTCATGGTACTTTCTTGGTAAAAAAACCAACTTCTTATCATGTACAATACATCGTTGCAAGAATATAAACATGCAGAGGTTGCAAGAATACAAATTCACACTATCATGTTACTTTTTTTTTATTCTCTACCACTGATAATGATACCCAGGTTATTGAAATGGCCCCATGGTTTATCAATAACCACCAAATCTTTCTCAAAAGATAAGAACCCATGGTCTTCTCAGTTAAAGATCTTTTCAAGTTAAGTACCTCAATTTATGTCGAAACCCATATTGCCAATAGAGTTTGCCTAATTTTCGCTAGGATCTACATTATTATGAATGCTATTGATGAGTTTTTTGAGGTCTTAATAATCATTTTCCTGGTAAAAACTCGTGCCTTCTTTATCGAGTATCGAGGCTTAACTCCGAGTTGTAGTAAATATAAGATGTATGAGCATATCATCATAAACTGCACTGAACCCCAATAGTTATCCTCATTCTATTACCTCATTGGTTTCTTCTTGATGTTCTGGAAAAAAACTATCAACGACACGAACCAACCCTTATTGGTCTACTCCAAACGACAATGATGTACATCTCTCTCCAAACTACAATACCCTTCTTATGTGTCTCGATGATGATAAGATCAATGTCTATCTTGTTGATTTTGAGATCACAAGATCCCATGGTGACAACGCAACCCTAACTCAAATCTTACCAGAGCTTCAAGATATCGAACATGCTATAAATAAGGTCAATTCACCTATCACATAAACCAAGACTATTCCATAGGCTCATATAGTTCAAAAGCATCTCGAGGAAAACATGGTCCTTGATTAATAAACAACATACAATTTCCCCATTGTTATGCTTATTATGATCATCTTATCATGGAATGTAAGTGGTCTTTACGACAATGTCCGGCAAAAACAAGTTAGTGAATATGTTTTCTCAAATCAAATAACGCTTACTTGTTTATTAAAAACTAAGGTTAAAAATAATAATATTGACAGGATTATTAATTATATGCTTTCTTATTGATACTATAAGACCAATCATAGTATGCAAACACTAGGTGAAATATGGATCATTTAGGATCCAAGTGTTTTTAGAGCTGACATATGATAAGTGTCCCATCATATTATTGATTGCACTATTACTAACATTGTGTCTAACACAATTTTAAACTATTTCGGTTATTTATGGGTTTGATGAACCCTCTGAACATTACCCTATCTCGCACGATATTTTATCAACCTCATCCAATTTCCAAGGTACCCCTTGGATTGCTCTTGGACATTTCAACGCCATTCACAAACCATATGATCGAACGAGAAATTTGGACCTTTAGAATTCTCTCACTAGATATATAAATAACTGTTGTTATTTAAGTAAGCTATGCGACCTCTCGGCCACCAGTTTTAAATTCTCATGACCTAACAA
Organism: Limnanthes douglasii subsp. nivea; assembly: GCA_036936605.1. Taxonomy (NCBI): domain Eukaryota; kingdom Viridiplantae; phylum Streptophyta; class Magnoliopsida; order Brassicales; family Limnanthaceae; genus Limnanthes; species Limnanthes douglasii. The sequence goes on along the minus strand of JAUPFV010000002.1, from coordinate 200,512,915 downwards.
AGAGGTCGGTAACCTTATCTCCACCAAGAATAATAAGGTGTTTGTCAATAGTCACTCGGATAACTGCTTCCCTTGTACATTTTTACACTAAGATTAACCTCGTACCTCCGCCCACACACATATCATCTTACACCTTAGTATCCCGCGTTACTTCGTTAAAAAACCTTTTATGATTTTTAATATGTGGCAATCTCACCCCAACTTTCCCTTCATAGTCATTAATAGTTAGAACCTTCATATTGAAGGTTAAACCATATCCATCATCCCTTCTAAGTTGAAGCGCTTCTAAGTTGACCTCTTTTTCCTCAATAAAAAAGAGTTTAGTAACATAAGCGAGTGTGTTTCCAATACCCAATCCCTCATTCTTTTGAGCCAAGTATAATCTGGTAAACGACCACGTGAACCCATCTCTTATTGAAGCTGAAATTTCTACTTCTAAAAACTATGTTTTCTTCAGTTGCACTAAGCAATATTTTATCAAACAGAAGTCCCATGAGACTTGTCTTAAGCTCGGGGATCGTAAGTATAAATTTTTCAAAATACGGTTAAATATCGCATATTTCGAAATAAGATTGTTACTATTAATTACCCATACAATGTAATTTGTTTCTCATCCAATGGTGTGTCTAACATTTGTTTTAACCACTTCTCTAGCCTCATTGGTGTTTAAAACCCTCGTAGCTACCATAACCTCTTTAGAATTAGAAGCTTGATTACTTCCAGATTTGGAAACCCCGATAAGACATGCATGATCCACCCCGTCATGAACGATGACATCGAGAAAGTCTTATTCAACATCGACAATAATAAAGCACATGAGCCTCACGACTTTAGTGTTACTTTTTTAAAATTCCCATGGACCATCATTGGTCTCAAATTCTAAAAAGTTGTGTATTTTTTTCTTTCATTATAACCATATGGACCCTTCTTAGATTAAAATTCTTATCAGGATCATCCTCAAATTAGACAACGCTTTTAGACCCATTTCATGTTGTAACGTTATTTATAAATTTATTTATAAATTTTTTACCATAAAAAAATACCTTCCTTTCCTCATCCACTCATCATAATCGACCTTCGTCAACGTTCGTAGTGTTTATAATAATATTCTTCTTACCTAGGACCTACTGCATGGGTCTCATACCAATACAAAACTTATCGTGTCTCTCTCAAAATTGACTTGATGAAGGTCTTCATCAACATGTGTTGATGTATTCTCCTTGATGTCATCTATGTTATGAACTTCCCCACTCACATGATTGGGTAGATCATCTACTGTTAATCAACTCCATCATACTATATTTGTATTTATGATAATAGTTTTGTCTCCCTACAAGTAAAAGAGGGTTGGGTGAATGGGAATCTATCTCGTTATTTTTTTATATTCTTATTATGCATGTGATCTCAAGCATTATCATAGAGAAAAGACAATATCCTTTCATTAGCTTCCTCTGGAAGTGTTATAAGCTCAAAATCATCAACTTTTTCTTTGTAGGTGACCTTTTTCGCACTAACTTTATCTCTATCAACCTTGTAAAATAGGGTATTTAGGAGTTTTGCCGCCTATCATCCCTCTATCTTAACTCTTCCAATAGTCATATCTACCTCTCGGGGGTTTCCGACTTTAATATTCACTCTATCATGTATTCTCTCGGGTTTGAGGAAGTTCATAACATAGATGACATCAAGGAGAATGTGATCTCGTTATTCTTTTATATCATAGATGTTTTTATCCTCCTAGTTCAGGTTCTTAAAGACCTCACCCAACTATTGTGTGGAATTCATGGGGTCCAAACTTGAGATAAAAATCTCGGGTTCTAAAGTTGCATAAACCAAGATTATATTACCTTAAGTTGAGTATGACATTGGGATCAAGACCTTAAGGTCTGGAATCAGGCGGTCGTCCTTCAGAATTTATAATCCATCTAATATAACAACATTTTGTCAATTTGGAATAAATATATCTCACTAAAGAAAAGGTAAAATTCTTTGGAACCTCCCACGTGGCTCCTCCATTATTTGGGGGTGGAGGAAAATTCTTAATCTTAAACCTATTGTCGCTAACCTCTAAAAGGTTGATGTCGCAATGGCTCTTTCACCTCATTTTGGTATGATAATCGACTCTTCCATATCTCTCTTGTTGACCGTTTCGGTCCTAGTATTATACATTAAGCTAAAATACGTAGTAATAACATCATTTTCGACATAATTAGCAACGATTATTGGAAATGTCCCACTTAAATCTGCTAAAAAAACATCTTACCAATCCTATATGCTCGTAAATTTGGTAATGCTATCAATCGTTTTCTCATACATGCAATGAGGATGTTAAACTGATGATCCTTAGCTAGAATCGTAATATATTCACTGTGTAATATTTATGAATTTATCAGGTCGTTCATGCCGCAAGTCCTTTAGTTCAATCTAGTTCCAAACAAGCACAACATTTCGAGACACTTCTTCATTATTTGGTTGGCCATTCAGGACGTGCTCACCACTCAAGACAAACTACTTGAATAACGGAACCCCACAAACCCCAAGTGTGCCTTATGTGGTAATAACATTTAACCCATCAGCTACATTCTGCTTGATCTCCCCTTCTCCCAACTTGTTTGAGATGTTAGCTCCATAAACTTGAAGCTCATCAACATAGCCTCAGAATGGCCCTAGTGGTTGCATGCCGATAGCGGATGGACCATTCCCCTACCGACCTTTGACGTTTTTGGCGCATCGTTTTCTATATGGTTTTCTACCACTTATGTCAAGAAAAAAAACTATATGATATTTTCAGACTCCCTTTTCTTAGGATCTATCATATCTCCATGTATCCTTATAGACCTCCGATATGATTTCACGACTCAAAGATCCCTTGATCGTGTTAAAATATTACTAACTTATATATATATATATATATATATATTATTTTCTACAGGTTTCAGTTCAGTCTTGGGGTAGAGCTCACATATAGACCCGTCTTGCTTGGAGCTTGCTTTTGCCTCGTCATTACCCTTGCTTTCTTATTTATGTTGTATGGCTGTATTAGCTTTTAGATTTTTTTTACAGTCTTATCCATGTGAAAATATCTATAACACTCGTACTTTTATGCATTGGTTTTCCCAAAAATGCCCTGTTGTCCTTGTAAACAATGTTTTACTTTTATTTATTTATTTTCTTAAAAATAATTCTTCGATCTCTTTTTAGTTTTAATCATGTAATTTGTTTAATTTAAATTTAATTTTATATTTAACTCTTTAATTAATATCACATTTTAACTATTAGATTATAGGGTGACTCTCATATAAATATCATAATAAGTTGAAAATCCACTATGGATACAAAATAAGATCATAATCAATATTTGTTACCAACAAAATATTAATATATTTTAATACCACTTCTTTTAGCATTGAGTATGTTTAAAAAAAATTAAAATACAATTAATATGTTGTTGTGTTTATGTTATGAGATGAACCAAACAAGTAATGTGAATGTAAAACTGCTAAAAATAAAATTAATACTATTAGAAATTTTATAATATTAATTAACAAGTATAAAAAATTTATTAATGTTAATTAACATTATTAAAAAGTTTTATTATTGGTTAATACTGTTAATTAACAATAATATAAAGTAAAAAGACTTATCAAGTTTGAATAAATTAAAACGACGGTAAAATAAATACAACAACATTATAACCCCACCGTATTTATATTTTTTATGTCAAGATCTATTGAAAATGATACATGTGTTATCTTTGAAAAATATTTTATAAAAGTTCTTGGTAGAGGAAGGATGAAATTTGTATGCAAGACGGTTCATGAAATTCTTGGCGGAAAAAAGTGCTTCGTTTCCGAGGTGATTTACAGAGGTTTCTACTCTGAGGTTTACTTCCTTAATACCTTGAATCACGAATCCATCATTCTATTTCGTACTTCTTAGATTGATGTCGACCACAAGAGCTTTAATTTCATCAACAAAAGTTTCACTTATAAAACTCTCTAACAGAGTAATACTCCTCCTAAACTTGTCAAATCTACCTCTTAAAAATTCTTGACTTTATTTTGCATGCAATCATAGGAGGAAATTCTTGACATCATAGATTTTCCTAGTGAAACGATTTGTTGGATCTACTTCCTTTTACTCAATTAACATTAATGGTAATGTTTGCGGCTCTTTCCACGACAAAAGAAGCCTCCAACAAGTGAACCTTCTTTCCTAATTCATATTCGTTCTCATCGTGCAAGTTCTCTCGAGTATCCTAAAGTACAAAATCTACCACCCCTATTTTAGCTTCCATTGGAAGTGCCATAATCTCAAAATCAGTAACCTCTCATTTGCGGATGACCTACTGATTTTCTATCATGTCAACAAAAACTCCATTAACCTGGTTAAATAAGTCCTTGAAGAGTCTCCAAGCTCTCGCGCACCTCAATCCCAACAAGATCCATATTTTTCTTTATCGGGTTTCCGAATCGATATATTGTTTTATCATCGTTTCCTTAAGTTTTAAAGAAAGCTCTATTTATGTTCATGACTTAGGCATTCCCCTCATCATCCACCACCTATCTTAAAATTATTGTAGGTTAGTGTTCAATAAAATCAGCAGCCTTATCAACTTGTGTACCTCCTATCACCTATCTTATGTGGGGAGGCTCGAGCTTGTTAAGGATTTTTTATACGTTGGATAAGTTTATGGGTCTTCCATGTTTATTTTTCATCTTTATGTCGTTAATGGTATTTCTTAGATCTTTTGTAACTTCTTTTGGTTGGGACCGGAGATAAAATCATCTACTTCTAAAGTTGTATGGTCTAAGATTACCTTACCCTCGTCGAAGAGTAGCTTCGTGATTTTAGACCTTAATCTCGAATTAGGCGATCATCCTCAAACATTTCTTATCCATCTTGAGCATCAATACGTCCTCAATTTGGCGTAATTGGGTTATTACCAAAAAATTAAAAGATAAAAGCCTATGAAACCTCCTTATTGGCCCATCTTTTAGTTAAGGGTGGAGGAAAATTATTAAATTAAGGTCTCTTGTCGCCAAGCTCTACAAAGCTCATATCGACAATAAGTTCTCTACGTTCCTCTACTATGACCACTGACTCTTTCTTAAATCTTTTTTTACTGTTACGGTCATAGTATTTTCCATTAAGCTAAAATGCGCAACAACATCATGATTTTTTATATCATCAACAACAGATCTTGGAACTGGCCTACTCAGCTCCACTCTAGCAGAAAGCCCTACCAACCTCATCTGCTTGAAATTGGTAACACTATAATTATTCTTCGTGGCCCCTCAGGAAATGAGCATGCTAAGCTATAGATCCTTAATGAGTATCGTGAATCTTTTGCCATCAATAGTACCTACCATTTCATTCAGCCATCGACGCCATAGGTCCTTTGGGCTAATCTCGTTTGGAACAAATAGAATATTCTCATACACTTTGTTATTGTCTGTCTTGTTATCGAGGAAAAACTCACTACTCGAGACAAACTTCTCGTCTGGGGTTATAACATAGTCCCATATTGTGTCTTATGCAATAGGTTCCCAGAAACCATCAACCACATTTTGGTGGACTATCCTTTCACCCAACTCATTTATGGCGCATCTTCTCGGAAGCTTAAGTTCACCCACCCAACCTCAGATTGGCCATCCTGGCTGCATACTGCCAGTATGCGGACCTTCTCTCCTAACGGCCTAGATCATCTTGGCGCACTACTTTCTGTCTCATGGTCTACCATATTTGGCAATAGAGGAATTCTAGGATTTGCTTGGACTCCCACCTTTTAGATTTAATAATCTTTCATTGTGTTCCATCGGACCTCCACTACAAATTTCACGACATAAAATTCTTTTGTTATGCTAAGCACTATCAATTTTCTCTATTAATTTTGTTAGTTTTTCAGGGTTTTTTTTTCCTGATCCACCTTACTTGTTCTTAAGACGCTCGGTCTATTATCATTTATTTTTATTATCGTGATCGATCTTTTACATTCTATCATCCCGATCATTCTTGATGTTGTTGTAAACCTTTCTGCTTTAGTTCTTTATATGTACGTATATATCTTTAAGATTTTTATTTTAAAAATGCTCCGGTATATTTATAAACCATATTTTATTTTAATATATTATTCTCTTAAAAATAATTATAAGTTTTCCTTAGAAAAATTAGGCGTTTTTTTATAAATTACTTTGAAAATTAGTATTGATTAGTTAAAAAATGTTTATGTTATTTTAGTTTTAACATTATATATATATATATATATATATATATTTCCCTAAAATAAATTGATTTATTTCATAATAACATTGGCCGGTATAATGATTAAAATCCAAGGGAGTCAAAAGATTAGCCCAAAACAAACCCAGTTTTTAATACAATTGAAGAAAATAAAGATAGAAAAACACGAACCCTAAATCTTCTTTTACACAAAACCATCAAGACCCAAATACCTTGTACTACGGATACTGAATTCAGAGAAGATACAAGAGCAGAAGCACCAAACCATGTCGAAATTGAAGAAGAAGCCGCATCTTTGAGGTAAGCGATTTGATAAAGAAGAATAATCGAGCTCTAGACAAATTAAGGGTTGTGATCCCTTCTCAAGTAATTAGTTCTCAATCATTCAAGAAAGGTTATTTCTCTGAGGTAATTGGGAGCTTTCTTGTGGTTGAAATCTAGATCTCGAGTGTTTTTAAGAGCTTTCTTGGCAATCGAATCAGTTGTTGCATTTTGTTCACGATAAATGTGAACCAAAGTCCTATTTGTAGAAATCAACTTTCTACAGTGGCTGATTAAAAGGTTAAGAAACCATGGATATTTCCCATATAGAAACATTTCAATGAGGGTGGTAGAATTTGTTTTTATGTCCAGCTGAGTGATACCTTTTGAGTGACATAGAGCTAATCCATCAAACAGAGCTCGACACTCAGCAATACAGACTTTTGCCATATAAACGAATATAGCCCATAATGATAGTACTATTGCAGTCACGAACCAGTCTTGCCCCACTAGATTCTCCAAATTAATTACAAGCCTCGTCTGAGTCTAATTTGAACCTGGTAGATTTAGGGTTAATCCAAGAGAGCGATAAAGAATTTCAGGGTTTATTATGATGATTGATACAACCTAAAGATAAACCCAATTTGCTATCAGACCCTCAGTGTTTCCTCTTGAGTAGTTGAGCCCTATCAATACCAGACAAAATATGAGTTATGTAGTCAATCATAGATTTTACAGAATAACTCTAACCATTCTGCTTATTCTTATATCTTGAGAACCAAATAACCCGAGCTATAATAGGAGGAAGAATAGTCCTAATATGGACTGTCTTGCCAGTAGACCAATACCATGACCTCACCAAGTGGGTTAAGGTCATATTCCAAGTAATATGTATGTTGAAGAAGGATGCAAAATAAGACCAGACACCTCAGGCAATATGGCAGTTTACAAATACATGGTTTAATGTTTTTTGTATTGTCACATTGCTGACATTTTGAGGCTAAATGAAGTTTTCTCTTTTGCAGGACAATATCAATGGGAATCTAGCTATAGAAGGCTCTCCACGGCAGAAATGAGCATTTACTTGGACTAATAGAGCTCCAATTTTCTTGAGCAGGTTAGAGCAATTCCTTTTTTTTTCTAATAGAATTCCAAGTAGCTTTTGTATTGAATTACCCATCTGAAGCTATGTTCCAAGCCCCATTTTTCTGGAAATCCTTGACCAATCTGCCCACATTTCCAGACGTATCATCATCTTCATTGACGGAGATAAATGGCTGAGAAAAAAACCATTTATCTATCCAGAAATCCATATTACTAATCCGAGACAACCATATAATATTGTTCTCAGCCTTATCTCTAAAATTCATGAGCCTTAACTCGATGTTAGAACTCCTTATAAACTGAAGATTAATAATAGGATGATAACTATGACAATATATTAAGTATAAGAGTTCAGCCATAGAAAACCCAGAACCCTAAAAAAAACGAAAACTTGTGAGAAAATCATATATTAAGAAATTAATACAATTATAAACGGTTGGAGTGGTACAAATTATAAATCGTTCTAACCAAATGATCCGACTGTTTAACATAGTCTCTCGCGAATGATAGTACTTTAAATATTGAAACAATTCAATTATTCTATTTTATATCGATAATAAATGACAACGTCGAATATTTTTAATTTAACAAATCTTAAATCTAATAGATATTGTATCACAATTATTTGCCACCTCATGACATCAAAGCCCAATATTAAAAGTACAATTTCAGATCTGAACTAAGAAATGGTAAAATTCAATATGGATTTTTATTAGTTTAATACTAGTAAAGCTGTTGTCATCCCCTTTTCTCCCAAGCAAAAATAAAGGCCACATGTGGATCACGCATATTCAAACAAAATAAGCGGTTTATACGAATCTCCTATAATATATATATATATATATATATATATATAAAAGCCTAGCCTTAAACTATTCGGCCCCTCAATTTTAATTGAATGTCTATTCTATATTTAAGTTTCTCAATGTGTGAGAAAATTCTACGAAGATAATGATTTTCTTTTTTTAAATAAGTTAAAGAAGTATTAAGTAGTCGATCAACAGTCATGTAGATCAGATCATTAGATGATGTATAATATACGAGGAAATATTAACCAAACATAATTTTTTTAAAAATAAATAAATATTAATTATCATTTTTTATTGTTTATTACTCACATTTTTAATTATAAATATGCAAACTTAACTTTAATTAAAACTAAAATATTAATTATCATCATGTAGTAGTTTGAAAATATTAAAAACTAAACCTTCTACAATAGTAGAGAGTAAGTTATTTGCCCCACAAGGGTAGCCGAATCGGTTGAGTAAGGTATGTTTGCGACCAAAAGTCATGAGTTTGAGTCTTTTATACATGTCTTTTCGGCTGAGTCTGTCATCTTGTGTGGTTTACCTTCTCGCGTTGGTTTGCAGGCTATCGCGTCAAACTGAGGGTTTACCCTTTGCGCATTCATTGCACTCTGAGTAGCGGTTGCGGGTTCCCTCCGAAAAAACAAGAGTAAGTTATTTTTCGTTTTTTTATTTTTTATTTCGCTCATAAAAATACGTAAAAAAAATATGGATCTCAGATGATTCTTCAATTTACTTGATCTTTTTATTTTTGTTGTTATTTTTTGATTTTTTTGATTTTAAAATGAGATTTTAGAAAATGTTACGATATTTTATGAAATTGTAAGTTGTCTGAATGTGTTTGAGCTTGGTTCTATGTAAAAACGAGCTTGTGTATAATTAACGTGAAAAAGATGATCTATGGTCCAAGAAATCTGAATCACTCATGCATAACACTAATCGTGAATCTTTAGAAAATATAAATAAGAATTACGATTCTTTATAAAATATAAATACGAATCCTAAATTCTTACTGCAAATCATATTACCTATAAATTTAAAGCGCTAATCATTTTATAAAATGTGAATCGTGAATTATTGGTATTATTAAACTAGATGATCAAATATCAGCCCGTTTTTTTTGTAACTTGGCAGACTTTGAATATATACTAAATTTTGTTTTATACAAATAAAAGAACTTAGTTACATATAATTTAAAGTTAAGTAATTGTTGCGGTGAACTGAAGGGTTGTTTCTTAAGTAATGATGATGATGTTGCAACTATGTTATTAATTCTTAATGTTCAAAGTTGTCCGATTGTTTCTATTGATATTACTATTAATGTAATTGGTGAGTAAACTCTTCGATAAACTCTTTTGAGTTTATTTGAAGCTTCATATGAGAATTTAGCTAGTGTGAAAATTAGTCATGGTATTACTTTATTTGCTCATAAGAAAATACAACTTGGTAATATTGGTTGGGTTGATGAAATTACAGGTTTTCACCAAATGTTTTAGATGAGGTTGCAACTTTAAGATTAATTTTATGTCGTTATAGTTTAAAACATGATTTCTATTTTAAATACATGCATAATTTAAAGTCTTCATAGTCTTTATGAATCATTTGATACGTTCACTGACTTCATAGTCTTACAAAGTATCTCTAATAACATACTTGTGACACTACTATTTTTTAAGGAAAGTGAGAAAGATTTTTACATCAGACTCGATTACAAATGAGATACTTAATTATATTAGATCCAAACATGATGTGACAACTAAGAGTGTACGATTATCTGTTAAGAATGACTATGATTTAGATATCCCATATTGCCTTTTATGAATTTCTTTAGATAAAAATATGAGGATCGTTTACAAAAACAATTTTTTTTATCTAATTAAAAGGTATTACAAACGATTGAAGAATCTTGATACTACAAGTGACTACGTACTCGAATATAATATGAAACCAACTTTTTGAAGCGGTGTTTCATAATATTTGGCTCTTGTATCCAAGGTTTCATTCTTATCATCTATTTTTATTTATTAATGGAACATTTTTACGGGAAAACATAAAACAATAAGTTTATATGCGATAACTAAATCTGGTAACTATGGTTATTAGTTTTATTCTCTTATTTTTTTAGTTGTATAATATAAATTATATTAAAATATGAATTGGAGTTTTGACTAGTCGTGAATCACAAAACATGTAGTATTCTAAATCTCGAATCGTGAAACATGTTACATTTTCAAACGCAAATCGTGAATCACATATAATATAACATGATATGTAAAATTTTTAATATGTTAATATGAAACGCGAATCACTTTTTTTATGAACATAATCAGTTATTGTGTAAATGCAAATCCTATAGCATATATCTTATCAAATGTAAATCACGAACAATGTTTAATTATATGTGAACTAAGAATCATATTAACAATAAACGAGAATCACAAAACACGTACTATTTTACCAAACGTGAAATATGAAATGAATCTTATTAATTTATCTAATTTTATAATCATACAAGTATATTTCCGCTTGTATTTTCTATTTTTAGGTCAGAAGATAATGATAATTGGTTATGGTTTCTTGAGATATTGAAACCCCACTTGTTAGATCATCAAATCACATATATTTTGGATCGTCACTTAATTATGATGAATGCTATTTCTGATTTGTTTCCAAATCTTTATCATGGTACTATATATTTTATCTTATTGGAAATGCAAAGTATATTTTGAAACTATGGAACACTTTATCAATAAAGAAGGTCCAAATATCTAATTTTTTTGTGAGAATTTACCTTCATATATATATATATATGAATTTTTAAAAAATACACAGTTCGATTTGATGACTTTTAGTTCAACCATGTCTTTTACTTATCATATCAAATAATTATGTAGTATTTCTATATTTAAAGTAATTGACACAGTTATAATTTTACTTATGATTTAAATTTCTATACATTATGCGGATCAGGTAGGTTGAAATAGTGAAATATGTCATAAATTTGAAAATAAGTTTAAGTCCAATGCTGCAATTTCTCGTCCGTGGATAGTTCACTTGTCTTCACTAGTGTTACATGAAGTTTTTTTAAAACCTATTATGGTTCTTGATCTAACGACATTTTGCTGGATATTTTAGTGTAATTGGATTGACTAGTCGACCAATGTAGTCGTAATATATTATCGAACAAGTCAGAGAGTGTGGAGTACACGCTTGTTAGAATATATTATGATTAGTGGGTCCAAGGGGCGGAGCCTGACTTTGGTAAAATTTATTTGAATGATAAGACTATTATGAAAATTCATAGAAATTTGAATTTGAAAAATTAATTCGAATTTGAATTTGAATTTGAATATTTAGTCGGTTTTATCATTTGAAATTTTAACCGTTTTTGGACATAAAACTGTTTTACAGTTGGAGTATTTTGGTTGAATAAAAAAGTATGGTTCTGTAACAAATATGACAACAACAAAATAATCATTCTCTATGTTCAAAAGAAAAGCTCTGATTTTATCTGGTTGAAAATTTTGGAGAACCACCAAAATAATTTCAGTATGAAATTATTAAAACAAGACTTCAGAGTTTATCCAGAAATTTCTAAAAACAATTCTCAACAAAAGATTAAAATTATCGTTTCTTGTAAATGAAGATTGAAATGAAGAGATTTGTATAAGATGAATTCTCCTTCTGGATAACTTAAAAAGAGATTTTTTGACATCGAAGAATCTATACTCAAGTATTAAAGCACGAAATGAATTATGGTATCATCATACTGTAAGTTTTTTCGTTTTGTTATTGGATGACTATTATATATAGATTTCTAATTTTCGGATTATAAAAATGGTGGTAATCTGTGTTTTAAACATGCATATGTGATTTTAATTCTTCCAAACTATTTGGAAAATGGAGAAGAGGTTATTTGTTTAATAACTACTTCTGCAGTTATTTAATTATATTGTTTAATTTTACATGAAAATAACATTTGAAAGAACATATGTAATGACAGTTTATTGTTATATGATTTTTGCATGGTTTGTTTAAAAACCGGAGTCCATGTGTTGTAATAAGGTTTAATAACCGGAGGTTATCATGTAAAACTGCATGTCTAAATTTGCATGCAATTGAAATGCTATTACTCCGTGTTTACACTGCAACGTCTTATGTGTTACTGCAACAGTCACATATGTTACTTTTTTTACTCTCGTATAGTTGTTAGAGTTTTAGTTATTCTATCTTAAGGCAAAGAAGAAAAAATCAAAAGTAAATTTGTGACATTAAGAGAAGCCCAAAACAGAGTTAACTAAAATCGCAAAACATATTATAAACACATGTAGTAAAATGCAAAATATTACAAATAAAAAAAATATGAATTGTGAAATATCAACTAGGTTTTAGACGCAAAATGTGAAACAATGCTTAGTATATAGACGAAATATCGAACCATGTAAAAAAGTATAATTGATAACGCGGCGGAAATAGAAGAAGAATCAACGATAAATGAAACTCTAATTCAAGAGTAACATTATAAAACTCTAATCTAAGGGTAACAAAAACTAAAATTTTGAGAGATAAGAAATATATTATTCCAAAAATTTCAAATAACTTAAGGCATATGAGGCTTTATATAAGAGCTTCTCAAAACCCTAAATTAGAATAAAAGAAAATAAAATAAATATTCTAAAATAAAATAAAATCAAATCTTAATATAATTGGATTTGATTTGAATAATATAAGATATTTGAATAAAATAAAATAAAATAAAATAAAAAGGTTTGTTTTTGGACTTTCTAGGCTACATCAATAATACTTGCAAATGTGAATTAATGTATACAAAATAACTTTAGCTTCAAATTTGTAGTATTTGGTGGTTTATTTTTTTTATGGTTTCTTTTCTCGAATTGGGTTAGATAAATATGTTTTTATTATTCTTGACTCTAGTACTTCTTCTTCGTATTTAGGTTGTAAGGTTTTGGCTAACATCAAATTTTCACCGTCAACCTAAACACAGTCTTTAGATCTTTTGGTGCAAGTCTTAAGTATCTTGAACCCAATTTGAAGACTTTTTATTCAGTGTCATATTTTGTAATGATTTTTATTATAAAGTTTTAAATTATTTTCTTAGAATTATTTTCGTCATTGTTTCTTACAAGATCATATACACATTTTAAGAGGGCATGTAAGATGATTTTTATTCTTGATTCGATGTGAACTTGTTTTCATTTTTTCCCTTCATTTCCTTAATAAGGGCTAACTAACTATACAAAAACAAGTTTTCCCATATTTTCTACAACAAATAAAAAATTCATATAAAATTACAAATACGGACAATGAACTAGTGTACAATGTAAATCATAAAACATGTGTAAATAAGAATCGTGAATCACAAAACATTTATAAATAACTAAGACGGATCACGAATTATTCAAACATGTTTTGTGCGAAACTTATGAAACATTGTAAATTTTGTTTCCAAACATTAAAAGGAGATGAGTACAAAATCCACAAATTTAAACTAAAAAGTAACATATAAATAATTTGTTTTTTCTCAATTAGAATTTTATACTGAACTAATGAAGTCAATAAAACCCTAAAAAGTTGGAGAAAAATATAAATAGTTCAACCAAAACAAAAAAAATCGAAATCTCATTACTAATATGACGAAGTTTAATCGATAAATTAATAATAATATAATCATTAAAAATTAAAAAACGAAAAAGACTTATACAAATTTAGAGAATAATATAAATCGATCGTATGTAAAAAAAGTAATTAAAAAAATTTAAAAATTGATGGTCATCCTTTTTATTTGTTTAAAATTTTCATAAAAAAATCAATTATATTTGAATAGTTCGATCATGATGATTTTTTTTAGGTGTAAAAAAACTAAATTTATATGCATTCAACAGATTTGAAAACAATTAAATGGTAAGAATATTATTGGTCGAAAATTTATGTTTTTTAGATGAATGATAATTGATTTTTTTATTAAATAATAATATAATTTGTTTTTTGGTGGAACCACAACCGCTACTCAATGAGTGAGTACAAGATAAACTTGACTACACGGCAATAACCAAGATTAACCAAAAACAATCCGAACTCATGACTTTTAATCATAGGTGTGTCTTACTCGACCAACTGGATTATTTTTTTGGAGGAAAAAAAAATATAGAAATATAATCTATAATTTAGACCATACGGTAACTATAGATGGTAAATCCACCAACCGCTTTGAAAGTGCATACAATAAATCTAAAAATAACAAAATTTTAAATTAAATGATGAAATGTTCAAATTAGTGAAAAACTTCCTATATTTACATTATATTTTATAATAATAAAAGAAGTTATATATCATGAATTATCACATACTTAATAATTCTAGAATAAATAATATAAGAATATATTTACACGTTATTTTTAAAGAATACGACAGAATTGTGTAGCTTCAAATTGTAATGAAATATAAGTCTCGTTCTAAATTTATAAGTTTATAAACCAGGGGGGCTAAAAAGAAACCAGCAATAAGCCACACAAATTATGTCCAATCAATTGGCTGCATTGAGCTAAGTCTTTCCTTTACAGCCAGGTAACCTAATCACCTCCAAATTAAAACATGAGAAAACCAAAGTGAACACGAATCAACAAATCATGTGGTAATAACAGCAATTCTTTTTTTTTCTTCCGATAAATCACCGAAACCAATCTATTCTAGCTAAACAATCTAAACACGGTCAGTAATTGGAAACGAATACACGCGACTAGTACATGTTGATGTTCCTTATGTGTTGGGTTCATTCTCTTGTCTAAGTCAAAAGCTGTCCTCTTCATTTACCAAAAATATAACATTAAGGTCCAGTTCTCGTCCGTTGGAATAAGTTTGGAAAAGGTTGCTTCTTTTTTCTCTGTTCTTTATGCATTTAGAACCCAGATTCAAGAATCTAATAGTAAAAGGCGGGTCGTGCTTTGTTTTGATATTGGACTCCAAGGTAATAAGAAAAATCTGATTTTGGGGTGTGGTTCTATATATTATTGCTGTTTACTTGTAAATTGTAGAAGATTGTGTTCAACTTTCTTGTATGATCAGTTTGATTGGAGATTTAGAGAATTAAAATTGAATTGTTTTGGTATGATGAGTGTATATGTATAGTTTTTTTTTAAAAATTATACTGATTAGTGATTTTTTTTCTTCAAAAGTATAGCATCTGGATTGATAATTGTATCAGGTTTCACTTTTGGGATGATATAGATTTCATTCTGTGCTTAATTGTATAGGTTTGTCTTTCGTGCTTAAATGGCGGCAGTACTGGCTTCACTTAGCTGTTCTTGCCTGGAAACCGAGTTGAGCCCTCTAAAGAGAACAATAGAGAGTCTTGGTTTCTCTAGTACAATATCAAACCAATCAAATAATCTGGAGAGGCAAACTTGTAATCCCTTTTTTACGAACAAATCAGCCAGATTTCGTGCTGAAATTCAACAAACAGGATCATCACCATCAAAGTTGGGCACTAATGGCAGAGCTAGTAAAATGGTACCTACAAGCAGTGTAGTAAAAAGAAAAGTTCCTACTGATAATGTCCCTAATCATAGAATAGGGGAAACCAATGGAACGAAGCAGATCATTAACAGGCCAAATGTAATCGAGACAACAGCTTTGGTTAAGGCACCGAAGTATAAAGAATCTCAAAGACTTCCACCGCTGGAGGAAATTAGAGTTTTACCATCAGATGAAGGTTTCAGTTGGGCTAATGAGAACTATAATTCAGTGCAAAGGAGTATTGATGTTTGGTCTTTTGTTATTTCTTTACGGGTCCGTGTCTTGTTGGACAATGCAAAATGGGCATATGTAGGAGGATTTACCGAAGATAAGCAAGTGAGTTTCCATCACTTATTTTATAATTTGAAGCTTCTGAACGTGTACTTTTCTTGTAAGTTTAATTTTTTTCGTACTCTAGAAATCCCGGAGGCGAAAAACTGCATCTTGGCTACGAGAATGTGTGTTGCAGCTCGGTCCAACATTTATTAAACTTGGCCAGTTATCTTCAACCAGGTCGGATTTATTTCCTCGCGAATTTGTTGATGAGCTAGCTAAATTGCAGGTATATTTGCTTGTATTTTAGTTGAAGTTATCTTCAGGCCTTAATGATATTATTTTACAGCATATTTTATGTCATTCAGGATAGAGTTCCTGCTTTTTCGTCTGAAAAAGCAAGACGATTCATCGAAAGTGAACTGGGAGCACCCGTAGATATTTTGTTCAGAGAGTTTGAGGATCAGCCAATAGCTGCAGCTAGTCTTGGTCAGGTGTTTGATTCAAGTTCTATGCTTTGTCAATATATTTTTTCATGATGAACTTCTTACAACTCAAGAATATAGATGTACAATATTGTTCTTCATATCCTCGCTATTCTTTATCCTTGATTCTAAGTTTTAGAGGGTTGTCTCTATAGGTGCATCGAGCTGTGTTGCACAATGGTGAGATTGTTGTAGTGAAAGTTCAAAGACCGGGTCTCAAGAAGCTTTTTGACATCGATCTACGTATGCAATGCTCATATGTCATTCTTGCCACTCTATTTGTATATTTGGTAGTATCAATGATTTATGTCCCTTATTCTGTTGCAGAAAATTTGAAGCTAATTGCTGAGTATTTTCAGAAAAGCGAAGCTTTTGGCACCAAAGATTGGGTTGGCATATATCAAGAATGTGCAACGTAAGTAGCGAGCAGCTATTAGCTCTATAACTACATAGACTTTTGTTTCTGGTACAAAGATCAAGTGTCATGTTCCAAATCTTTAATTCTAATGTACTTTTTAATCTTTCTTGTCGCTTTCTTCAGGATCTTGTATCAAGAGATCGATTATATTAATGAAGCGAAAAATGCTGACAGATTTCGTCGAGATTATCGGAATATAAAGTGGGTCCGAGTACCTGTATGTTTCTTGTTCCCTTAATACTTGGGCTTGGTCCTTTTTATGTTTTCACTTCCAGACTTAATAAAGTTTTATTGTCTTCAAAGTTGGATAGTTAACATTCTACATTTGTTATTCCGATTTTTCGCGTAGTTGGTATTTTGGGATTATACTGCAACAAAGGTATTGACACTGGAGTATGTCCCAGGTACCTGTCTAAACTAATCTGTTGCTTTTGTTAGGTCTTAAAAACTGAATATGTGATTAAGTTACTTTTGTTGGCAGGTATTAAGATTAACAACTTGGAAGCCATAGAGGCCCGTGGCTTCAACCGGTCTAGAATCTCATCTCGCGCTATCGAATCTTATCTTATTCAGGTAAATCAAAGTAGTATTATGTATTAACCATAGCGTGGCACGACCATGGTCCATGGTTATTTTACTTTACTTTTTAACTTCTGATTTACTTGCAATGATAAAACTTACCACTTAACAAGTAATCCATCATTACCCGTTAGTTTCACATAAACATGGTTGCACTACTTCAGTGAGACCATGGTCGCATATAAGAATTATCCGTTTCAGTCTAATAATCTATCTTACTTTTTTCTTGGTATAATGCAGATACTGAGAACCGGTTTCTTTCATGCGGATCCCCATCCTGGAAATCTTGCTATTGATACTGATGAAACACTCATTTACTATGACTTTGGTATGATGGGAGAGATCAAGTCTTTTACTCGTACGAGATTGCTCGATCTTTTCTACGCTATTTATGAAAAAGACGCCAAGAAAGTAGGCCCATTTTCATTTTGTACAACTCTATTTGTGTGTTGACTACTTTAGACTGACAAGTAGCTGCTTTACAGGTTATGAAAAGCCTCATTGATCTCGAAGCACTACAACCAACGGGAGATCTCTCATCAGTAGGCCCTCCCTTAATTCCTATACATGAATATGTGTTTAGATTGTGTTGTTCACAAATCTTATGTTCATTGTATTGTAGGTAAGGAGGTCCGTTCAGTTCTTTTTGGACAATCTATTAAGCCAATCACCTGATCAACAACAAACTTTGGCTGCAATTGGAGAGGTAAGCAAAAAGTTGCACACTGAAAATAAGAGTGTAACAATTAAAGATCAGATCCGGTTCAGAAAAAGCTTTGTCGTAATATAATGTCTTCAGACCCGGATTTCGGACACGTGTGTCCAAGTCCGCAACCAACCCTCTGGTTCAATCTAATCGTTAGGAGTATTTTATATAAGGTTACTAGTTTTTGAGTATTTTTGTTGTATTGCTACCATTTCAAGATTGTCTATCCGAAACTATGACCAGAATCATTTTTCAATACCCGTATAATCTGACCCATTTACCCGACCTGATTGGGATTTTCAGATGATATTTATACGTCCGAATTTGAAATTCAGACATACAGTTCATATCCACAACTGTATTTTCCAGTTTGATCAAAATCGCAGACAAGATTCCTAACTGAAAGTATCTACCAAAAAAGGACAAAGTTGCACAGTTTATATTGTTATGTCCTTATCAATATGTAAGAGAACATGCAAGAGTTTAGAAGTATACTTGTTTTGCTCGCAGGACTTGTTTTCAATAGCTCAAGACCAACCCTTTCGGTTTCCGTCCACCTTTACCTTTGTCATACGTGCATTTTCAACTCTAGAAGGTTTCCTCTCTCTCTCTCTCTCTCTAAGATGAAACTAAAATAAGACTTATTTGGATTTTTACTGATTCATTGTTCATTCTTACAGGTATTGGCTACACACTCGATCCCGACTTTTCATTTGTGAAGGTGGCTGCACCTTACGCACAGGTTCGTATAAGACCCGCAGGCAATCCATTTCACCGAATTTGTTGTCGTTTGGTGCCAAGTTTAGAAGCCAAAAAAAAACTAGCTTAAAATAAGCGAATAAAAAAAGTTAATTTATTTTGTGATTAAAAAGGTAGACCAACCAAATACTTCTCTTTTTATAAGCTAATTAGTCCAAAGGCACCAAACAAACCATTTGTTTTTGTTTGTAAGATTACCTTTTTAATGGTCGGTAGCCATTTGCAGGAGCTTTTAGATATAAGACAAAGGCCGCAAGTCGTTGGAACTCAGCTAGTAGAGGAAATAAGGAAGCAAGCCAATGATGTATTGTTTTTTCCGATTTGCTTTGGATAAGTAAACTCTCTTTTGTTCGCCATCCCTTGACACAATTAGACATTATACGTTTCAGGCCAGAAATTCCACCATATCAATGCCCAAAAGAGTTCAGCAAATCGAGGAAATCGTCAAACAACTCGAATCTGGAGACATAAAACTTCGTGTCCGGGTGCTCGAGGTAACTTCTCTTTCTATAATTCTTTCAGAATATGATGGCACTGAATACTGGGAAGTCTTGCGACTATCGAGAGATTCGAGAATTTAGTCATGTCGAGAAATTCTTAGTTGAACATACTTTGATCAATATATATTATACTTTTTGATTTATCAGTCGGAAAGAGCAGCTCGGAAAGCAACCATATTACAAATGGCAACCATGTATACAGTTCTAGGGGGCACTCTGCTAAACATCGGGGTCACTACGTACAACCAAGGCAGTCAAGTTATCGCAAACGGATTGTTCGTCGGTGCAGGTTATACTTCTATCTCTCCCAAAGACATTAAATCAACGATAAGTTTTCTCCTTGATTATTTCTCTATGCTGACTGTTTATAAATTTATGAAATTGCAGGAGCTTTTCTGTTACTGTTACTTAGGGCAATGCAAAGGGTTAATAAACTGGACAAATTCGAGAAAATGATATGATCGTAGATTTTTCGTCATTCCAATATACTAGTTTAATAAGTATCATAATGGAAAGGCAATATGTCATTGTTCAATCCAAAAAAAAAAAGGATCACAGAGATGTACTGTTATATATTATATATGTATATAGTGTAGCATACTAGCATCATACAATTGTTTTAGCGTCAGCCTGCATCATTTTGCTAAATATTAATAGGAAATTAATTACTTTTCCTTTTAAGTTTTTCGATTGGATTTGAAAAGTATAATATACTTATTATAGGACAGGTATCATCCACTAACAACCTACTATCTAAAGGTTCACATCTATTACGTATTTTGTCCTAATTTATATAAATAACATTTAAAAAGGATAAAGTTTCGATTTCTGTTTTGTTCACTCTCCCAATTTTCTATTTATTTTCTGTAGCCTCTTCTTCTCTCCTACGAAACTAAACGATTTCACAATTTCACACTTTAAATTTCTTTCCGAAAGTATAAACGATTCCACGATATTGATTTCTAAAAGCTAAAAACCGAACAGATTCTAAAAAAGCAAAAACTCACGAAATTAGTAACCGATCATCATTTTTAAACTCCAAAATTCAAAAATGTAGGAAACTAGATCTTTTTTGAATTTTTCCGTTTGTATTAATTCTGAGGTTTGTAGTAAATATATTATGAAATCATATTACATATGTGTTTTTAATATGCATGGGTTTATTAACTTTTTAGTAGTTAAATATTTGAATATACACTTGTATTATATTTAATAAGTTTTTAATTTTCTCGTTTCTGGCAAAGTTAGATATGAGATGCTAGACCAAACTAATAACCAACATCATTCCTCTTTTTTAACGAGTCTCATATGTAGTTAGATATATATTGTCTCGCATTATTCATTTAAAAAAGTTTCGCATTTTATATTTGTCTGGTCTCAGATTACTCTTTTATGACTAGTCTCGCATGTAGTTAATCATGCATTGCCTCACGTTTAGCATATCCAACTTTTACCACTATATATGAGACTCATACTCAACAAGATCTATAAGAGAAGATTCATACACATCAAGATTTGGACAACGAGACTCATGATCATCAAGACCTATAAAAGGAGACTCGTGCTTATCAAGACATGAAAAATGTTGAATTAATAGTTGTCATGGAGAATGAGATGGTGCAGATAGAAAATATTCAAAAACTGAAAAAAAGTACGTGAAATTATTGTACAATGTCTCGCATCTATCATCTTGTTGTCATGTTTCATCATATATGGTCTCGCATCTCGCATCGCATATCTCATCTTATTCTTTGTCTCGCATGTTTCACCTTTCATCTAGTGCATATACTAATATACGAGTTTCGCATTTGACAAAAAAAAAATCATCAAAAATGATTTCGTTGAATTAATTTTGGATACTTCTGAATATCTAATCCCTAAAACTCTTGTCATAACATCGGAAAAAAATTGGTCGGTTGATAACACACTAACGATATTAATTTATGCCAATATATACCACATATTAAAAAAGATTCAAAATGGAGAAAATCCGGATAATTTGACAATATGGCCAGTTCCAGATTTATTACCTAATGTACCCGTTACTAATATGTTGTAGATAGCAATCGAAGATCAGTTGGACTATAAGTTAAATTTTATTTAGAGTTTCCTTCTATGTTTGGTTTCTCATTATGAACTTACCGTGTGTTAGAATTTTGACATTACATAGGTCATTGGCGAATATATATATATGCTTTCATACAAAAACTTTATGGTATATTCCATTAGATTTGATGGAAAACTAACATTTCCTACTAAAGAAAAATCAATTTCTGGAATTACAATGGTAACAATCATATTGTTTAAAAAAATAGATTAATAAATTAAAACTATTTCTAACGTATAATTTTAACGTAACTATTGATACTTAAAAATCAATATGTTATAAGAATAGTTGACGATATACTACGCAACAATAGAGAAGATTTCATCGTAGTTCCAATTCTGACAAAAGCACTACGAGGTGAAATCAACCATTTTATATCATTGATAATGGACATAAAAAATGTAGTATCAATAAATTTAAACCGGTTGGTGCCAAAAGGTAAAAACTTAGTAGATAAAACACAAAATATTACTGAAACATTTGTAAGTATTACATATTTATAATTTTTCTGGCAAGTTTGGTTATGAATTTCTCTTACATTAATTTATTTATACACGGTCTCACATCTCTTGTCTTGAATCTCTCATTTTAGATATAGTTAGTGTTAGAATATTCACGCAATAACAAGTTTTTAGTGCGCTAGCATGTAACACATTCACGCTGCATAGTATTAAAAATATTTGTCATGTTTGGATATTGTTAGAATATTCAGTGTATTAAGTTTCCTTGTATAGGTCTCTAAGTTCTCTATATATTGAGAGCCTTGCTTGGGTTTATTATTATAAAAAACAGTTCAATACAAAAATGAAAATTTTCTAATAAACACAAAACCCTAGCCGCCTCCTGCGGCTACTTCTCTTTTTTGTTGTTTAACATGGTATCAGAGCACGTGTGATTCTGGGAATTCTGAACATCCTCAACAAAGATGGCTGGCAATGAAGTCATGGTCAATCAAATCCCTGATGAATTAACAATGCAGATTGCTGTCATTCTGAGAAATGGTCTCGGAACACAACAACAAACAACTAACCCCGAGAATTTATGCCTAGGGATTAAAATCGGTGGTGACAACTATGCCCTATGGGAAAACTTGATGAAGAAATCAATTGGGGGAAGGGGGAGAGGTTCTCACATTACAGGGGAGCCGACACCTCCATCCAAAACTGACAACACATATACAAGGTGGGAACAAGATGATCAATGTGTTTTCACATGGATTATCCAGAATTTTGAATCCAGCTTGGTGAATAATGTCTCGCAATATCCCACTGCAAAATCCCTCTGGGATGGGTTAGTCACCACATACGGTTCTGGTACAGATTCCTTACAGGTGTTCGACCTTCATAAGAGGGCTAATTCATTAAGGCAAGGGTCGATACACTAGAAGACTTGTGGAACAAATAACAGAACATCTGGATCTCTATAGATAGGCGAGATCCGAACCATATGAAAGACCCAGAAGACATTCAGATCTACAATAAGAAAACTCAAGAACAAAGACTCTATCAATTGCTAATGGCGATTAATGACAAGCTGGAACCAGTCAAGAGAGATATCCTGAAAAAATATCCACTTACTTCCGTGGAAACAACATATGCTAAAATACGAAGGGAAGTGGCCAGGCTTAATATACTAAAATCAAGTTCTTCTGATAGTGACTCAATTGAAATCGGAATGGGTTTGGCTACTAAAGATTCTGCACAAAGGTTTAAATTCTGATCCAAAGAGAAAGAAGATAAATCCAAGTTGTATTGCACTCATTGTGGGATGAAGAAACACACTAAAGAGACATGTTTCCAACTGGTTGGCTATCCAGAATGGTGGGAGGACGGTCATAAGGAGAAAAATAACCATCATTTCAGATCTAATGTCAAACGGGCTTCGTCTACAAGTGGCGGTGAAAACCCGACTAAAAATGAGCAAGGAAATGGAACTGGTTTTGGAGGAATGGAGGCGAACTCCTATAAAAAACTTGGAGGTAAAGGGTTTGAGAAATCAATGAATTGGATCTTTGATTGCGGGGCTACGGATACCATGTCTTATGATCCTAAAGACTTTGGTGACATATCATCTCCAAAGAAGTTCCATATTGAGACTGCTAGTGGAGAAATTTGTGAAGTCAATGGGGGAGGTTCAATTATTTTTTCGGAAAAAATAGAAATTAAAAACTGCCTCTACATTTCTTCAATATCCTTAAAGTTATTATGTGTTAGTCAAGTGACATAACAACTCAACTGTGTGGTTCTTATGTATCCATTTTTTTGCATTTTACAGGACATTCGTACGAAGGAGATCATTGGGCGTGGTACTGAACAAGGAGGTCTCTATTATGTTGATGAGGTAGTTCATAAGGGACATGCCATGCTTGCTCACGGAACAACCGAAATGTAACTTTGGTTATGGCACCGACGACTTATTCATCCTTCTTTTAGCTATCTTACAAGTTTGTTTCCTAGTCTTTTTTTTAAATAATTCCTTTCATGAGAAATATGAAACCTGCATTCTTGCAAAAAATCGTAGGGTCTCATTTAATCAAAGTAATACTACGGTTGATTATGTTTTTTCGCTAATCCATTCTGATGTTTGGGTTCCAGCACCAAATTCCACTAACAATCAAATCAGATACTTTGTTTTATTTGTGGATGATTTCTCAAGAATGACTTGGATATACTTCATGAAACATAAATCAAAAGTACCAGAAATATTTGTTTGTTTTTACAAAATGATTTTGACTCAATTTGAAAAAAAAACACAGATTCTCCGTTCGGATAATGGAACAGAGTTTGTCAACCAAACAATGCATAATTTTTATAAAACAAATGGTCCTATCCATCAAACCACTTGTCCAAACACACCTCAACAAAACGGTACTTCATAACGAAAAAATCGTACTTTACTTGAAAAAACTCGTGCTATTATGATTGAATCTAGAGTTTCTCATTCTCTTTGGCCAGAAGCTCTTGCTGCAGCCATGTATCTTGCAAATCTTCTACCAACCCGATGTCTAGGAAATAAAACTCCATTACAAGTGCTTGCCACCCAAGTTACAGTTCCATCTATTATGACCTTACCACCTCGTGTCTTTGGTTGTTCGGTGTTTGTTCATATCCCTAAAACTAGTCGAAACAAACTTAATCCGTGTGCTGAAAAGTGTGTATTCGTTGGGTACAGTGTCCATCAAATGGGTTATCGGTGTTACAATCCGGTTACTTGTCGAATCCATGTCACCATGGACTGTGACTTCTTAGAATCCAATTATTATTTTGACCACCAATCTCGTGCTCAGGGGGAGAAAGTAAGTGAATCACTCGACTGGTTGCTATATGAAAGTTACTTTGAGGATGTGCTTGATAGAGTCGGTAGATGGCGCCACCGGACACACCTCTTCCAACATAAAGGAGACTGACGAGGCATTTCTTACCGCCAATGATTCTCCCAAAGACAATGTCCAACAAGAAATAAATGCCATGGATACTACCAGCGAATCGGCCGAAGAAAATGTCCATCAAGAGGTAAACAATTTACAATGTCATAATTCACAAAATGCTACTGACCATGACATTTTAGGAAGTTCATTTGTTGAAACTCAAACTCTGGTTCTTCCCCAAAGAAAAAATAGAGGGGTTCCTCCTGACCGGTATTCACCGGAACATGTTCCTCGTGCTTCTACATATCCGATAAAAACGGACAGGAAATGAATGACGAAGATTGCAAACG
The DNA here is from genome assembly GCA_036936605.1 of Limnanthes douglasii subsp. nivea. Lineage (NCBI taxonomy): Eukaryota > Viridiplantae > Streptophyta > Magnoliopsida > Brassicales > Limnanthaceae > Limnanthes > Limnanthes douglasii. The sequence continues at coordinate 200,487,421 of JAUPFV010000002.1, read as the reverse complement.
TATTTTCAGCTACTATTCTCTCTGAACAAATCCCTAAAACAGCTCAAGAAGCTAAGAAGATGACTGAATGGCATGAGGCAATGAATACCGAAATGGAAACTCTAAAAAGGAATGGTACATGGGAGAATTGTGTGTTACCACAAGGGAAGAAAGCAGTCGGGTGTAGATGGGTGTTTAATATAAAATATAAATCTGATGGAACCATTGAGCGACACAAGGCAAAATTGGTTGCCAAAGGATATACACAAACATATGGTATAGACTACTCTGAAACGTTCTCTCCGGTTGCAAAGATTGACACTATCAGAGTTTTACTTTCAATAGCTGCGAATAAAGATTGGCCTTTTCATCAATTTGATGTAAATAATGCTTTCTTACATGGAGACTTGGAAGAAGAGGTGTATATGGAACCCCCACCAGGGTTCTCTAATGGTTTTCAAGAAAATGAGGTATGTAAACTGAAAAAATGCATTATATGGGCTCAAAAAGTCTCATTGTGCTTGGTTTGAGAGATTTACAATGGCAATAAAGCAGTATAGATACAAACAGAGTAATGGAGATCATACCTTGTTTTACAAAAAGAGAGGAGAATTAGTCACTTGTCTTATAATATATGTCGATGATATGATTATAACGGGGAATGACGAAGAAGAAATTAGCTCTCTTAGCAAAAACCTCTTCAAGGAGTTCGAAATGAAAGACCTTGGGGGATTGAACTATTTCCTAGGAATCGAGGTTCTTAGGTCAAGAGGAGGGTTTTCTATCTTCTAACGGAAATATATATTGGATTTATTAGCTGAAGTTGGCATGGTGGATTGCAAACCAAATGACACTCCTATAGTTATGAATCACAAACTAAAGATAATTGAAGGGGCCATACCAGCGAGTAAAGAAAGGTACCAAAGGTTGGTGGGAAAATTGATTTACCTGGCTCACACTCGACCCGACATTGCATACGCGGTGGGAGTAGTTAGCCAGTTCATGCATTATCCTCAGGAACACCATATGGAGGCACTAATGAGGATTATTCGATATCTCAAAGGCACACCAGGAAGAGGCATAATTTTTAAGAAAAATGGACACCTTGATGTTGAAGTATTCACATATACTGATTGGGGAGGGAATCCTAACGACAAGCGATCAACTGCTCGCTACTTTACTCTTCTTGGAGGTAACTTGGTGACTTGGAGGAGTAAGAAACAGAAAGTAGTATCACTGTCAAGTTCTGAATCAGAATTTAAAGGAATCGTAAAGGGGATTACCGAGATACTTTTGTTAAAGAAGATAATGAAAGAAATCGGATCCCCTCTGAAGTGTCCAACTCAATTAATGTTCGATAATAAAGTTGCGATAAGATTTCAGAGAACCCGGTACATCACGATAGAACAAAGCACGTTGAAACAGATAGGCACTTCATAAAAGAAAAGATTGAAGATGGGACAGTCGAACTTCCGTTTGTTAGATCCGAAGACCAACTGCCAGACATCCGGATAAAAGCGGTTGCTACAAGAACATTCGAATAAGTTTTATCGAAGTTGGGTATTGGTGATCCCACTACACAACTTGAGGGGGAGTGTTAGAATATTCACGCAATAACATGTTTTTAGTGCGCTAGCATGTAACGCATTCACGCTGCATAGTATTAAAAATGTTTGTCATGTTTGGATATTGTTAGAATATTCAGTGTATTAAGTTTCCTTGTATAGGCCTCTAAGTTCTCTATATATTGAGAGCCTTACTTGGATTTATCATTATAAAAACAGTTCAATACAAAAAGGAACATTTTCTAATAAACACAAAACCCTAGCCGCCTCCTGCGGCTACTTCTCTTTTTTGTTGTTTAATAGTTAGTTATGAATTAGTATCACATAAAGATGGTTATAACTGGTCTTACATGTCATATATTGTCCCACATCTCACATGTTATGTAATATCTTACATCTCTGTGTGTCTTGATTAAACTTATAACTTACAGATATAATGCCTCGTCAAGAAGAATATTTTTCAGTGTAAAACAAAAAATAAGGATAAATTGTACAAGAAATATCTTTTAATAAAAATGTGTAACTATTGATTGTAGCATAATGGTTTGTGAGTATGCTAGGAATTTAATTAAAAATATAGAAATTTAAAGAAAAAAATGCGACGATATTACAATATTAAGGAAAATAGAGTTTTTTATTTGATTTTAATGCTATAAACACAAAAAGATTATGGTGGAATCATTACAAAAAGATTATGGTGGAATCATTATCTAGCGTTGGTATTTGTATGTAATAATGGTTTGTATTAGACTAGCATCTAGCACCACAAATATACTTAGTTATGAATTAGTTTGTTATAATTAATGATGCATTACAAAATTTCCTCGTAGCTCTCACATTACATGAGGTTATATGAACACGTCTCGAATATCGCACCGATAATGTACTTAGTTATGAATTGGTCTATTATAGTTAACTATATATTGGTCTTGCACATACCATGAAGTTATTATAAGTTTGACTCGCATCTTTCTCCTCACATGAGATTATTATAAACTCATCTAGCATCTCGCACCAAGCATGCAGTTGGTTATGAAAAGTGCAATTTTCAAAAGGATAGTTGTGAGATTCGAGAAAAAAATAGGCATATTTTCATAAAAATACCATTTACTAACTGTATAAGTCTTACTTTACCATCTAACTTATTCACTATTTTATTTATTACTTTTTTTGTATCTAACTTCACAGAACTCCTAATGGCTAAACATCCAACCCACTCATCCATCTCTCCTCTGAATGTGACACTGATTACAAGATATTTTTAGACATATTGGATCAACTTGATCCATATAAAAAACATGATTTGGCTGAAATTTGTGGAGCGCTTGAGGCTCAATATGAATTTGCCCAGACTCGGTCTGAAATTACCTATGCTCAGTCTGTAATTAGCAAATATTTGTTCCAACAAAACCTATATCATGGAGGAAACACTCGATATTCTCCAGAGCACTCATGTATTGCTTCCACCCTAGGGATCTGGAAAACAATCTCAAAACTAGCAAATATCTAGAATTAGCAAGAATAAAATGGATCCCATTAAGTATATGAATAAAAATATAAATGTTGAAGGAAGTGAAATCATTTATAAGGAGCTATATGGTAAAACGTCAAAGTGTAAAGACTCAGTGTCCTAATCCAAGTTCTTAGATCAGCTTCTTTTGTTATTTTTTTTTAATTTGAATTTGAAATTGTTCTTTATTTTCTATTTTGAATTGTAGGAATTTATCTATTTGGAATTCCTGCATGTATTGGTCTCACATGTGATTTATTTATCTAGTTAGTTATGAATTGGTATCATTGAAGTTAAGTATTTGTTGGTCTCGCATCGTAAATCACGCATGTACTTAGTTATAAATTGGTCTATTAGAGTTAATTACACAATCATTTTGCATCTCTCACCTCGTATGAGGTTATTATGAACAAGTCCCGCATCTTGCATCATTTATGTACTTAGTTATGAATATGTGTTACAGTCAATTAAGAAATCATCTTGAATCTCTCACCTTACATGAGGTTATTATCAATTTATCTCACATCGCTCGCCTCACATGAGGTTATTATGAATTAATTTGCATCTTTCACCACACATATACTTAGTTATGAATTTTTCTGCTATAATAAATTGTATACTGGTCTTGCACCTAACATGAAGTTATTATAAATTTATCGCACATTTTCCACCTCATATGAGGTCATTATGGGTTAGTTTCAAATATCTAACCAAGCATGTAATTATTATGAATTGGTCTCGCATTTAGATACTCTTATGTAAATACTTGTTTCTTATCTTGCATGCAATTGGTTATGCATAGTCTCGCATTGAGCATCTCGCAATTTATATTGGTTTTCCCTTTCGATTTATATATAAAAAATCTGAAAAACTAACAAAACAATACCATTGAAATAAAAAATATCAAATTACAGAAGCCTTGAAAACAAAGTATCAAAAGTACATTGATCTTAAAAGACCTCTTGACATGATTGTCTATTATGATCCACTTTTGAACAACAACTACACGTTATCTTTCAGATAATTATTTCTCTTCAAGATGTAATACTTTTTATCTTAGGTCTTACAATTTTTTTAAAAAAATTGGAGAAAATATTTTAGGAGAATCTGTTGAAGTAGATGTTTGAGCATAATTAGTGCAAGCAGGCGTGCTAGATGAATAAATTTTCTTATAAGAGCTTACGAAATATAAAAACTGAAATATTTCATAGGATTTTCATCATTATAAAATACGACAGTCAAAGTGTAAGAGTATTGAAAATACTCAATTTCAAATATACCACAAGAAATTTTTGATCCCATAAGATCAACAACTATAACATTTTCGGAAACAACTTCATATAAAATGGGTGAACAAACTATCCATGAAAAACATATTTCTATATTTTCCTTAAACTTATTTTCAAATTTATGATATAATTGACTATTCCAAACTCCGATCTCCGTATAACATCTTAAAATATGACTCATTAGTAAAACTCTAATCTTGTAAATTAACTTCAATATAGATAAACTATAATATTCTTTGAACTGATTTTTAAAAGACTTTCTTGGAGTAAAATCCACGGAACTGTACCACTTATTTTTTAAAAATGCACACGCATATTTGTATAAATGTAACTTCTCACAAAAACCAAATAATATATGAACTCTTTTATCAATAAATTGGTCAACATATTCATTGTAGAGGTCATAAGCATATTTCTTAATAATGAAAACTATCTTAGTCCTAAATAATGAGGATGTACCACTCAAAGAATACTAAGATTTCGCAATGACATGGAAAATACACTATGCATGGTAATAATTTGAAACAAACCCATGATAACATTAACAATACCTAAATGACGATCACTAATAAATGTGATTTGATGTTCCAACAAGTGAGGTTCTAACATCTTTAGAAACCATAGACAATTAACATAATATCACGACCTAACAATAACAAATGCAACATAAAAAATACATGTAAAAAGTTACAAAAAACAATATAAATTAAATTGTTATTGTTTCGCTTCTAATATATGTTAAGATCTCGCATCTCGCACATTATTGGTTATGATTTATTCTCGCATACAATTAGTTATACATGATCACAAATCTAGCATCTATTATATAAGGTGTTTCACATCTTTGTTAGTCTTGCATCTATCATATTGGTTAATCCTAGGCTCGCATCTATCATATTATTTATGTCTAGTCTCACATGAATCATATTGGTTATGCATAGTCTCCCATCTATCATATTGGTTATGCATAATCTTGCATCTATTATATTTTTTATGTCTAGTCTCGCATCTATCATATTAATTATGCATAGTATCACATCTATTATATTGGTTATACCAAGTCTCGCATCTATCATATTGGTTATGTCTAGTCTAACATCTATCATATTGGTTATACCTAGTCTCGCATCTATCATATCGGTAATACCTAGTCTCGCATCTATCATATCAATTATACATAGTCTCACATCTAGCATATGCTTTGTCTCGTATTTTGCATATAACATAAGAAAAAAACATGTTTTACAATTTAAAATAATAAAGAACAAAACTTATCATTATTACCATCTTTAGTTATGCCAGGTAGCAATACCATTTTATGTTTCCCTATAAAAAAATGATTCATCAATAAATTAAAATGGACAACATTATCGGAAACTTTTGAGACAAGAACCAAATGCTACGAAACAAGGTTCAAAGATTTTGGTTGGCAACGTATACTCCAGTGAGTAATCAATTGTAATATCAAGAACTCTAATGATTTGAAATAACTACCAAGTAGTTTATACAAAGTAGAACTATCTCTATATACATCCATCTTAGATTTTCCTAAAGCCATCAATAAAAAACGATATAAAATATCTAAAATTGTAATCAGTGTTTTACAAATGATTTTACATTTTTGGTTGTAATATCATGTTTTGTCATAATACAATAACGTAAATCATTAATAATCAAATCCGATCTTATATACTTTCTATTTTCTTTGTAAAAACCAGTACCATAAGTGTGAGTTTGGATATACTTCTTAACAAACATAAAACCAATAGACGTATCAAGAGTCGCATTAAGTCTCCCTGAACATTTCTTTGAATCTTTTTTCTCGTAATCAACATGTATTTTTTATTTACTAGTATTCAAATATTTGAAGGTAAAACATTCATGTAAAACAAACTAGCATATAACTAATCTTAAAGCTATTACACATTCTTCAAAAAAATTCCCAACAAACGCTAATTTCGTTTATCCAACCAACAATAACAAGTTCTTTATTCTTATAATGAAAAAAACTGATATTATAACTAATTTTTCCACTAATAAAATATTTATTAAAGCTTCAAATAAACTTTAAACATGATCTCTCTAACATTTTTGTTAATAACAACATTAATTTTTATATTAATAGTAGTAGTCGAACAACCCAAAATATCAACAATTGATAGCATACAAACAAATTCACAATCACAACTTAAAAGACAATTCTTGAGGTCACCGCAATAGTATCTTAAACTGAAATTATCTCTAACCAACACATCATATTTACTTAAAACAAAATTAAGAATACATTCAAAGTCTTCAAACTAACTAATATCACGAATTTTAATTTCACCATTAGTTTAAAAATACATATTTGAGTTTTAGACATCGTGTACCTACATTTGATAACTCAAAAAATAAAATTAAATATGTGCCTCGCACTAAAAAATTACAAAAGTATCACAACTCACACTGAAAATTTAAAAAGTCCCGCATCTTGCATTTCAAGTAAATAATGTCGCTTTATGCGACTACTATAGGCAGCCATGTGTTCTCTCTTGGCACGCAAGTACGAGTCAAAATATGCGAGATAAATGCCCGCAAAGCTTACCTAAAATAAAAAAAATTCAAAACACAATAAAACCTACATAAAACCATAAAACCAAACTAAAGTACGAATTTCTATCTGATTAAAATAAAATGGAATGAAACAGTGAAATCGAATAAAACAGGGCTTGACAGTTATGTTTACAAAAGATATAAATCGATTGGAATATGAAATTGATTGGAAATTGACTGGAAATCAAGAAGGAAAATAAAATTGAAGACAAAAATCCTCAAAATCAACACAAAAGTTGGAAATCGACTAGAAGATGAATCAACATGGAAGCTGAAAAATCGATAGGTAGGGTTTTAGAGAGAAAAAAGATCTATCTAAATTTTTGGATTCTATATAATTCATTGATAATAGGAAAATGGATTTTATATAAAAAATGGATAAAAGGTCGTAAATAGGAAAATTACTAGCTTGTTAGTAAGAATAAATGATAATTAAGGTATTAAGTATAAAATATATTTTATTTTTAATAGTTATTGTTACTTTACTCTACTTATTTATAGACAGGCTAAAAACCATTAGTCACCGAAATTGGTCAGCCGTCTCAAATCCGTCACTAAAACCATGGTTAGTCACCGAAATTGGTCAGTTGTCTCAAATATATCACTGGTGTTCACCTTTGTATTAAAGCCTTATTTGTTTGTGTCGGTCGTATTTTGCATATGTGATCCCTCGCACATGTATTTTACCAGCCAATGAGCTAAACAATACATTTATTGTGCAATTTTAGTCCTTCAAATTGCATACCTAAAATACTAATTCTCATTTTTTATGTTCGCTTTTGTTATTTTTATTTTTTTAGTTTAGTTTTTACCATTTACTTATTAAAAATTACCATTTACTTTTAGTTTTGTACATTTGAACAAAATAACTACAGGAACCGGATCGGGTTCCGAATTAAGATAACCCGACCCGATCTAGTTAAATTCTAGCCCATACATATAGAAGATGTTGGGGTGATCTTCCAAAACTTTGTTTTTTTTTTCTATGAAGAATATGGTGAAGATAGATATAAACCGAGATTTAGATTTTAATTGAATCATTTTAATTAGAGCTAACTCGATTGTTATAGTTATTAAGATAAAATGTTAAAAATAAACTGTAACAGTTTAGTTGGCATGCGCCACAATCTGGTTAACCATGTATACACGCTGGACCAAATATAAAAAACGTGAACGGTCTTGATATAACAATAAATATGAGTAATTGTTTTGAAATAATTGAGTAACTCAGTGAATACCTACCATTTTTTATAGATGAATTGGACATTTTATTAATCTTTTGGGACATGTACAAAAACAACCCATACAAGGCCATAAACCCAATCGAGCCCAAACCAGCCAAGTATAAACCTTTTACATTGAATAAAACACTCACAAAACACAACCAAGCCTTCATCTTCATTCCACACTCAGTAAAAACCCTAACCAGCATTGAACTCTTCCTTACATCTCCAGCCTCCAAGCTTAACCAATTCGAACCAAGGACCAGAAATTCATTCGCCTGCAACTTTTCTTCCTTCCCCAAAACCATCAACTAATGTACTCTTTAGGCTTTAGATCAAACAAACATCTTTTTTCAGAACCAATCCATAACCGATTCGAAAAAACCCCCTGATTCAGACCCAAATAGCACCACCGTAAACAATTGGAACCAAAGACCAGAAATCAATTCTTCTCCCGCTATTCTTCCTTCCCAAACCATCAAATGCATGTACTCTTTAAGATTTAGATCAAAACCATCAACTGCATGCACTCTTTAAGCTTTAGATCGAACAACAACCCTTTTCAGAACCAATCCAGAAAACGATTCAAAAAAACCCCTTGAATCAGCCCCAACTAGCCAAACCCTAGCCACGAGCAAAGCTTCAACCAAATTAAACCATACAACAAAACCAAATCGGACAAAATCTCATAAGACAGATCCAAAGAAGCTCAGACAGTCAAAGCAGATCAACGAGCGCAGTAACCGAATCGACTCCTCTGAAAACCATCAATTGAATGTAACATCTCACTCTGAAACTCAATAGCTTCGCAATATATCTTTACCTTTCCACCCTGATATACTCAACCCCGATTCCTTCAAGGAATACAATTTCTTTTAGCTTTGAAGGGGTTTGAGTATTATAAAAAATCAACTCCTTTCTGTCATTAAGAGTAGTTTTAGCAACCCAGTTGGTTGCTTCATTTTTCTCTCTAAAGACATGTCCCAAAATCATGTCTGAGGAGAGCAGATTACGACAACAGTTAACAATGCCTTCGAGATACCAAGGAGACTTATTTCTTAGGAAGATTTCAGTGATAATGAGAGAGTCAGTCTCAATGCCGACTTTCACAATGCCTTTAGAGTAGTATAACAACAGTCCATCAAGAATAGCCCTTAACTCTGTAACCAGAGGATAGCCCTTCCCGTATAACCTTCCATATCCAAACATTAACTCACCACTACTATATCTAAGAACACCACCACCACTTGATTCTCCCGAGCTGTTATAGGCCCCATCTGTGTTTAATTTATATCTACCACTCTTAGGGTTTCTCCAACTTAACGCAATAGGAATACAAGGCTTGTTAATCTGATTAACACAGGCAATTTGGGGTCCAATAATGAAATCAGAACCCCAAATCTTCCTCTTTAACATTTTGGCTATGTCCAAGTCAGTCAACAGCAAGATAACCTTGTTGATTAAAACCATAGAACTGATTTCTTTATTCTCATGATTTTTCAAATTTCTGCCATACCAAATAACCCACAAGATGATAGGAGGTAGAATGTACCTGATATGAACCGTTTTTTGGAAGACTAGAACCAATTATTTATTAGATGGGAAGTAGTCATAGCTTTGAAAATCTGAATATTAAACATAGCCGAAAAATAGCACCAGACTTCCCAAGCTATCTTCACAATTATTACAGTGCTGACATCTTGAAACTAACAATATTTTCCTCTTTTGCATTGCAGATTCAACAGGAATCAGATTGTGCAAAATTCTCCACAGTAGAAAGGAGAATTTATAAGGAGTGATGTTGTTCCAGTTCTTCCCAAAGAGGTCAGTTTTATTCCTTTTACTGCGTATAGCCATCCAAGTATCCTTAAAATTGAATATAATATCAGGACTCAGACTCCAGTGGACTTGATCATCCATATTGGGTTGTAGTTTGATCTTGAGAATATTTTGAGTATGTAAACTACTCACAATATTCTCAATTCTAGTCATATCCCACCCACAGGAAGACCAAACCTCATTAACCTTTAGTTTTTCAATAGAAAGCCCGTTCTCAACATTCTGGATATTGATAATTGGCTCAGATGAACACCACTTATCAATATAAAAATCCATATTCCCAATATTGACCTTCCAAGAAATATATTTATCAGCCTTGTCTCTGATTCCCCACATCATTTGCCACGTTTTAGAGCACTTAGCAGGTTTTTCAAAAACTAAAGGATGATTATCCTGACAGTAGATATTAAGCATAGTTTTAGACCAAAGATATTTTTGCTTCCTGAATGAATACCAAAGCTTGTAGGTGAAAATCTCTTCCCAATCATTAATCCTCCTAATACCCAAACCTCCTTCATCAAACCCCTCACACATCTTCGACCACTAGATCCAATTAATAACAGTCTTTTCCTCTTTATTTCCCCAAAGAAAATTATTGTAGATAGTTTCTATCCTTTTAGCAACACTCTTAGGAATCATAGTATGCTGGGAAGTACAAATAGGATAAGCAGAAAGGACTGACTTAACCAGGACCAATCTACATCCATAGGATAGAGTAGTATGGTCCCAATCTAACACCTTGTTTCTCACTTTCATTATCAAGCTTTCAAAATTACTAATTCTGTGTTTTTTGTCAAGCGTGGATCCCAAGTAATTGACTGGCAGAGCTGTACTTTTAATACCCAACAAATTCTCCAACTGTTTCACCCTTCTAGGTAACATTTTATTAGGAGTTAAAACTTTTGATTTACTCTTATTAATAACTTTCCCTAACTTATCTTCATAATGCTGCAGGACGTTAAGGACTTTCGAAGCAGAAACACAGAGCCATTGCTGAAAATAAGCAAGTCATCAGCAAACCCCAAAGCAGGTATAATCATTGTCCCTCTACCTCTATATCTTATAGTAGGATATTCATTAGCTAGAGCCTTCAGACCCCTGATCAAGTATTCCTCTGCTAGGATAAAGAGGCTGGGTGACAATGGGTCACCTTGCCTCAACCCTTTATTAGATTTTAAAAAAACCCTTAGCTTCACCATTAATAATAACATAAAAATGACAGTTTCCAATGCATTTTTCTATTATATTGAGAAAACTATTGCTGAAACCAAACTGAGCCATTACACTTAGGAGAAAAGTATGGTCAAGCCTATCAAAGGCTTTGTCCATATCAACTTTAAGAACCATATTACCTCCCATAGACTGGTTGTTTAGATCCAGAATTAACTCATGAGCCAACATTATGTTATCATGAATGGACCTCCCAGAAACAAATGCAGCTTTCTCATCAGATATAAGGATAGGTAGAATCTTACATACCCATTTGTTGATGATTTTAGCAATAATTATGTTGAGCAGATTGGATAGACTAATAGGCCTAAACTCTTTCCACGTTTGAGGGGAAGAGTTCGTAGGAATCAGACAAATTAAAGTAGCAAAAAGACCATTAGGCAGAGGACTATCATAGAAAACTTGAGAGATTGCTTCACATATATCATGTTTAATGATTTGCCAACATTTCACATAGAATTTTCCATTATAGCCATCAGGACCAGAAGCCGAGTTAGTGTTCAAACCCTTAATAGTCTCATAAATCTCCTCCTCCGTAGGATTAGCAGTTAACCCAATATTATCTTCATCATTAACCAATTTAGGAATGTAGTCCTCAAGATTGTTAGAGTTCCAAGGATTAGCTTGGTTCAATAAGATATCCCTGAAGTGATTTACAGTAGAAACCCCAATTTCTTCAGGATCTTCCAACCAGTTATCTCCATCTTTAATTCTATTAATAGTATTCCTTTTATACCTTTTCTTCACCAAGCTGTGAAAAACCTTAGTATTCATTTCACCATTATTTACCCATTGAGAGTGAGTCTTCTGAGCCCAATAAGCCTCCTCCCTGTTCAGCAAAGTAACATGTATCCCTTTAGCCTTATCAAAAGGATTTTTATCTTCAGCAGAGTTAGATGTCTGATAGTTTAACTCTCTGAAATCAATTTCTTCTTCAATTTGATTGATAGCATCAAAGACATTCCCAAAAAAAAATCTTTATTCCAATCTTTAAGCACACCTTTCACTCTCTTTAGCTTGAAGTAGAATTTCTGCATAGGAAGTCCCTGACAGTCCATAACCCAATTGTCTTCAACCACCTTATAGAAATCACTATGAAGAGTCCACATATTGAGAAACCTGAAGCTTGACTTAGTTTTCTTAGAGTTAGTCTTGATAGAAATCACCATAGGAGAGTGATCAGAACACACTTTAGATAGGTGAGTCACATTAGTTGCCTCAAAATAGTTCAGCCAGCTATTACTACATAACACCCTATCCAAACGCCTCCAGTTCCTGCCATTAGTCCAAGTATACTTATTCCCAGAATATCCTGCATCATTCAAACCACAATAAAAAATAAAGTTGTTAAATTCATCAATGCTAGATAAACAATTAGTTGAGCAGCGCAATTGCTCATCAAGAGAAAAAATTGTGTTGAAGTCCCCTAGCACCATCCAATACATAGTAGAGCAGTCAAGATTCCTAAGTTTATCCCACAAAACCCTTCTCAAGACTTTAGTACATTTAGCATAGACCACTGTAACCCTAAACTGCTTCACCAAATCTTTATGCTTAACACTGAGATGAATAAACTGATCAGCATCTTCAATGACTTCAACAAGGAAAAAGTCTTTCCACAGAACCCATATCTTATTACTAGTGTTGTGACAGAAACCATGAAACCCCAATCTTTTAGAAATTTTTTCCAACTTATAGCAATTGACCATAGGCTCCTGGATCGTAAAAAAATCCCATCTTCACAGATCTCATAAGAGATTTGAGTCTGTCCATAGTCTCTTTGTTACCCAGACCTCGAACATTCCAATTAATTATGGAAATAGTCATTTAGAAGCTTTTAAGTTTTTAGCAACACTCTTGTATTGCATTTGTTTCAAATTTATTAAACCTTTAGTATTTACCAACTTCACTTTCTTTGACTTCTTCTGATCTTTTTTTCTGGATCTCCTTGCTTTTTGTTGGAGGTGACGATGGCAAACTTCCCGTGACCTCAAAGATTGTAGAATCTCCACCAATACTGTTATCCAAAGTATCATCTTTTGAATTAGTCAACGTTCCCATATCAAGAAGATGCAGAGCTTCAATGACTTCATTACTGTCAACTCCAAAAGGTACAAAGTTTTCCACAAGAGTTTTATTTCCCAAAATTTCCATCTTCTGATTCTCTGTCTTTTCTAAATCAGGTTCCTCATTACCAAGCATGTTGTCACCCATAGTGACTATTGACATTAGTCTCTGAGCTGGAGCCTTTTCCTTGTCAGGCTCTTTTCCTTCAGTTTCTACAACAGGTATTTTAGTATCAACAATGTTGTTTTTATTTTCTTTCTTACAGCTTCCCTCAGAGTGACCAATATGATAACATAGATTACAGAATTTAGGGCAATTAATATAGACAAGATTCTGCTAGAACCTTTCTTGACCAAACCCAGTCCGGATCTTTTTAGGTAATGGTTTAGAAACATCTACCTCAGCCTAGATCCTGCAGTAATTATATCTTGCTCGATTTTTATTAGGAACCCAAATGTTTAAAGGATTTCCAATTCCCTTAGCAATTTCCTTTAAAGTTTCCTCCTGATACATAAATTCCGGCAGATTAGGCAAATCTATGTACACAGGAGTCAGAGGTTTTCGTAATTAGGGTTAAAATGAGGGTTCCATCTGAGGATCCTCATTGTTTTGCTCCCTAAAACCCAAACATTCCTCCTCCATAGCCTTTTCATATCCTCAACTAAAGAAAACTCAATGAACAGATGCATGTACTCAAAACTTGAGATGTTGTATTCCCCATTAAACTAAAAATCATCAAAGAATTCCTTCACAATGCTGTAACTGGGGTTGCCCGTAGCAAACTTACAAACCAAAGTTTGTTTCGGAAAAGAACAAAGCTTTTCTTTGTCCGTACTCTTGAAATAGATCTCAGGAAAATATTTATTCATGATTCTTTGAACATCTTCATGAACTATCTTGACGTGATAGTGCTTAAATAATTATGCATATGATTTATTAGTAGACTTACAATTCCACTAATTGCAGGTTCAAACGTAAGATTATTTCTGATTATGGGAGGATCAGATCGGAGATTCTGCAATACTGGGAAGTTAATGTTAAGATCAGTCGATCTTCCAACCGGAGAAGAACTTTCTCCTTCATCCATCATTCTCGGTAGGACTAAACTAAGTGAAGAAAAAGACTATTCTTGAAATTCATCTCCTTTTCTTGGAGATTTGTAACAGAATTTAAAACCCAGTGACTACATGCATCTGTTCATTATCTACTATATTTTACTATTTATCTCATTATTTTTTATTTTTTTATTATATTTCACTCTCCCCCATTTTTACCATAATAATCCAACATATAATATTAATTATTAATAATATTAATTTTTTTATATAGTTTTACATGATTAGTTATTTTAGATTTATGTTATAACTTTAGTTGTTAAGTTTTAAAATCTATCTCGTAGGGGTTGAAATTGTTTTAGTAGATAATGACCATTTCTCGTACATGTAGTGTATTAATTATTTTTTTAAGTGTGCAGTATTTTTAAATTTTTTAAATTTAGTTTACAATAAAAAAAAAACAATTACGACATTAATTCTTTTATAAATTAAACTTTTATTATATAATAACTTTTTGGTAAAATCTAAGTTTTAATTGAAATATCAGATCTCTCTCTTTGTAAGAACACCTTTTTTTTTCCAACTGTTATTCGTCCAAAAATCTCTTCCAAATCAGAACTAAACATAAAGAGTGAATCGATTTCCTATCTTAGAGATAAGAACATGCACACTCGCATTTATTAAAATCCGAAATCAAACCCGACGGTAAATTGATCTTCTATTTTGAAGATCCAAACCTGCATTTTAAAATCTGTTCTGAACATCGATCGCGACTCCGATTATAGAGATCAAGACATGCGTTTAAAAATCGTTTTTGGCGTCAATCCATCCCATCTTTTGTCTTCCTGATCGATTTTTGATCGGTTGATCCAATCTAAATTTTTAATCTCAAATCCGACCAAACTCGGATTAGAGGATATGAAATTATTGCCAGTTATTATTTTCGTATCTGACAAATCTAGTTAATTTGATCAGAGCCTTAAGAAGATATACATAGAACAAATAATGAAATTGATTACTTGTCAAAGCCATAGATGCTTTACCTTTAAAATTTGTCCATTTTGTCCCACAACATTCGAAAATAAGACATCAGGATGAAGAGGAAGGAGCTTATAAATATCCTTGTTGCTTATGCTCCTAAAAAAAATACAAAGAATTAAACTAAAAGAGCCTATCAAGAACCTAATTTGCTTATTGCCCCAAAATGATACAAACAATCAAATTGAACGAGCCTCGATCCTATCAATGACCTAATTTGCTTATGGCACTAGAAAGACAGAGTATTATACATAAGTATTAGATTGCCAGCCATAAGCACTTAGGTAGACATAGCACAGCTATAAATAGAACTGGTTATATGCATGTAGCAGTTTCACTAGTTTCTTTTCCTTCAACCAAATCAGATAGGCTAGTACAATTTGAAACCCAGCCGAACTTAACAATCTGCTCCAAGACAAGTTTAGCTGTGTCCAAATCACCACTACCATGGAAACCCCCAGCTATGGAGCTACACAAATTAAAACTAAGTGTAATTCCACTTTCACCCATTTCATTAAGCAACTTAAATGCTTCACAAAATTTCTCCTTTTCACATAGAACACGAACAAGACCTTCATATGTATCCACACCAATCGTCAAGCTCTTCTCTAAAAGCTTTTCTTTCAGTTCCAAAGCTTCAGCCAGTTTCCCTTCTCCACAGTAAGAATCTATCATAAGGTGGTACATGAATCTATCCGGCTCGATTCCCTTTGCCACCATATCTTTGTACAGAGCAAAAGCTTCGGCTTGGTTTCCTACTTTGATATAACCTTGCACAAGCGACGTGTAGGTTATAGTCGTTGGGGAAATATTCCGTTGTTGCATATCCAAGAAGAGCTGTTTTGCTTCGTTCATCTTTTCGAGTTTGCAGTGCTGATCAATCACGGTTGTAAAGGTGATATGGTTAGGCTCAATGCCAATTTCCGACATCTTTTCAAGTAACTCGAATGCTTTTGGTAACTTTCCATCTTTGCATAACCCATCAAGCAAAGTGTTGAAAGAGATTACTGAAGCCATGCCTTTCTTTACCATATTTTCAAATAATGTCAATCCTTCTTCCAAGTTTCCCGATTTACAGCATCCAGATAGAAGGGTGTTATAGACATACTCATCGGGTGCGAGACCTCTGGGTAACATCTCTTCCAATAACTCGAACGCCGGAGTTATATTTCCAGACTTACAATATCCATCTATCATCACAGTGTACGTCCTTTTGTTGAGGACTAAACCCTTTTCCGATATTGCATAGAACAAGTTCTTAGCTCTCTCCAACTGACCTGCCTTGCATAACCCGTCAATTAGCGCGTTATAGGTCACGACATTTGGGTTTATTCTTTTTTCGCTCATTTCACCAAGAAACTTCAAGGCCAGCTCTATCTCTCCCTGTTTGCAGAAACCAGAAATGAGAGAGCTGTATGTGTAGACATCAGGAACCAAGCCCTTCTCGCAAAGTTCAGAGAAGATTCCTAAAGCTTCTTCCATCTTTCCGTTTCTTGAGAGGCCATTAATGAGCACAGTGTAAGCTTTAATATCCGCTACAATACCCCGTGCAAGCATACAATTAAATACCGCTATTGCTTCCGTTATATTTCCTTCTTTGCAATGCCCGTCAACCATAACCGTGTAAATTACATCATTTGGCACCAGACTGAGACTTAGCATTTCGTCAAAATACTTGTTAGCTAAATCCATCTTTCCTGCTTCGCAATACCCATGGATAATAGCTCCGTATGTAAAAGAGTTTGGTTCTAATCCTTTCTCCAGCATCTCAACCAAATAGCTCTTTGCTTCGTCCATCTTACCCGCTTTTCCAAGGCCCGAGATACATGAATTATAACAAAATACATCCGGCTTAATCCCGTTCTCCTCCATGCTCTTTAAATAAAACTGTCCATCCTTGAGTCTACCTTCCCTCATATAACCATTAATAATAGTTGAGTAAATGATGGCATTTGGCTTCAAATTTCTCATATTCATGTCTTTCATTAGAACATCGGCCTGTTGGAAATTTCCACGACGACACAGTCCGTTAATGAGCACACTATATGTGATCACTGTCAGTACCACATTCATCTTCTTCATATCCTCAAAGATTTTCAATGCCATGTCTGTGTCACCTTCCCTACAATACCCTTCGATCAACAAATTATAAGTTCTCGAATTAGGTCGCAGGCCCACACTATTCATCTCGTTGACAACTTGCTTTGCCATCTCCATTTTCCCAGACTTACAAATCCCGTTAAGAAGAGTATTGTATACAACGATACCTGGCCGAATTCCACAAGTAACCATTAGTTCTTTCACAAGAAGAGCCTCTTCAATCTCACCTTGCTTAACAAACCCATCAATCAAAGAATTGTACACGAATCCATCTGGTTTCAAACCCTTTTCACTCATTTCACAAAAAACTGACTTTGCATCTCTCAGTCTCCTTTTTGCACAAAACCCATTAATTAAAGCTGCATATGTATAACCATCAGGTATAAAACCCTTACCAACCATGGAATTCTTTAGCCCGACAGCTTCATCGAGATGTCCTGCTCTAGAGAAACCACCGATAACCACATTGTAAGTCACTAAAGTAGGGCTGCAGCCTTTTTCTTCCATTTGCTCGAACACCCTTTTCGCAGTTTCAACATTGTCAGCCTTAAAATGAGCACCGATCACATTACTATAAGTATAAGCATCAAACTGTATATTCAAATCACTCATTTTATCCAAAGTTTTCCAGAACAACTCCATTTTATTAATTTTTAACAAATCCCTCAACAATGAATTACAAGAAACTAAACTAGGCACAAATTTAACATCTTCAACACCCAAAAATGCATCTACAGCCTCAATCAACAACCCTTTTCTCCTATACCCGTCAATCAAAATATCAAACACAACCGGATTAAACTCATAACAATCCGAACCAGCATTTTTTATAGAACATAAGATATCAACTGGGGATTTACGACTTCTTATCATACTATCAATAACCTCACTCGCTGGTTTGTAAAACTTGGAATTGCAGAGATTAACAGCGAGAAGAGAGGGAATACCCAAGTCCAGCTGGTGCTTCTGGTGAGTGCTCATTCTGTGCTGGGACCAGAAGAAGAAGTTGAGAAGTCGGGTCGGATCACCGACCCGCTTTTCAAGGATAACGGAGCGGATTACTTCCGGGTTTAGCTTTACGGGTATGCCCGATGTGTCCATTAGCCGTTGCCAGTCATTGCTCCGGTTGTTGAGGATGTTGCTGATTTCAGTCGCCGTGTCATGCGTGGTCTGAGCGGCGGAGACGTCCGCCAGGTTACGAATTGTGGGTCGGGTTCCGTCGATAAGACCATTTCTGGTCTTGAGGAGTTTCGGTTGTGCGATTCTCCACATGAAGAGTGTTTTCTTTTCTCTTTCATTATTCGGGAAATAGTTTTGTTAAGGAGGATGGGACAGTAAAGAATGACAAATGATGGGTTTTTCTACCGGACAGGTTTTCAAAAGGTGCGGCTATCTTTTGATGTGGTTTGGGTAACATTTCTGGCGTAAAAATATGTTATTTACTTTTATATAAAAATAAATACAAACCAATTCTTAAAAATTTCAGATTCTTTTCTCAAATTTTACTCTGCTCTAGATACGGTATAAATTATAAATGAGGGTAAAGCTATTTTTTTCCACAAATTTTATTATTTTCGATATTAAAAAAAAATCGTTATTGTTTTATCCTCCTTTTTTTTTTGGTGTTTAAAATCATTAATTAATTGAAAAAAAAGGTTCATACAAAGGATCTGGGGCATACCCCTCGCTTACATCTTCAAATGACTGAAAAGAGTCTTTGTAATACAATATGAAGTAACATAAAAAACAATCGATACATGACATAAAGGTAGGACTCGTTCTTGACGAGTGGACTAGAGAGTTGCACAGACGGCTAGACATCCGCATCAGCATCTACATTTGTTCCATCCATTAGTGAAGTGTCAGGTCACGAACTGTATGCTGCATAGGGGCCCTGCAAGACGTAGGATAAGATATTAATAATAAGATTAGTAAGGCCAACCAGTCTTGGTGCCAAGGAATTGAAACCGAAGATCTGAGAAAATTCGGTGAGAAACCATGGAGGCAAGGGCCGGAGGGGAGCCAAAAGTTCTTTGGTTCCTCTCCTTCCAAACGTGGTAGATTACCGCGGCGAAGCAGGATTGCCAAATTGAAAGGTTTCGAGATTGAGACCAATTTGACGCTTCACGAACCCAAGACTGCCAACAAGAAGCGAAAATGGGAAAACCTAATCTAGAACTGGCGTTTGCCCAAATACTCTGAGTGAATGGACAATCATAGAGGAGATGAGAGATAATCTCATTATCAGAGCAGCAAAGCAGGCAATGGGCTGGGATATTGTAATCCCAACTGAGGAGCTTGTCTTTAGTGACAAGCTTGCCCAAGATAGCGAGCTAGAGAATAAAAGAATGTCGTGGAATATTGGCTTTATTCCAAACTAACCCTGCCCACCCGATTTTGGGGTGGGGCACTCGAATGACATGATACGTGTTGTTGATGGAGAATGAAGAGCATCCCTCTTTCGCATTCCAGAAGGGAATATCAAAAGAGGAAATGTTGGGAGGAGGGAGAGAGAAAATGAGATTGTGGATCTCCAATAGACTGGCCCGACTTCGAGAGTTCGCAGTTCTAATATTGGTCGGCCAATTCCAGCTTCCATTGGTGATTATATCCGCGAACTTGAGATTTCGCCCAAGTTTGGAATCCTTGATGATACTTTCGCCATAATGGGAGGCGAGCGACGTAGGGATGAGCCAAGCATCGTACCAGAATGAGGTACTCTCGCCATTTCCAATTGCTATCCTGCATAAATTACAAGCCAAGGGGCGAAGGTGAAGAATTTTCCTCCGAATCCAAGAGGGAGAAGATCCCATCGGGAGGTTCCAAAAAATTTTATTTTTAATTTTTTCTGTATTTATCCAGCCACTCCAAATGGACTGAGAGTTGTTACTTACTATCGACCAAAGGTGTTTCAGGACAGCCGTCTGATTCAAGATTTTGAGATCTAGAATCCCAAGGCCGCCCTCCACAGTGGGCAAAGTTATTGTGTTCCAAGAAACTTTTGCACCATGGATTTTCATAGCCGAGCCAGACCAAAGAAAACGGCGAAGGTACTGAGTCAGTTCTTTTAAAATCCTCGAGGGGAGGATAAAGATGGAAGACTAGTAAACTTGACCGACGAAAAGAACAGACTTAATGAGTTGAAGTCTACCAGCATAAGAAAGATGCTTTGTGGTCTACGAATTAATTCTAGAAGTAATTTTGTGGATGAGTGGACGACAATCAGAATGAGTAAGACGACGAGTGAGCAGAGGAACCCCCAAATATTTAACAGGAAGGGATCCTTCCGGGAAATTCAGGATATTACTGAGTTCCAGACGAAGAGGCTCATCAATACCAGAAAAGAAGATGTGACTCTTGGAGGAGTTTCCTTTTAATCCAGAGAGAGTATAAAACTCATCGAGGGCTTCTTTGATGAGCTGAAGTGAGTTCACATCACCATGGCAGAAAATCATAAGATCATCAGCAAAGCAAAGATTGATGATTTTGAGCTTTTGACATTTCCAATGAAAACGAAAGTTCCTATCTGTACTTTTCTCCTTTAGAATGCTGGAGAGTACCTGCATGACAAGGACAAAGAGAAAGGAGGAAAGCGGATCTCCCTGCCTGAGACCTTTTCGACCTTTAAAATTGCCATGAGGATCTTCATTGATATTTATGGAATAAGAAGGAGAAGAAATACAAGTGATGATCCAGGTGATCATTTTAACAGGGAATTGCAAGGTGACAAGAATGTCTAGGATAAGATGCCATCTGACATTGTCAAAGGCTTTCATTAAGTCAATTTTGAGCGCGACTTTTTTGTCCCTAGCATTGGAGTGATAACCCTTCAAGATTTCTTGGGAGAGAAGGATATTATCAGAAATATTTCTTCCCTTGACGAAAGCCGATTGGGAATTATCAATCAGGTAAGGAAGAGAATCCTTAATACAGTTAGCTAAGATCTTGGATATGATCTTGTAGCTAACATTACAGAGCGCGATAGGGCAAAAATCAGAAGGTTTTGAAGGAGAATCTATTTTAGGAATAAGAGCAATAGAGGTAGAGCTCTAAGAGGCTGTCAGAGAATTAAAGTGAAAGAAATCGAGGACACCGTTACAGATGTCATTTTCAACAATACTCCAATTTGATTTGAAGAAACAAGAGTTGAAACCATCGGGACCCGAGGCTTTGTTACTGTCAATACTGAATAAAGCCGATTTTATTTCCTCACGAGTGATCTCACGAGTCATAGAATCCGAATCCGAAGTGGTAACTTTAGAGGTGAGAAGAGAAGATATAGTTTCAAGGCCAGGGTATCCATCAGAATGCATGGTCCCAATTGAGTTCTCAAAGAATTTCACAAAGACTTTGGAAACATTAGCTGGAGTAGAGACAGTTACTTCATTCTTATTACAGATAGAAATGATCTTATTTCGAAAGAGGCGGGACTTAATGCTATTGTGGAAGAATTTTGTGTTTTTGTCTCCTAGTTTGATCCAATTCTCTCTAGATTTTTGTTTAAGAAATGATTCTTCAGCTCTGCTAAGAAAGATATATGAAGCAGACGCTTCACACTCTTCAAAGACCAAAGTAGAATTGAGAGGATCTCCAGCAAGGTTGGATTGAGCTTGAAAAAGCCTTTCCTGGGCATTATTTACTCGGGATCCAATATCACTAAACTCTTTACGATTAAGACCGATAAGGTCAGTCTGCAGACGACTCAACTTTTCAGAGACCAGGTTCATCCCCGTAGAAGTAGCGGGGCTAGTTCAATTGGACTTAACGATCTCTTTGAAAAGTGGGTGAGATTGCCACATATTAAAAAAATTGAAAGGCTTTTTGCGCTTAAGGCGTGGGAACCCAAGGTTAAGCATGAAAGTTGTGTGGTCAGAAGAGCGGAGAAAACCATAGTGCGCATAAGACATAGGGAAGATATCGTCCCATACAGGATTAAGAAGGACTCTGTCAATCTTTGATAAGATCGGGTTATTAGGCTGTTTATTAATCCATGTAAATTGAAAACCAGTGGATCGAAGATCACTGAGGTCACAATTGAAGCAACAGCTATTAAAATCCTCAATAGCAGCGGACCAATTTTTGGAGGATCCCAAACGTTCATTCGGGTGACGAATGGCGTTAAAATCCCCAAGTAAGACCCAAGGAATACAATTATTTACCATGGATATGGTAGACAGGTCTCTTCATAGGGGAATTCTATCTACAACGTCATTAAAAGCATATATAGCCGTAAATCTAAAGGTAGCATTATAGTTATGGCAATTAGCTATACAGTGAATATACTGCGATGATTGGGAATCTCTAGAAATGGTAATGACACTAGGGTTCCAGATAATCCAAATTCTACCTAGGTGGTGAAAGTCGTGGTTAGTTAGGACATGCCAAAAGGGGGGCATATTTCTGACTATAGCATCTACTTTATGCAAATGCACTTTAGTTTCGACAGGAATTAAAAGGGAAATGCTGTTACTAATTATAAAATCAGTAACATCTTTTTTTTCTAACGGGATCATTTAATCCCCTGACATTCCAAGAAACAATATTCATATGTAGGAATCTTACAGTGCTTTTAGACGATGGTCCTGTCGGAGGACAACTCCATAATACCCTTGGCCGTAGTCTCTGCTAGGAGGTGTCCTTTAGGAGGCAAATCTACCTCCTCCCCGCTTTCCAGCTCCATTCCTTCTTCAAGAGTATCCAGCTTCTTTCAGCTAGATAGGGACGGCTCGATCTCGAAAGGATCAGAATCATCTGAAGTGGATACCAGAATGGGCACTCATTTTTTGCAAAGACGCGATGGATGACCAAAAACAGCACAGATCGCACACTGAGGGGGGAGCCCTTGATACTCAAAATTCACCGTGATGAGCTTGCCACTTATCTTGAAAGAGAGGGATTAACGGATTTCTGCTCCTGCAGAAATCATAATGCAAATACGTGCAAAACGGATTTTTTCCATTCTTTCTATTTAAAAGTCCACATATAACGGAGTTCCCAAGACCGATCCAATTTTGCTAAATCCCTCCGCAGTCCAAAGTTCCAAAGGTAAGTTAAAGACTTTGACCTAGATAGGGATCTCCTTGAGAGGGTCTTTGATGACAGTGGAAAGAGGGGCCCAATTTTTTAAAATGATCAAATTTCCACCAAAATGCCACGGGGCATGATCCAAGACCTTCTTAGCCATTTCTCCCGACTCGAATTTAAAAAGGTAATACCCTTCGGGGAGGGGCTTAAAGTCCTTAAGACCAAATTTCCGCCAGAGATATTCGACATTGGCTTTTAGGAGAGTGAAATTTTGGGGTTGAGAGAGGAAGTATCCCAAAAGACAAGCCTTCCATAATTCGGGAGGACCCATTGCCGACTCATTCAAAATGAAATCCACTACATCCTGGTCCATATGGTTAAGGCCAATAACCAAAGGGGATCGATTGCCAACATGACCCGCTACAATGCTAGCATAAGATGGTAAGGTGGATGCATGCGGTTTAGGTTTTGAGCTTAGGGAGTTGGAATTCATGGATGATGGGTTTGAGCTTTTTGAGGGAGTTTTGTGGATTTGGGCCAATTTGTTGAGGAATTTTCTTCCTTTTGGGCCCTTGCCAGCATTACCAAAGTTCAGAATAAGGGAGTAAGGTTTATAGGTGGAACCGGCTCCAAGCAAGCCTTTTCCTTTATTTTCCAAAGGCCCAACATGAGAAATGATTTCAGTCTGCCCGATAAATTTTGAAGCCCGACCCAAAAGACCAGAACTAGAAGCACCAGATTTTGATTTTTCACTCTGGCCCAAAAAAGGAGGGTGGAGGCCCACACCTTTTGGCTGTTGGCCCAGATTGGCAATTAAAAGATGCTGGCCCAGATTTTTGTGCTGGTCTAAAGCCAATCGTGGACCCGGTAAACTAACCTACAGAGGGTCCACACTCATCTCAGTACCTGGGCCCAAAGGCGGGTTCGATTGACCCGATTTGACAGACAAGGGGTAGTCGATTCTAGAATTAGGGTTGCCAGCTACACCCAGAGAGGGAAAAGATATGGCTTGGTGAGAATCGATGGCATGGCTTACGAGGGGGGAGTCAAAGAGCCTTCTCTCACCTCTAGAGGAGACTCCCTGAGAAGAAACACTGATGGATGACCTCGAACGACTGGAGGCCAGCGACGCATAGGAGAATCGGAAGTTGGAGGCGTTCTGGGCAGGGATGCTTATTCTGGGCCTGATGGAATCTTGAAAGGGAAGAGGAAGAGGGCTCGCCGGTTTCGAGATTGAAGGTGATGGTCCTTCGATGGAAGCTACCAGGTTCCGATACAGTTTGTGGGAAGCTGGTAGCATACCTTTGATCGAATAAAGATCCATAGGGTTCGATGGAGGGGGTTCTTAAGCAGAGGAGAAAGTCAGAGGGGGCATCACGCAATCTAGACTTGCCGGCGAGGAGAGGTACGCCTTCATTACCGGAGATTCCTCATTATGAAACAAAATGTGGCCTTGGCCAGACTCTATATGGTGTCTGGCCATTGCCAAGGTGTTCTTGACATAAAATTCATTCTAGCTAGAGATATTATGGAGGCTCTTTGGGGGGGCATCAAAAGGGGCTACAGAGTTTGTCAGAGCAACAGGGTTAGCTGGCTGATCAGAGAGAGGGGCAGTGCCAGTTTGCGTTGGAGAAGAGAGAAATGTGGCTAGGGAGGAGGAGAAGCCAACTGGGAGAATTGGTGAGGAAGTAGCCAACTTTCCAAAGGTTTGGCAGGTCTAAGAGAGGAAGTGAGTTCCATTGGGTGATGAGAGAGGTAAGGATATTTCCTGTTTAAATTGTGCTTTGTGGATTGATTGAGGGTATTTGGATTAGATGTTGTAGGGTAAGATAAATAGAGATTTGGGTGTTTCTTGGGTTGAGGGTTAGGTCTGGGTATAGGGTAGAGGATAAAAGGACTTGACAATGCAGCAAGTCCAGACTTATGGCAAAGGGTAGGCAGGTAGAGTGCTAGCTGGATAATGCTATGGTTGTAGTAGCGGGGCAGGGTTGTATAGGGGTCAGAGGGAATGGAGTGGTTCGAGGAGTGCTTAAGCCAGGAATAGCAAAAACAAAAGAAAAGTTTAAGGTTTAGGAAAGGTGGCTTGCAGGATGCCTAAAATAGAGGAAAGAGATGAAAATGGATGGGAGCCTATTGATGCTGATAAAGGTTACCGTTGGAATTGAAACCAAAGGTTCTAACCATTAGTTTGGTTAGGACGAGGCCCTTAGAATCTAACCAGATGATGCAACATACATCACCATTAGCAAATAACCAACAAATTTCCCAGCTTCCACTAGATATGACATTAACTTTATTTGAACTAGAGAAGGTTGATTGGATTGGAGACATTGAAACAGACAGATGTGAGGGAGACTTGTGTATCAAGGTAGGGGATACATTACACTCCGCTTTGAAGCATTGGCTAGCCTTACATCCATCAGACAGCTTGCTATTAATCAGGATTGACGAAATAGAAAGAGAGTAGGTGGTGCAGTGACATATCCACTGGCCTCTATCAAGCAACACCTGGATTGAAGAGAAGGTGGTGCAGTGGCATATCCTCTGGCCATTATCAAGCAGCACCTGGATTGAAGAGAAGGTGGTGCAGTGGCATATCCACTGACAACTATCAATCAGCTCCTGGATTGAAGAATGACCCAGGTTGATCCAGAGCCTCCATTCCAGCAAGTCAAAAGGATTGGTAGCCTGGTAAACACTGGCTTGGAACCTCACATATCCTCATTCGAACATGGAGGATTCATGGAAGAAAGAAGATGCTTAATGTTATCGTTGGATAAAACTTTGAGGAGAGAGGAGAGAGCATTTTTTCCTTAGATCATATCTATCTTTTTTTACCCTCCTCCTAGCCACATACTTACTAACCCACCAAAATAAACCCTAACCATCATTATCAAGTAACTCATACCCACCTTTTCATGCATAAATATTTTTTTATATATTTATTTATTTTAGAAATGGATTCCATCAATTGTTCATGAAATCGATTTTCATGATTTTTTAAATCGATTTTATGAAACTTTCTAAAATTTGGTTTGTTTTTTTTTTCTAGAAATCGACTCTAAAGATATTTCGAACGTTCATGAAATTGATTTCCATGAAAAAAAATTCGAAAAAAATAACACATGATTCTGAGTGGACATCTCGGAAATATGTGTTATTTAAAAAAAAAATGCATATATAATTATGAGACAGTCACTCAAAATTAGTAGTTTTTTTTTAAAATAAAATAACACATGATTCCAAGTTGGCATTTCAGAATATGTGTTATTTTTTTAAACAACTAATTCCCACTGGCTATCTCGAAATTAGTTTTTTTTGTAAAAACAACTAAATTTGAGTAGGTATCTTGGAATCGAATCTGCAAAAGCGGGATTTTTTATTTTGGTTTTTTTAAACGGATTTTAATGTTAGATGAATGTACACCTAAAATATAAGATTGTATTATATTGTTGGTTGTTTGGTTTGGTTGTTTTCTTTTTCATTAGGTTATGATTTTTTTAAAATAAGTTTTTTAGATTTTTAGGGTTTAATTTGAGAAGTTAAAGGATATATGTTGGATGTAAATTGATTTAATGAGAAATCCTCGCGCGAGGAGCACGACGAGGGATGAGAAGAAATTAACAATAAAAAACGGTCAAAGAAGTGGGAACATCACCGCGAGGGCAGAAAAGTCACTCCCAAAAGGAAAAGGAAAATGAGGCCCACTAGTACGATCAAGTCTGCCCCATTCGTGGAAAAGATCCTCAAGGTCGAGCTATCCAGGAAATTCGATACGATCCGCATCGAAGCTTATGATGGCACAGGTAATCCAGAAAGGAACTTAGAGCAATTTAGGAACATGATGATGGTGTTCAACCCGGACAATGTCATGATTTGTCGGGACCTCTTTATGACGCTAAAAGGTAATGCGATGGACTGGTTTAACGGTTTGCCTAAATGTTCTATACATGATTTTGCAGATATGTGAAGTACTTTTAAAAAACAGATTTGCTGGCAACAAGGATTTTATGCGTGAAAGTGACTTCATCATGGACCTTTACTAGAGAATGGGTGAGACACACAAAAGCTACGTCAAGCGTTTTGTACATCCCGTGAACACCTTTCCAGATATAGAGGAAAACACGACAGTCAATTCGCTAAAGATAGGCCTCAACAGGAAGGGTGAACTGCATGGCAATTTGGTTCATTTTCCAGTTAAGAAGATAAATGACCTCTTAGCTCGAGCTGATCGGTTTATCAAAATGGACGATGCAACAAAATATGTTTCCCCAGACTGAGTCGCATCAGATTGAAAAAGAGGATTGTACGATAAAAGGAGATTGGAAGAGGTGCCTTGGCGCAAAGGGTCGAGGCGTGCAAGTAACCATTGGCTCATACTACGAACATTATTGGACGACTATGGTTACATCATGTAGAGGCTACACCCAGTATCTTCAGGAAATGCATCAAGTACTTAGTCGACAATTCAGTGGGAATTATAAGAGGAAGCTAGAGATCCGCAAGAACTTATTACTCAGTGACGGTTGACCCCACATCTAAAGTTGGAAAAAGAGTTGCTACCAAGATGTTTATAGAACACATGGTGACTTTTCTTAACATGTATATCTTTTTTATTATTATGACTCTTATCCCACATCTAAAATGTGGTAAAGAATTTCTACTAAACTTTCTATAAAAGACATGGTGGTTTTTCAAAATCAGTATATTTTTCTTAGCCTTATCTCACATTTAAAATAAGAATATGAATTTCTACTAGGATGCCTATAAAAGTAGTTCAACCAATGGTGTATTTAGTTATAAAATTTAGTGGCAATTCATATATTTAGATTTGGATATTATCCGTGTCCGGATAATATCCGTCGGATACAGATTCATATATTATTTTAAAAAACAATTCAGATTCGAAATCGGATTCAGATAGTGATTTCAGATTTCAGATTCCGGATTCAGATTCGGATATAGGTAGATCTGTATCTAAAATATCCATTTGAGAGCCATACATACCCCCATCACCTGAACTAATGGATGATCCTAGGAAACAAAAAACGACCCTGATGAAAATCCTGAAGACGCAAATGATGAGCTGGTGGCAGATGGTCGCGTGTTACGCATAAGTAACAATTTGGATTTTGTTGTTAGAAGCTCTTTGATAGGTTTATTAAAATAAAATTTGGATATTTGTAGGTGGATTTCAAATGACCCCTCGACAATCTGTCATGAGTTAGCAATAGATCAATATGCCAAGCTTGTTAGGCAGAAGCGCCGGTCATTTTCAATAAAGAAACAGGAAGCCATTAAAAATAAAGTCGACAAGCTATTTTAGCTAGGGCACATACGCCACACCCGGTATCCAGTTTAGGTAGTGAACCCTCTGTTGGTTAAGAAGAAGAAATGACAGTGATACATGTGCGTTGACTTCACCGACTTAAATCAAGCATGCGCAAAAGACGCATTCTTGTTGCCTCTTATTAACCAGCTAGTGAACTTGGCCTCAAGATGTGAATATTTATCGTTCATGGATGCATACTCTAGCTATAATCAAATCTGTTTGCACCCAAAGAATAAGGAACACACAAAATTCCAAACAGAGTATGGGTTATACTGCTATACCATCATGTATTTCGGTTTAAACAACACCGAATCTATATACCACCGCCTTGCAGTCATATCTTCAAGACCAACTGGGGCACCATATGAAGGCGTATATCGACGACATGATCGTCAAAACCAACATGATCAAGAGCTCGAGGTGTTAAGAAATATTTTCACCATCTTTGGTAAGTATAATCACAAGTTAAATCCGCTCAAAAGTGCTCTTTTGGGGTATGTAGTGGAAAGTTCCTGAGATATGTTATCAGCAAAATAAAGATTGTAGCGGATCTCGTACAGTTAAGAGCTTTAATCCAGATGAAGCCATCGAAGTATATAAAGGAGGTCCAATACCTAACCGGGTGCCTCACAGCGCTATCTCGTTTTATCTCACGAGTATCTGACAAAATTCGTAATTTCTTCAAAATGATTTGGGGAGAAAAAAAGAACGAATGGAATGAGGAGTGTGACGCAACTTTTGTCGCACTTAAAACCTATCTCACGTCGCCGGAGATCATATTTGCTTCTACAATGGTGAGCTTTTATGCCTTTATCTATATGTTTCTTCTTTCGCAGTTAGTGTGGTGCTTGTTTGCGAAACTAATAGTGTACAATGATCGTCATATTATACAAGAAAAACCTTGGTAGATGC
Source organism: Limnanthes douglasii subsp. nivea (assembly GCA_036936605.1). Lineage (NCBI taxonomy): Eukaryota > Viridiplantae > Streptophyta > Magnoliopsida > Brassicales > Limnanthaceae > Limnanthes > Limnanthes douglasii. The sequence goes on along the minus strand of JAUPFV010000002.1, from coordinate 200,457,663 downwards.
TGAGACTCGTTACTTTAATTTGGATAAGCTTGCCTTAGGACTTGTGGTGGTTGCTGGCAAGGTGCACCCTTTAGGGCCACACAATTACAGTGTGAACTTCTTTTCCCTTATTGAATTTAATACAAAAGCCTAATGTTTTTGGCCACCTTACCAAATGGTTCATCGAGCTACGAAAATATGACATCAAGTTCGATCCGCGCACTGCGATTAAGGGACAAGTCATCGTCGATTTTATAACAAAAATTCTCCACGCCTTGCTGCGAGCTGGACCTGACTGATGCCTCACCCGTTATATTTGAGCTCGAGTGGACATTGGAAGCAGATGAGCTTCAAGTACATCAAATGGTGGAGCCTATATAGTCATGAAGCTACCCATATGGGATGAAATCTGACAAGCCATCCGCTTTTACTTTCCTGTAACCAACAATGTGACTGAATATGAGGCGGTCATCGAAGGAATGAGGCTAGCCCATATATGTGGAGCCAAGGTGCTCTGTATCCGAGCTAAAGGTACCTATGATGCCAAAAAGAAGGAATCGATAGTTATCTAGCCATATTACAAGAATATGACTTTAAGTTTCAGCTAATTAATTACGAGCAAATTCTCTACCTCGATAACTCTATAATCGATGCCTTGGCTAAAGCCTCAACCTTAGGGGAACATCCATTGGTGATACTATAGAGCCACCCACCCACTAAGGCGTCTATGTTCCAGGACATCATCTTCACAATGGATACCGCTACTGATTGGCAACAACCTTATTTACTCTACTTGGGCGATGACACCCTCCTTTCAGATAAAGCAACGACTAGGGCATTACAAATGCGTGCGGCTAAATATTTCACATTAGATAATGTTCTTTATAGAAAAAGTATGACATGACCGCTGCTGCGTTATTTAAGTAAAAAAAATCTACCACAGTTCTCCATAACTTACATTTAGACGATGAATGAGTACATTGTGGTCATCGTACCCTTATCCGTCAATTTCTTCTAGCCGATTATTACTGGCCTAAGGTGGCTTCAAATGCAGAGCGCCTTGTCTAACAGTTCCATTCATGCCAACCGTTTGCTATCACTGGCCATATCCTAAGAGAACCGATGAGCTCTAACCCGATCCCATGTCCTTTTAATAAATGAGGCATCGATTTAGTTGGACCCCTGCACATGGCTATATGGAAGCGCTAGTTTTTAGTAGTAGTCGTGGATTATTTTACTAAGTGGGTCGAGGCCAAGGCTCGCTCCCGTACCCAAGCCCAGGAAATTTGTAACTTTATCCATCACCAGATACTTGCTCGGTTTGGTATCCCTCGAGGGCTGATGACAGACAATGGCCTTCAATTTCAAAATTCGGTTGTCACCTTATTCTGTATGCATTATAACATTGAATATAATTTATCCACCCTTTACTAACCCCAAGAAAATGGAAAAGTTGAGGTGACCAATTGAACAATGTTGGAGGGCATCAAGAATAAATTGGAAGGTGCTAAAGGGAAATGACCTGATAAACTTTCTAAGGTGCTCTGGGCCTACCACACTACTCTATATGCAGCGACTGGTGAAACCCCCTTTACAATTGTCTATGGATTAGAAGTCATAGTACCAACGGAGGTTATTATTCTAATTCATAGAATCACAAACTACTTCGAGACCTCCAATGACATAAACCCAGCTATTAGTATCAATCTCATTGAAGAGTGTCGTGGTCAAGCACGTGTGCGCATAGAATATAACATAAGTCTGACGAGGGGACGTTTTAATTTAAGATTGCGACCACGTGATCTCGAAGTTTGTGATCTCGTTATGAAGAAACTATTTTAAGGATCTGAGGATAAATATGTTGGCAAGTTAGACCCAAACTGAGAGGGCCCTTACACAGTCATCTCCAAAGGGCATCAAGGGGCCTACCACCTTGCTGAAAAAGTTGGACACACCCTTAAAATTCCTTGGAATATCAGTCACTTCAAGCTGTATCACCAACCTATGTAATGTAACGATAGATTCTCTTTTTGTTTTGATGGCGCATATGGGTTTCTCAACGAGGCATCAAACTGTTTTCCATTTAATCAAATTTTATTACTTACGCAAATTGATGTCTTTGTTTTATACTTCTTTCTTTCCTTACGAATGTACAAACGGGCCACTAACCAAGATAAGTCCAATACTAAATAATACAAATAGGCTAATTAGCCACGCCCACTAAAGATACGTAAGGGGCCGAACCGAGCCCAATACCTTGTACTGATACTAATATGCGAATTACTCCAAGCCCACGAGGTTACGCAAAATACCGAATCGGTCTCTCCCGCGAACAAGCCGATGGGTATGCCCAATTTTATTGGCTACACGATGGGTTATATTGCGCCCGGTTTTTAAGGAAGTACTAAGTCACCACATAATTTTAGTAAACACATCTATCTCCACTTAGATAAGTCCTAACGTTTCCTTATTTAAAAATACACATTTCATAAAAAAGATAGCACTCGTATAATTCACACATACAAAATAATAATAATGTCTATGCCACATATCCAAAACAAGCAAATGATTATTAGCCAAGTTTTGCACAATATGTGATACACTTTTATTACTGAAGTGGACCCTATCTTCAATCCACCCGTGGCAACGTTGATACCTTAGTCAACGTGATTGTCGCCACCTCTGCATCGAAGTTAAGATTATCTACCTCTGGCTTTTAGACAACATGATCTACAATCTCCAAGTTCAATTTCTCTGTTCAGGGTGCAAAACTTTTGAAGATACCCCAGTAACATCTCGGGATTAAATGCCAACAACTTCTGCACCATATCTTGCCGGTGTATCTCTATCATCCTCATGACGACCTCCATAACTTGTTTCTCTCGATCTTCTAGTTCCTGTTTGGCTTTCTTCAATAGCTCGGCCATTTTTCGAGTCTTTTTTGTCTCATCCTCCCCTAAGGATACCTTCAGATTGCTGTTTTCCAGGGTCAGCTCGACTATCTTCTTAGCATGGTCTTTTACTTTTTTAGTTCGAGCCACATTTTGCGATAACAAGCCAGTACTTTGCGGCATTAAGCCATCGTCATTCTTCACCAGATAATTATTCTGAGATGATAATAAGGCAGCACCACTGACCAATTCTATGCATTTTTTTCAACATGGGTCGTGCTCGTCAGCAACAGAGATGAGGTCGCATCGTAGCTTCTCATTCTCACGAGATGTCTTTTCCTGATGCGTTTGTGCTGAGTTATAGACATTTTAGAACCGAGCTAATTCTGTGGTTAGACTGTGCACTGATCTAAAAAGTAAGACCTCTGGTTTCCATTTCTCTATTGACGAACAGTCGGCCGATGACATGCGTTGATAAGCTAGAGCTACAGAATTATGATGGGTCTACACATGCAAGAAAAGTTATCTCAAAATCACCATTTTTAGGCTAGTAAGTAAGTATAAGATTTTAAAACTTTACCTTGATGGTAAACTCCATTGACGTTGAAGAAATTTACTCATGAGCTTATTATTGTGTGCAAGTTTAAGTTAATTTTTCAACATTAGATGTAAAATTATAATTTATTTTATTTAATTTATGCTGAATTGTTATACATTTGGATTTTTATCTATTTAATGTTTTCTAATATGTGTTACGTAGTGTTATGTTGTTTTTAAACTATTTTACTAATTTAATTGTTAATAACTATTAAAATTAGATTATGACACAAATTTATATACTATAAATTAAAAATTGACATCAGAGATATGTATACATTAATTTTTTTGAAAGAATATTACACAAATTTTGAGTCGATTGAATGTATTCGATGTATATAGTTATAGGTTGTTTTAAATTGACAAAAGTTACGGTGTTTAAGAACATAATTGGTGCAAATGGTGTAAAAAGAAGAAAACTAGAGACAAAAATAAGTAAATATCCATTTAAATTCAGAGCATACCATATATCGTATATGTCATAATTTTGGAAACTAATTGTAGCATACAACACAACCAATTGTTACTGTGCGTTTAAGAATATAACTGGTGTGAATAATGTAAAAAAAAGAATACTAGAGATAAAAAATATAAATATACATTTCAATTTAGTGCATATCATATATCGTATATGTCATGATATTAGAAACTAATTATAGAGGACAATACAACTAATTGTTATGGTGTGTTTAAGAACATAATTGGTGCAAATGGTGTACAAATAAGAAAACTAAAGATAAAAAATATAAATATACATCTTAGTTCAGAGCATTGAGACTATTTTTACATACAATGGCATTGTATGTCCAAAAGTTCATATATAATCAACGAACTATTATTTGTGTATCTTATAATTATCGAAATGTTGCGCACATTACCATGAGTTCTCATGGTTAACAGTATTTACAAGATAAAATGCTACAAGATTCGTTGTTCGAAACTGTTACTCTAACTTTCACAAAGATGATATTTTACGTCCTTAGAAGTTAGAGAACTACATGTATTTATTGATTTATCTAAGTTTGATAATGGAGAAAAAGTGGTGTGCCTTGATGCGATATGTTGAAAATGTAATTCTTAACGGAATCTGTATGTTATACAATGACATATAAAAAAATATTCTTATAAATACGAAGAATTATGACATATGTAAATTTTTTTGAAGATTTTATGAATTTATAAAATTATATTGTTGAATTCAAAAGTGAGAATGAGCTTAAGACAAACCTAAGAAAATGGAAAAATATCGAGTGTTTATCCAACCGTCATCATTTACGTTATGACTTATTTGATAAACCTTACGGTGAAAGCTTTCTTCAATATGTCAGTAATAAGATTGTATATTTTAACAATACAATAATCAATAAATATATTATTTTGTACGTTTCACTTACATGTTTAAAAATATACAAGTCAATATTTTATCATAACTCTTTTATTAAATTTTATAGGGTCAAGAGCGCTTACTCGAATCTAAAGCATTATATCAGTTTACGTCAACTTAATTTTAAACAGTTTTGGGTTGAAGTTCACACATTGTGTAATCCTCAAGATTGGAAAGTTAAAACCTCATTTGAGGAAAATAATTTAATTACTAAATATTTTTGAATTTGTTAATAAATTTCAAAGAAGTCCCAACATCCTTAAAAAATAATGGATAAGTATGGAGTGGGTATCAAAAGTATTCAATACCAAAAGTCTCAAAATCTCTCACAAAAATAAAAATCAGATAATTATGTGATAATGTGAAAAGTAGTTGTCAATAATTTATGGAGTCCACGTACCCCTTAATAAAAAAACAAATTATATGATGATTTTCAAAAGTAGTCGCACAAGGAGTCATGAATCCTTCAAAACAAGTTTGAATATTTCTAGATATAATCCAAAAAAGGAGGTCACATGTTCATTATTAAGGTCTACGCCTTTGAAATAGATCATTTTAAATGGAATAACAGAGCTTTAGACAATAAAATGCTTTCAAAATACAATAGAAGGAAAAAGTAAAGACGAATCATTAATAAATTTGGATATATTCACTTCATATAAAATATAATAATAAAAAACTCATTGAAAATTTCTGTAACAATATGGGACTTTGTTCAAAAAATAATATTTTCATTCTCAGATAACAAGCTAAGAAAAAGTTAACAAAAAATACTTATAGAAGAATAAATTATGACTGAGATATATGAACCTCATCTTTGGTTGAACATAAAAGAGTTTCATCTTTGGTTCGACTTGCAGAAACCTCATATTCGGTGTGGCTGGAGAAAAACATCAAACTTGTTTACTGGAATAAAATCAATAATATAAGTACCATCCTTTTTCGCATCATCTGAAAGCAAAATATGTGTAAACTTTTGATCATCAACCTTTTCAAGAGATTTACCAACATTATAACCTCCCTTCATTGAAGCCAAAAGAGGTTGATGATCTAGAGAGTCAGACCATAAGTTGTTGGTTTATCGGCCTCAAGGACATAGTACCGTAGATTTTTCCAAGTTTAGATTAAGGCATTTGTTATGAAAAGATATAACTCATTTGACTCAGCCTTCAATACTACACCATAAGAGTTTGCAAGCATATTTATTTGAAGTTTGGCTTCGGTTTCAACCCAATCGGCACAATTGACTTCCAGTGTTTTTACAACATTTTGTTATGATCTAATGCCACATCTAGCTATTTTCGCACTTTTTCCCCATTCACAAACGAATTCCTTGTTAAATTTAATATAATCATTTTGTTCCGATATCTGAAGCCGCTTTTATTCATTCAAATTAGTAGCAGAATCCCTTATATCATTGTGAGATAGAAGAAATTATGACAACTTTAACAAGTTTTACCTTATGATGAAAACTATCAAACGCATACAAATAGACAATCATATTATAAGAACTCTTTAACACATCTTATTATTTTACCACCAATAAAGACTTAGACAAGATTTGATTTGTAAGCTAAATCTCAGCCTCCATTTTGGCTTGTAACTCATTATTTAACATATCTTCGATAATAATTATTTCTTAAAGCTTAACTTTTAATTTCTCATCAACATAATTTTGGCATCGAGCATAACTTTCAACTCTGAAATATCTTTAAAAAGGTTTTTGTAGCAACTTCCACGATTGGTCGAACAATGGTATTTGGGTTATCACAACCTTGATGTTGCATGGTGAATGCATTCAGCAAATTCTAAAGTATTATGCACAAAAAATGGTTAACAAACCATAAGCTTAAAGCATATGAAAACTAAAATAAAAAAATAGTATCTGAAGATTACATAAACTTCCAAATTCATCTACCTCTTAGCCAAATCTAAGATAGAATGGTGGGTTAGTAACTTTATTTGGCTGACAAAAACAAAAAATTTGCTAATTAATTCAGGAATCTACTCTAAAGAAAAAAATTAAATCTCTATAAACAGATGGAGTACCAACCAAAGTATCATTAGTAAACGGTGGAGTATTGGAAGAATCCATGGTTATTGCTTCATTTGCAATTGCAGGATGGCTTAAGATTGTTAACATCTTAGGAGCATCTGCATAAATCCCATACACAATCTCTTTATATATCATCTGATAAAGATATGATTTATCCGACCCATAAATCAAACCGCTGAACAATTAGACCAATATTTACTTTATAATATAAACTCAATAAATGTGTAATATTGAGGGTTTTTTTATAATAAGAAGTACATGTATTTTTATTTAGCAAGTGAATAAGGTTGATTAACCTTAAATGGGTTGATTGTGTAGGTCTAAAGGCCCAAAGACCCACCAACATTTATATTTAAAGCATCGTACCTTTTTATAAAAATGATGGTGAAGGCATTCGACAAAGTTTAAAGTATTATACACGACAATGGTTAACAAACCATAAGCTTACAATATACTAAAACTAAAAAAAATAGTATATGAAGCTTACATAAACTTCCAAATTCATCTACCTCTTAGTCATCTTTAAGACATAATGGTGGGTTGGTAACTTTATTCAGCTGATAAAAACAACAAATTTGCTAATTACTTCAGGAGTTTACTCTTAATAAAAAAAGTCTCTATAAACAAAAGAAATACCAACCAAATTATCATTAGTAAATGTTAGACTATTCATCATTTGCAATTACAGGTGGGCTTAAGATTGTTAACATCTTAGTAGCATCTGCATAAATCTGATCTACATTTTCTTTGGGGTACCATATGATAAGGGTAGGATTTATCTGACCAACAAATCAAACCGGTGAACTATTGGACCAATATTTACTTTCTAATATAAGCCCAACAAATGTGTAACATTTATGGTATTTTGCGTAATAAGAAGTATATGTATTTTTACTTAACAAGTGAATAAGGTGGATTAGCCTTAATTGGACTGATTGTGTAGGTCCAAAGGTCCAAAGGCCCACCACCATTTATATTAAAAGAAATGTACCTTTATACGAAAAGGATGATGAATGCATTCAACAAAGTCTAAAGTATTATGCATGAAAAACAGTTAACAAATGATAAGCTTACAACCTACTAAAACTAAAATAAAAAAATATTATCTGAAGCTTACATAAACTTCCAAATGCATCTACCTCTTAACCAACTGTACAAAAAAATGGTAGGTTGGGAACTTTCTTCGGCTAACAAAAACAGTAGATTGGCTAATTACTTCAAGAATTTACTCTAAAGAAAAAATTAAGTCTTTATAAATAAGGAAATTACCAACCAAAGACTCATTAGTAAACGATGGACTATTGAAGGAATCCATGGTCGTTGATTCATTTTGACTTGAAGGATGCCCTAATATTGTGAACATCTAAGAGCATAAACCTTATCCACAGTCGTTTTGGAGACTACCATCTAATTAGGGTATGATTTATCGGACCTGCAAGTCGAACCAGTGAACAATTGGACCGATATTTACTTTGTAATATAAACCAACATCGGGGATAATTATTGTAATAAGAAGTAAATGTATTTTTACTTAGCAAATGAATAAGATGTATTAGCCTTAAATGAGCTCATTGTGTATGTCCAAAACCCCACCACCATTTATATTTAAAGCATTGTACCTTTTTACGAAAAGGAGATGAAACATTCTACTATATTCTTTTACATATTTAATCTTTTTTCTGTTATTCTACCCATATTTTTCTATTATGCAACTAATTTATATTTTTACTCATCACCATCAGCAACAAAACCACTTCAAATAAGTCAGGGAAGTGCAAGATTAACTCAATATTATTAGAAGCTTCAACACTAATAGCTAAAACATCTGTAGCTTTAGGCTTTTCAGCAACTTTAACTTCAACATCTGCAACTTTTCTCTTCTCAGCAGCTACAACTACATTACATGCGGCTTTCAGCTTTGCAGTGGACAAATCTACAATATTATCAATATTTGGTTTATCAGGAGTCAAACTTGAACTATCTTCGGCCCTTGGTTTTTTATCATTGGAAGTTTCTGCAGACTCTTCTCTTTTGCGCTTTCGACTAAGCAAATCCTTAAGTATATGGTTAACTCTAGCATAATATGAAAATGTAGTTTTCTCTCTCATTGCGTTGAAATCTGTTTTTGGTCTCATATCAAACATGATGTGTTTCCATTTTCCTACAAAAGTAGGAATATCCTGAATCGGCCGATGACCTTCTTCGGTTATAATAACTTCTCTAGTTCTTCAGTTAGCTTGAGATCATTTTCTAGTGAAAGTTTCACTAATAACAATAAATTTGAATTTCTCATTTCTACTTGTAGTTGTCACCCTCTTCTAAAAACTGAAGTCGGGTTTCGGGAGATCACCCTTTATTTTGGCAATTATGGTCGTAAAACTAAAGGTCTCGGTAACAAAAAATTTAGGACACTTGATAGCTTTCATATTTTTTTCTACAACTAAGATATGCCCTTATTGCTTCCCTTGGGGGATCAATCATTCTTTTCTCACAATACTACCTTCGACAGAATTTTCCTTAACCTTAACAGGTTTGGCAATAATTTTCCGCATTGGTGAATGCCTAACCACACTCTTCTTCATAGAGAACCCTTCATCTTAATAGACTTAGAAAGAACATCAACTTTTATAGATCTATCGGTAGGAGTTCTTGGGGCATTGGTCTTAGACTATATTGGAACTTTGTAAACCAAAAGTTCCCTTATTATAGAAAAATTGGGCCACATGATACTACCAACAACTTGCTCATGCACCAAGATGGTTTTTTAAGAATACGACCACTTTGCGGCCTCATGCACAAACCTAACATACTACCCATTTGGATCTACAAACTACCCCTTTGGATCTGACAAGTGCGTCTTATATTTTTTTATCTAAAACTTGAGATATTATCCAAACAAAATATAAATAAATCAAACACTCGTAAACAAGAAACATATCATAGTAAAAACATTTAAAGGAAAAATGTCTTACTTCAAGATACTCAAGTTCGAGAGCAAATGCTCATTTCAATTTCCCAATTACCCAAAACGTACAAAGACTCATGTTTTAAAATTTTGTTAATATGAAAGATTACTAAGAATATTCTCACCACCATCCATGATAAAGAAAAATAAAGGATTAACTTTTCGGCTAAAAACTTTATTCATTGGCAAAACGTTATCAACACCAAAACGTTTATAAACGTTTTGAGAAATTATAAAAAGAAAACTTATGCTTCAGCGTGTAATAGAGTCTCATTATCCTAGGGAAATAAAATATTCATATTTTTTAGAATCCTCAATTTTCTTTCTTGTCGCTATAATCTGTTGGATCGATATAATCATACTATGTTCATATATATATATATATATATATATATATGTGTGTGTGAATTCTTGGATCAAGTTCCTCACATACTTTAATTTAAACTTTTTAACAACCTCAATCAAGGCTAATGATAAATAAAAACTAGAAAAATTTATTGTTGGGAGTAGATTAACAGTCCCATTAGTATGATCAGTTTTTAGAGGTAATGACGATATAGGATCAACCTCAATGGTTTCAGACAAACGATGCTTCTTAAGAGGAAGACCCAAGTCTACAATTTCATTAGATCTACTGGGAGAATAAGTCCATTAAATAACACTTGGGCTTTATTTTGGTTGTCTGAATCATCACCTTGGTGATGAACAATGAGTTTCAAGTTTTTCTTCTTACCATTTTAAAACATAAGAAAAAAAACCCACAACAAGCTTCTTATGATTGAACATGAGAAAGAAGCAAAAACTGAAAGTTGTAAAAGACAAAGATGAGTGAATTAGAAAAACAAAAAAAATCTAACAATGATAACAATAGAGAAATGTTTTTAAATTGCAAAGGAGAAAGACGAGAACTATTTATACTGAAAGGTACGCTATCACAATCCTTCAATTTTTTAAAGTTGATGGTGTAAATTCTTTTGTAGATCAACAGACTAGATTAAAATCATTTGAAAGGGGGTGCAAGAATAACAATAATATTTACATACATGAAATTAAAAACCAAAGCATACGTCTAAGACGTGTGTCAACATATTACTATGTTTCAAAAAATACACAAGATTTTATTGCATTCGACCCTTCAACCTTTTCGAAATTTGTACTCATACTCAATAATTAAACACAAGTCATCAGATGAGTAATTGTAACCCATGAATAATTTCGGTTGTAATGCATATAAAAAATAAAGTATTGGTTATCCAAAACTCCGAGATGAAAATTGCTTAATTATTTCATCCGACAGAGTTGTTAGTAATTTCTTCATTCTTTGAAAGGTCTATGAGCGCGACACTTATATATTTAGAAGAAGTTGGGAGTCATTTAGAAAAAATCCAAAGCAATCCACAAGAAATTATATCAAATAAAAAACTTTATTAACGCCCATTTATTCTTAAATTTAACATGTTTGCTTACGATATTTGCGTCTACTTAGTAAACCAAAAATAAAGAAAATTCTATATATATATGTATACTTTTTCCCTTTCGGAAAAATAAAGATTTTTTTTATCAAGTGAAGTTTTTGTCACCAAAAAGGTTTTAATGAAGCAAGTATAAAAGCTAACATACCTCAAGACTTTTTTTATTCCAATTATAATTGGATCAGTAGTTCCACTCGACATAATGCGCATGAACATTCGATTTTAAAATCTTTGACAATGCAACAAAGAACAAAGACGACAAATATACCGGATAACGATTAATAATCAAGGTGTTAGTCTTTTCTTGATGCTCTCATCGTGACTAGAGAGCTACTCTTATATATGTAAAAGTAATCCGAAACCATTTAAAAGTAATCTAAAGCAATTCTATCAAAGGAAAACTCTATCAAATCCCATTTATTCTTAAATTTATTGCCTACGAGATTTCCAGCTACTAATAAACCAAAAATAAAAGAAATACCTATATTCTCTTTCTCTTTTAGCATATAGAGCTTCTTTTCTCAAATAAGGCTTTGGTCGTTAAAAGGCTTTTAATAAGGTAAGTGTAAGAGCCAACAGACCTCAAGGCTCTTACGAGTCTAACCATAGTTAGCTTAGTAGTTACGCATGATATGCATTAGATGTGCAGGAACGCTCAACTGTAAAAGTTTTGGAAATGCACAAAGAAAAATAAAAAGAATGTTCAAGATAAAGAATAGTGATTCAAGATGTTAATCATTCTTTCATTCTCTTACAATGATCAGGAGGGCTACTCTTATATATCTAGAAGCAATCAAAAACCATTTAGAATGACATAATTAGTCCAATCACAATATTCAATCCAATCACAATATTCAATCCAAAAACTATAAATTTTATTGACCTAACAAATGAAAATAATTAAGATTCCGTCAAAAATATTACTAGTAAAATTAAAATTAAAATATTAATTCAAATAAAAAATTGGTTATTATTAATAAATATTATATTTTTTTAATATAAAAGATATGCATAGTTTATAATGAACTAATCTAATAAATAAGAGATCATTTATTTTTATGTTTTTATTATATATTTTTTATTATTTTTATAGATAGTTGTAAAATTTAAATATGCATTCAAATATGTTCAAACAAGTTTTACTTCGCTGATATTCAAATTATCATATAAAAATTAATCTATATTTGTATTATTAACAGAGATTAAATAATTAGGAATGGAGACTCTGTTCTCTCTCAAGAATGAAGTTCTTGAGAATCCAACAAGAAAGAATTCGTAATCTCTCCATCTAAAATATTTCTTCCCTCTTCTAATATGCTATTCTCTTTGTTATCAATGGAAAATGGTGTCATAGACTGTTTTGTTGAGGAAGAATACATTGTTCTTCATTCAAAAAACAGAGGCCAAAAGACTGCAACTCTTGAAGGAAATATGAAATCATATGCTGAGATATTGAAACCCAACGTTGTTCATCCTTGTCCCATGATGAAAACTGAAAGAATTGAGGAAAAAGAAAACCACATTTCCTTTCATTTCTCCCAAAACCTAGGATTGGCTGATTCAAAACTCAAAGATAACTCTGGTTGGCAAGTTCTCTTCTGGATTGTCGAAAAAATTGATTTTTAATGATTTTTTGAACTCTTTCAAATTTAAGGGAAATATAATTTGATAACTAAGGATTCCTACCATATGTTTTTTTAAATTTGACCTTCGAAAAGACGTCTGCAAACTTTGGTCGAAAAATATCTAGACGATTGGTGACTCGATGATGAGATTGCTCTGGTTGTCTCCTGATTTTAATGGTAAGAAGAAAAGCCCAATCTCTTTAATTATGACCAGAATCGAAAAAGTCCTAGAGTATCTTTATAATGAACAGATTATGAAGGATATTGTTTCTGGGATTGGGAAGCCATACAAGATCATTGTTCCTGATAAAAACAGAGGTTCACAAAACGCTTGCTATGCTCTTCTTGAACTGGATGTTTCAAAAAAAACTTCATTAAAAGATCTGGGTGGGCTTCGGAATAAACAATGGTTGTTGGCTGTCTCTTAGCTATGAATATATTCCACCATATTGTAACATCTGTTATAATCTGGGACATGCTTACTCTGATTGCAAGAATGTTATGAAATTGGAAGATAATAAGATTTCTAGGGAAGATGAAGTCAAAAATTCTGGGCAAAAAGACACTGTAACACAACATAAACCTATCATTTAAAACCAATCCCAGAATAAACTTCTTATTACTCAACCCAAAAATTTTTAGAGACCCAAAGTTAAATCAACTATTATCAGTACCTCTCAAGACAATTATGATGGTAACAGGAGAGGAAATTACAATCAAGATACAGTGAAGACTGTTACACTATTACAAGAGAAAAACCCCTATTACAACTATGATACAGTCTTCAACTTCTGTTGATACTGAGGTGATTGAAGCACTCCAAACTCTGGATCAAGGCTTCACTCACAACAATACACTGGGTTATGAAAACTTATGCAACATCGGTAACTCTCCAGATCCTGATAACATTGGTAGCACTCTAACTACTCCCATGAAAACCTCTTCTTCATCTCCTGAGCCAGACTTCAATGAAATCCTGCATAAGAAATTCAAATCTGCTAAGAAATAGAGAAATTTAGGAACCCCATCATCAAATCCCTTAATTATTCATGGAAAAACAAAAATATCATATCATTATCTGATAATGATAAGGATGATTAACTGGAATATTAAAGGGATCTACAACAAATCAACTATGGAAATGTTGGAAGAATATGGTTGTTTATAATGGTGTCAGGATGTTAATTATTCAAGAATCTATGGCTAACAAGGACAAGTTGGAAGAGGTTGCTTTGTATATTAATTTTACTAACATATCTATTAAGATATTAGTGTTTAGGAAGGAGGATATCAACGTTGATTGTCTTATCAGTCTGGATCAGTTTATCCACTTTGAGGTTATGTGTCATGGTCTTATTAATTCTTTTAGCCTAACTATTATATATGCTAAGTGTAACAGATTTCAAAGACTAGACTTATGGAACCAGTTGATGAATATTTCTACTAATAAGGCTAGATGGCTATGTGAGACTATAATGTTATTACCTCCAATGATGAACAACTTGGGTGTATAACTCTTTGTTATTACAACATAAATTACTTCAACAACTGCATCAATGATTGCCCGCTTGAAGATGTTGGTTATGCTGGCAACAAATTTACCTGGAACAGAAATATGAAATAGAAGAGGTTAGATCGCGCTTTGATTAACAATAATTGGTCTGACACCTTCAACAATACAAAGGTCTTACACATGGTCCGAACTTGTTCGGACTATGCTCCTCTCCTTTTAACTGCTATCACTATATCTAGTCATATAATTAATAATAATAAAAGCTTTAAATTTTTAAATTCCTGGACTAATGATGATAGATTCCTGAGTATTATGAAACAGAATTGGAACACATGGATTAAATGCTATCCTAATCAACTTTTCTGGTACAAGCTAAGGAGACTAAAACATTGTTTAAATGAGTGGAATATTAGTCAATTTGGCAACATTTTTTCTAAAGTAAAAGACACTGAGGAAGTTGTGAAGAATTATGAAAGGATGCATCAAAATATCAACAACAATGTAACTAAAGCTGAGCTTGACAAAGCTTACAGCTTGCACATTAAAGCTCTTAGAACTGAAGCTGATTTCTGGAAACAGAAAACTTACAGTAGCTGGTTAAGAGATGGAGACAGGAATTCCAAACTTTATCATGCTTTTGTTTCTAAAAAAAGAAGGAAAAACACGATAAAGGGGATCAAAGATAATAACCAATGGATAACTAACTCAGAGGACATCTGAAAATCTACTAAGAAGTACTTCAACAATATCTTAACCTCTAATCCTTACACTAACAAAGATGATGAAGAGTTTTGCTTAAATGACAATGTTTTTGATTATATTCCTAGTCTGATTACTACCGATGACAATATTTATTTAATGAAAGCTACTAATGAGGAGGAAATTTGGGCTTCTATCTCTAATGTGAATGCTGATAGCACTACAGGAATTGATGGGTTTAACGTTACCTTTTACACGACTTGTTGGATGATTATAAAAGATTATCTATGCACTTCTATTAATGCTTTTCTTCAGGGTGATTATATTCCTACTAGAGTATTTGCTACTGGTCTTTGTTTGATTCCCAAAACATCAAACCCTACCAACCGGATTTGCTACAAACCTATTGGTCTCTGTTCAATCTTCAACATAATCTTTTCTAAACTCATAAATTCTAGACTATCTATATTACTTCCTAAGATTATTTCTAGAAACCAGGGTGCATTTATAAAAAATAGATCTGTGCATGAGCACATCCTAACTGCTAAAGAGTTGATCTTTGACCTTAATAGAAAGCCTAAAACAGGGAACCTAATGATACAGCTAGACATGTCTAAGGCTTTTGATAGAATGTGTCTATCATTCCTATCTAAAGTCTTTGTTTGCTTTGGTTTCTCTAATGAGTTCATCAAGTTAATTAACTTTTTAATTATGCATGTGCATATGTCCCTGCTCATTGATGGGAGTGTCCATGGATACTTCAAATCTAAGAGGGGTTTGAGGCAAGGGGATCCTTTATCCCCCAACCTATTTATCATTAGTGAGGATAGTCCTCATCAGGGGCTTAAATCACCTTTTTAAATCTAATAAGAAAATGTATTTTTCCCAAGATCTAATCATCTTATCCTCTGTTTAGCATTTGCCGATGATATCCTAATCTTTACTAACAACCTCCATTTTTCTACGAACACTCTAAGTCTTTTCTTGGATAAATATCAGCAGGTCTCAGGTCAATCCACCAATAAGGAGAAAACTAAAGTTATTGTCTCCACTAAACTTCAACAAAGCAGAATTAATAGTTTAGAAAGTCACTCTGGCTTTCTTATTGAAACTCTACCTACCAACTACCTGGGTGTGACTCTAAACAACAACAACAAGTCATGCAACTATTCTACCATTATTGATAAGGTGCAAGATAATATCAATGCTTGGGAAAGTAAACACATATCTTATGGAGGGAGGCTGGTGCTGATTTCCACTCTTTTGATGGCTAACCCCTGCTACTGGATGCAGAATAGCCTACTGCCTACCTACATCATCGACAGATTAGAAAATATTTTTAATAGATTTTTATGAAGATCTTCCTACAATGACAGAACCATTCACTGGGCCAGATGGGGTTCTCTTTGTAAGCCCTTTGAAGAGGGTGGTCTGAATAGCAGAAAATTATCTTACATTCAGAACACATTCTCTCAAAAACTCTGGTTCATTTTCAGAACTAAAGACGATCTTTGGGCTACATTAATGCATGAAACATATTCCTTAAATAAGCATCCTATTAATTCTAACTGTAGTGTAGGATCTTTAATTTGGAAAAGACTTTCAGGTATCAAAATGCAAGCAGAACCTAATATAAGGTGGATTTTGGGGAATGGGGAGATGGATTTCTGGTTGGATGATTGGCATTATTAGAGTTTTATTATCAATGATAACAATTCAAGGCTCATTGATGCTAAGGTTTACACATTCTGGAAAGGGGACCATTAGAAAAACAATCTGCTACACAACTTTCTACCTACTTCAAGAGTAACTCAGATTAACAGGTTTTCTATTAATCATTCTAAGCAGGACATTATTGATTGGAAGCCTTCTTCTGATCTTAAATTTAAATGAAACATACTTGGAACCTAATAAGGAAACACCATAATCAGTCCACTTTTATTCCTACTAAATGTTCATTCTTACTGTGGAAAGTGTTGAAAAAGTACATTCCTATCGATTCAATATTACAGAAAAATCATTTGAGTTTAGCCTCAAAATGTCAATTCTGTAATAATGTAGAAGATACAAATCATATGTTCTTAAATTGTAACTCTTCATGGAAAATTTGGAAATACTTTGGGGAACTGTTTAATGTCACAACTAGAAATCATATGAGTTTAACTCATATTATCAGGAACTGGCTTTGGTTCTCTGATAAGAAAAATCACATTACTCATCTTATCTCTCCTATTATTTGCTGGATTATCTAGAGGAATCGTAATAAAGCCAAATTCAATGGAATTCATGATTCTCTAGGAGTGACTATTCAATCAATTAATAATATAATTCGTGGGCTAGATATATCTAATGTCTTAAATAGAAATCTATGGTCTAAAGTTTCAAATGCAAGTATTTTTCTGGGTTGTTTATCTGCAAAAAACAGTAAGAACATGATAACTTACCTTAAATGGCTGGCTCCAAATGAAAACATAATCAAGATGAATGTCAATGCTTCTTGCAATGGAAATGGAGAAGCTAGCGCAAGTGTTGTCTTCAGAAACAATAATGGTTGCATTCTTCTTTGCTATGGTAACACTTGTGGGAAGCTCTCCCCTTTAATGGTAGAATCAAGGGCCCTCATGGATGCACTGTTAATCTAAAACATCAACAATTGGACGAACGTTGACATCGAATCCGATTTCCATACGTTAATCAATCTTCTAAGTTTTGGGATTGTACTTTGGGACCTGGATCCTCTCCTAAAGATTTTTAGATCCCTTATCTGCTCCAACATGACTATTAAGTTCATCTCAAGAGTCCAAAATCAAGCAGCCGATTGGCTCACTAAATGGACTCTTAGATGTAAACTTAAACAGTCTTTATCCCAATATCAAATCCCTAATCATCTTCAAGCGATTGTGTTTCTTGAGAGTTTAGGTCTTGGCTACCTTAATCCTAATCCTGACTAACAGGAATTTGTTTCTTTCGATAGTTTTCTTTGTGTTTTTAATGTTTCAGGTTAGGGCTTTGATTGAGGAAAACAATGACGATTTGAAGAATAAGGTTTTCGGCTTTTCTCTGATTCTACCCGAGAAGCTCGAGCATAAATAGCTTTCTGGATTCCTCAATTGCTTCAATTATTTGGAGCTAGCTATGGACATGGAGGATGGCAATAAGGTTCGGTTTTTGAAGTAAGCTACTTTAATGGAGGACGACTGAAAATCAATTGGGAAGCTGTTAGGGTTTCTATCTTTGGCAAAGCTTTCTGTTTTGAAGGAGAAGAAGAAGGTGAGTTTTTTCGAATGAAAAGGTTTATTGAAGTCTAAAATCTCAATTGATCTCTGCTGGTTAGGACTCAATTCCTAGTTTGATTTGAGACGAAGGTTGAAAGAAAGCTTTCTCGTGAGCGAAAACGTTGTTTAATTAGTTTATTGGCTAAAGTCTTTAGCCCTTAATATTATTCACTCCCTTTCATTTTGTATCTTTTCAATTGAGTAATGAAATCACTTTTTTCCAAAAAAATATATATATTTCGTTTTCTTTAAAGTATTCTTCGTTTGCACGAAAAAGAAAAACGCGAGTTAAAATATTTGATTAAAAAAAATTTCTTTTAATGCAATTGTAAAATTACGTAACAACTGAAAAAAGTAAGTTTGAAAATATGGACGTGATATCAAATATTGTTAAAAATTGCACTATTTTTACAAATTAGAAATAGACTATGTTTTAATTAGCGAAAATTATATTCATTTTTTATAAAAGATAAATTGGTTATTTTTTGACAAATAACTTTAAAAAAAATAAAAAAATTATATTTTTACCATAAAAATTTAATTATTTTATACAGATAAAAATACGATTGTCATTTCCCAAATAAACAATGAAATGCTTTTCAGATACAAAATCTGAACATTTCTTACAATACTCTTGTTATTTATAACGTGCGGAAATTATAATATTGTTTAAATTTGAATGGTTTAGTTATTAGTTTTATTAAAATTTTGAAAGTTTTTTGATGTTTATTTATTAAGTCCGGTTATATAAATTTGAGAATTTAAAATATTATGTTTAATTCAAAACAGGAGACGGATATATTGTTATTTTTAGAATATCATATTTATAAAATATGTAGAAGTTGTTTTTTTATTTTACAATACTCAACTTAGTTTAGTTGAACAAAATTTTGAAAGCGTTTTCAAATTGTTTTGTATTGATCATGTTCATGCTTCATCGCAAACTCTTTGTCGGTCAAAATCTCATTTTAGAAAAAATATTCTATATTTCCAAAGATAAGAAGAGTACAACTAACACATAACATGCTGCTAGGTTTGTTGGAATATAGGACCGAGTCGGGAGGACCGAGTCGGGAGGACCTTCATTAACTTAAAGCTGCTTTTGGGTATAGAAAAATAACCCTCTAGTCCTTTTGAATGATGAAGAAATAAATATCCACCATGCCCGAAACAGTAGATGATTAACTTGAGAGAGGATGAAGGTTCGACTTTATGAGATGTTTTATTATTAAAAAATAGCATGACCGAAGGTATCCTCTTGTATGTTGTTACCTAACCTAATGTAGGTATCCACAGAGATAAGAGATAGGCGAATCTATTTTTTTAGTGAGATAATACATGAACTAACTGAATTGTTGTTTAAATTGCAGGGTTGAATGCAAATACTTAAATTGTTTGTTGAAGATATGTTGATATAGTAACACAGGGCACACACATTGGAAGTGATCTTAACTCCACATTGATAATGGCATGATTTATCCGACCCTTATGTCGAACTGGTTAAATATTGGACCGGTATTTACTTTTTAGTATAAACTAACAAATGTGTAACATTGAGAGCATTTTGTGTTATAAATAATAAATATGTTAAATATTAGTAAATTCATAGAATTAAATAACTAAAAATGGGTTAACAATGTAAGCCTAAGGGTTCACCACCATTACTATATAAGGCAATGTATAATTTCTTGGAAATGGTGGACAATTATTACTTTTTAAACTACTTTTGGAAGCTTCTCTAAAATTCCCTTTTTAGATTATCTCTCTAACATCTGTGTGACTCTCCTCGAAATATGTTAGACGCTTTTTCCCTTAGATATTTTTGTAGTCATCAGTAGCAACCATAATCGGAGTCTAGATAGGTACCTGGATACAAACATCCAAAACCATTAACGTGCTAGACTAGTCTTCAGATTCTTTTGAGAGATGAAAACTGAGATGCAGGTGGATTCTGCAATGGTTACAAAAAGAATAACGATTAAAGAGGGTTCCGAGTAGTTGGCATTGAACACTCAAACTCAACACCAGTACGAAGAACAACAAGATCGATTAACCCCAGAAGATAATTGAGATCGATTATGGAGTGAAATCGATACGTTAAATATACCGAAAGAAACAATGGTAGCTCAACCAATACATATCTGATCAGGAAATTATTGCTTATTTAGATAAGAACTTCCCCTTTAGAATTAACTGATGAAATTACTAGAAAGAAACCTTTTACTTTTGGTGCTTTGGTAGCTCAGGTAATAAAACATATCAAACTGGAAGAATATAAGGGGTTAAGGCTAATTCGATTATAAATACATATTCAACAATCACATGCTCTAGTTTATCAACAACAACAGGTCCAAAACTTCTAGCCACAAGCTGTGACCGTTGTTCATCCGAGAGGCCCGAGTCAAATTTCACCTCGACCAAAGGTAAACAAACAACCTTATGCTTAAATATAAAGGCCCATAGAAAATCAATAAGTCCGACATGATAACTATGCAGATTTAACAGAGAGTGCTACTGCTTTTTTGGATAAAACGTTGAAGTTTATTAAATTAAAAAACCCCTTCTGATTCAAAGACCGAGAAAATAAATGAACAACCGATTTGACAAATATCACAATTATATCATTCATGATAAAAGAGACTATATAAATTTAAAGCAAAAAATTTAAAATTTGATTGATAATGGAAAGTTGAAAATATATGTTTAAAGATAGTCAAAGAATCAACATCGTGATCCGGTGGTTAATCAAACAACAGTTTGAAAGGAAGTAGTTGAGGTTGTACGAAAGCAGTAAAATGTGATGGATATAGAAAAATGTTTAATTATTTTGATTTGAACATAGAGTATTTATACCCCGACCCAAATCGAATAAGTGTTATGCCCAAAGTGAGGGGAAAGTAAAAAGTTTGTGCAGTTTTTTTCTAGTTATTGACTATCTGTAGTGAGGATACCTTGTCGGTAACCACTAGTTAATCTCGAAAAAAGCATATTGTGAGTTTAGCAACACGGTTACAAGGGATAATATCATGTTTGTTCTTTTTTACGATAATAACTTAAGGGAGGTCATCTGACCTCACGAGGATGTTATGGTGATCGAAACAACCATTGAAGGAAACGAAATCTGAAGGATCTTAATCGATATGGAAAGTTTGGAAAACATCCTATTTATGTCCACTTACAAACGAATGGAAGACCCTCATGTTATTCTCTGATCCGATAGAACAATTATAGGATTCACCAGGGTTAGTGCCGATGCCATTAGAGAGTTCGAAAATGAGGTAGTGTTAGGTCTAGGGCCCTCAAAAAAGATAGTAAAAATTCTTTTAATAGTGGTGGGTGGCCTAAAATCAAGTAATGTAATTTTTGGAAGGTCTTCATTGTCAAGAATGCACGCTATTGCATCTACTGTTCATCAATGTTTGAAATATATTGCTGGAAGGCAAGTGGGAGTTTAACGGAGTAGCCAAAAAGTGGAAAGAGAGTGCTACTATCACAGTTCGATAATTCCCGATGAGGATGTTAAAAAATGGCCACTATAGCAGTTACATGGGTCTACTTCGGGGTCATATGTTGTAGATGATCTGAAAGAGAATCCCAGTTTGATAATTCCCGATGAGGATGTTAAAATTTGTACCTTCCCCAACATAATTTTTTTGAAGATCGGTAGCTAACTATCACCTGTTGCAAAAGAACAATCGATATGTTTTTGTCAAGAAATTTGCATATGTTTTCTTGGTATATGGAGGACATAACGAGAGTACTGGCGGGTGTTATTTTTCATAAACTTACTATACAGCCTAATGTACACCCTATAATTAAAAAACAAAGAGCGTTCTCTGTTGAAAAATATGAAGTGATTGTGGCGGAGGTAGATCGATTATCAAAAGTAGATACATCATAGAACCTCAATACCCATTGTGGATGGTGAACTGATTGCTTGAGAAAAATAAGAATGAGAAATAGAGAATGTGTGTTGATTTTACCGATTTGAATAGAGCTTGTCTGAAGGACCCAATTCTCATTCTTAAAATTGATCAACTGGTAGACTCAACTTCGGGTAACAATTTTTTAATAATTATCGATGTATTTACCAGGTATAATAAGATACATATGGATTCGAACGACCAAGACCACACTACGTTCATAATTGGTAGGGATCTACTTTACGACAAGGTAATATCATTTAGGTTGAAGATTGTTACGGCTACTTATCATCGACTAGTGAACAAAAATTTTGCCAGCTAAATTGGAAGGAATATTGAAGTCTATATTGATGACATATACTTGTAGCTTCAACCAAAAAAATAATATATCAAGCGATATACTTTGGCTTCCGAGCATGTAACAATAATGTTGAATATAAAGCAGCACCGAAAGGATTGCGACTTGCACAAATCTGTGGTGCCAAGGGAGTTCGTTTGATAAATGCTTCACGACTTCTAATCAACTATGCATCCGGCCATGTCGAAGCAAGGAAAGATCATCCGGTTAAGTACCTAAAGGCGTTGAGGGAGCTGACAACCTTCTTTGAGTGTGTTCAGTATGAACATGTTCACGGTGTTGAAAGTTCTGTTTTTGATTCCCTAGTAGCTATATCATACTCTGAAGGGTACACGTAGATACCTGAATAAAAACATCATTCGCTAACACAAGCCTCTGAAACTGAATTTAGTCATAGAAGAAATTTTACAAAATTTAAACAACTCTGGAAAAATATTGGAGGCATAAGCTTAAAGAATTCATGGTCAGAAAGAATTTAGTTGTTGATAAAGCATTGGCTAAAAAACTGAGATTTAAACAACATGGTTTTGCGGTCTTTCGAGATATTCTTTACAAAAAATCTTTCAGCTGACCACTACTGTGATACCTCAAAGATAATGAATCGCAAATGGTACTATCCAAATTACATAATAAAGAAGGGTCAACTCATTATGGGTTTGAATGTTGACACGAAAGGTTTTATTGGCTGTATATTATTGGCCTTCTATCATGGTTGATGCTAAAGAATTGGTTAGAAGGTGAGATACTTGCCATCGATTTGCAAATGTAATGCATGTGCCAACAGTATCGTTTGAATCAATATCTGAAGCGCTACATTTTTATAAGTAGGGTTTGGACTTAGTCGAATCGTTACCTATAGCTTCCAGGAAACGCAAACCATCATAATAGTTATTGATTATTTCTCTAAGTGGGTGGAAGCCGAGTCTTTGTCTGAGACTAAAGTAAAGAATGTTATCAAATTTGTTTTATCTAACATATGTTGTAGATTTGGGGTCCCGATAACAATCACTACATTTAACGCCCCTTTGTTTGATAACATTGACATATAAGGCTTGTCTTCTTCCAAAGGCATCTAATATTTCTTATCAACATTTTTCCACTAGCAGACCAATGTGCAAGTGGAGGTTACGAATAGAACAATCTTTAATGTCTTAATAAAGAATTTACAAGGGAGCAACGAAAAATGGCCAAATTATATACAATAAGCATTGTAGGATTACTGATGACCTCATATGGCAACGAACCAAGAATCACCATTTGCATTGGTTTATGGGATGGACGCAGTAACCCCCTGCCGAACCAAATTTCTCATACTTCAGAGTAACAAATTACTCTGAGGCTGGTAATAATGAGGGTCAAAGAGTCGAACTTGACTTTGTTGAAGAAAAGAGAACAAAATCACATCTAAGCTTCCAGCATTATCAAACTTTAATGAGAAGTAGATATGCATATCGAGTGCGCCAGAGAGAATTTCTAATAAGGGATAAGGTTCTAAAGAAGGTTTTCTTGCACATAAAGATAAACGACTTGGAAAGTTGGGAGAAAATTAGGAAGGACCTTATTCTGGAACTGAAAGGGTAAAGCTCAGAACTTATCGGTTGGAACATCAAGAATAAAAACCACTTCGAAACCCTTGGAACATCAAAAATTTGGGTTTAGATTTGGAATGACTATGTAAAAAGTGTAAAACCATTATTGTCTTAATAAATTTTGCAATGACCGGTGGCATGCTATTTCCTACCCTTGTGGTGCATAGAGGTTTTAATGTGGTGCATTTACCTCTTATATTCCATAGTTTTATCTTTATAGGTCCGGACATCTGACCCTTCAACACTAGTTGGTCATGATATTTATATATAAAATGTTTTACAATAGGACGTGGTTCTGTTTAGCCCAATTACAAGTACAGGAAATACCATGAACAATTAAGATCCAATCTTAAAGAACTGCCTATTACAATGGGAAATTGGCCTTCGCACCACGGTAGCGGTACCGAAGGTCTGAGAAAACATGATGAGCGATGCTTGAGCCAAGGGAGTTTTTGCTATTGAAAATTCTAGAGTTCCTTTCATGCCAAATGTAGTAGACTACGCCGTAGAAAGCTATTCTCCAGGTATGGTCCACGCCATTGCCCGAGGGTATCTATGTGTAAGTTTCCGCAATCTAGGCGTACCAGTTTGTGGGGGCAGAGTTAAATTTAAGCTTTCGAGACATGGTCTACCAAATAGAAGCGGTGTAGGGGAGAATTATCAAAATGTGTTCGAGTATATCATTTGTGGAGGAGCAGAGGATGCAGTCCGGAGGCGTGTCGATGCCCCAACCGATTAGTTTTTCGTGAGTGGTAAGATTTTTATGGATAGCCAACCAAGTGATAAATGACTGTCTTGGGATGAAGTATTTGTTCTAGATAAGAGAGCTCTAGCGGACTTTAGGTCTTGACGGTCTGATTACATTGTAAGTACGGCTAATCGTGAAATGAGGTTTCGAGTTGTTTGGAATTCATAAGAAGGTATCATTTGTATTAGTAACAGGTGGGAGGTTAGCCAGCGCATTTATAATCTCGATAAGGTGCCGCTGAGATTGCCGGCTAGCCGCTCTGGTATTTGCGGGCCAGACCCACCTACCATTGTTGTTTAGTTCCGCGACTCTGGAAATATTCCTTAGCATGGTGAGATTGGTAATGTTGTGTCCAAAGTAGTTGACTAAGGATGTCGGGTAGAGCCAACGGTCAAACCAGATTGTTGTTTCTGCTCCGTTACCAATTTGGACTTTTTAGAGGTGGGAAACTTGATTGCGGAGTTTGAGGATTTTCCTCCAACACCAGCTTGCATTGCTAGAGTTGGGGATAAGCAAGAGGTTTTTTTCTTTATACGCTCCGTTGGGATCCATTGAGTCCAAATAGAGTTTTTGTTCTTGATAAGAATAGACCAGAAGAGTTTTAGGGCAGCTGCCTGATTCCAAACTTATAAGTTTGGGATCCCAAAACCGCACTCTTCGGTTGGCACTTTGAGCTTGTCCCAAGTGATCTTAGAGCCTGTGATTTTCATCTCGGATCCGGACCAAAGGAAACGACGAAGGAGTTGAGTAAGCTCATTTAGGATTCTGGCAGGCAGGATGAACATCAAGGCCCAATAGACTTGGCTAGCAAAAAAGACAGATTTGATGAGATTATTAATCTTGTGAAAGAGAGGTCGGGAGTCGTTTTAGGTGAGTCTGGAAGTGATTAAGGGGACCCCAAGATATCTAACCGGGAAGGAACCCACCGAGAACCCGAGGATTTGTAAGATTGTATTTTTTGTGCTATGAGAAATCCAAAGAACTAGACTTGACTTTTGTTTGGGTTAAGATGGAGTCTCGAGAGCTCAGCAAATTTAGATAAGCCATTATGATCCAGACTTATCGAACGTGAATTAGACCTGCAAAAAATCATAAGATCATCCGTAAAACAAAGGTTTATGATCTTGAGTTGGTGACATTTCCAGTGGAAGCCGAAAGCGGAGTCGAGGCTCTTCTCTTAGAGAATACTAGAGAGGACCTGCATGACGAGGAAAAAAATACAGGGAGATCGAGCATCTCCTTGACGGAGACCCTTAGCGTCGTGAAAGTAGCTAGTGGAATTTCCATTGATGTTGACAGCGAATGAAAGAGTGGCTATACATTGAATGATCAAGTTGATAATTTGCATAGGGAAGTCTATGGCAAGTAAAATTTCCAGGATAAGCTCCCATATAATGTTATCAAAAGCTTTCATGAGGTCAATTTTAAGGGCGCATTAGGGGCCCTTTTGGTTGGTTTGGTAGACATACATGATTTCTTGGGTGAGAAGAATATTATCAGTTGATGAGTCCGGAATTTATTGCCACTCTTTATGGGAACCGGACAGGGGAAATTTAGATAACATCCACCCACTGAACCATCCGAACTGAACTAATGTACTAAAAACTTAATCACTTCATGACTGAGCTAATTACCTACATGCTTAAAACTAATGGGTCTTTGAACTCAACCCGAATCCATAAGTCAACCCAAAATCCCGTGTGGCCCACAATTAAGGGTATAAATACCCAACCACTTTCATTTAATGAGGGTAATGAAAATTAAATACAACCAGGCAGCTCAAATCTCTCACTACAATCTATCCAAACATTAAATACCTTTAAAACACCACAAAACTCTAGACAAAATTACCCTCAACCAAAAATAAACCTCACCATCAGTAATACTACATCCAGGGATAAAAGCCGACTAGGAGGGGTCGATTAGGGTAGGCAAATAAGGTTTAATCCTATTTACAATGATTTTAGAGATAATTTTATAAGTGACACTACAGCAGGAGATGCGGCGGAAATCAGAGGGAGTGGATGGAGAGTCATTTTTTGGGATGAGGGCAATAATGGTTTTATTCCAGTCCTTATTCATTCTCCCTTTGAGGAAGAAGTGCTTGATACTAGCACAAATGTCAGGGCCCACAATGGGCCATGAGGATTTGAAGAAACTAGTGTTGTATCCATCGGGTCCGGGGGCTTTGTCGCTATCAATATAACAAAGGACCGTCTGAATCTCATCATCAAGGATACGTTTAGTCATCTTAGTTTTTTCGAAGTAAGATATAGTGGTTTTAATAAGGATTTTAATTCTTTGGGGGCATGAATAGGTGTCGGGGCTCGGGGAGCCCATGAGATTACGCAAGTGATTAAGGAAGGTGTTAAAGATGAGCTTGGGGGCAATGTGGGTGATGCCATCAGTGGCAATGATGGAGAGGATTTTGTTTCTGGCTCTGCGGGCTCTTATGCTGTTGTGAAAAAACTTTGAGTTTTTATCTCCCATCTTTATCCATGATTTTTTAGATTTTTGTTTGAGAAACGATTCTTCAGTGCGACTGTAAAAAATATAATTTTTGGTCGCAGCCCTTTCAGAAGTAACAAGGGTGCTATTAAATAAAAAA
This sequence comes from Limnanthes douglasii subsp. nivea, assembly GCA_036936605.1. Taxonomy (NCBI): domain Eukaryota; kingdom Viridiplantae; phylum Streptophyta; class Magnoliopsida; order Brassicales; family Limnanthaceae; genus Limnanthes; species Limnanthes douglasii. The sequence goes on along the minus strand of JAUPFV010000002.1, from coordinate 200,429,981 downwards.
ATAGCCAGCGCATGCTACGCTATTTCCAAAGCGGATTGAGCGTCCTCTACCCTAAGACTGATATTGCTAAATTCACGCCTATTAAGGGAAGTAAGAGATGGGCAGAGTCTGGAGAGTTTAGTGACGATAGCTTTCATAAGGTTCTTATTGCAAGGGAGGCTCCAGTTCTTGGAGACCAGCTCTTGGAAATCCGGTAGGTGTTCCCACATTCTGAAGTATTTGAAGGGTTTTGGGCGGTTCTCATAAGGGGTTTCTAGGTAAAGGATAATATGGGTGTGGTTATAAGTACGAGGAGGGTCTTAGTGGGCGAATGAGTTAGGAAAATAGTCATCCTAGAGATTATTGACGAGGACTCTGCCAATTTTGGAAGAGATAGGGTTTTCGTTGCGGCCGTTGAACCACGAGAATTGGTATCTGGTGGGTCAAATGTTGTCAATGTCACAAGTACGACAACAGTCATTGAAATTTGACATAGAGTTGTTCCACCAGAAATCAGGGTTAGACTTTTCATGGGGATTTCGGATGGATTCAAAATCCCCCATGACTATCAGGGGAGAAGGGAGAAATCCCATGCCATGAAGTGTAAGTCACTCAGAGGGGGAGACAGCCGTTTGGTTCATTATAACCGTAGACGGCGGCAAGGTTTAAGCTAATGTTTTACTAGTCCATTTGATATTATAGTGGATGGATTGGGCAGTGAAGACTTCAATGGCGATGTCGAAAAAGCTAGGGTTCCAGGAAATCCAAATTCACTTGTAGTGATGGTTGGCGTGGTTTTTGTGGCATGACCACCAAGGAAGCATGGTTTTCATAATCAAATTAACATTCTCAGTGTTGACTTTAGTTTATAGCAAGAAAATAGCGTTAATGCTACTAGAAAAACTAAAATCTCTAACGTCATTTTGACGTACCAGGTCATTTAGTCCTCTAACATTCCAACTAGATAATCACATTAATAAATATTGATTAAAGTTCAAAGAGGATTAGTTTAACTTTAGGGATTTCCCATAAATACTTGCATAAGCCGAAGTAAATCTAATTTGAATTGGAGGCGATGTATTTCTACTGGCGAGAGTTCATGGTCGGTATGGCCTATTTGTCCAACTACGAAGCTGTTACTAGCAATAATGACACTCTTAGTCCAGCTGGTCATGTTAGTTATTGTATAGAGAAAGTCTTAGTTTGGTAGGGGGGGGGGCAGAATCGCTGTTGCTAGAATCCTAGGGGGTGACGAGTTGTGGGTCGGAGTTTATCATGGGCTCTTTATAAGGTCTTCTGATGGGGTGGTTTGCATGGTTGGCTTCTGCGGGTGAAGACAGGCGGCTGCAGCGTGGCTGAAGGACAAAGATTTTGAGCATATGGTGGGGAGACCCTGAAATTCCACTTGAATGACGTGTTCCTTGCCGAGACAGCTAATGGTGATGGATGAAGAAAATACGGATGATGCTTGCATGATGATACATATTCGAGGGTAGTTCAATCGGGTTCGACTGGTTGTTTGGCTGTCCACGTAGATGGGGATGCCGAGGTAACTACCAAGTATGCTTAGGCCCTTCTTAGACCACAGTTCATGGGTCATGCCATGAAATTTGACCCATAGTGGAATAGACTTAAGAGCTTCTTTTGTAAGGGTTTCCATGAGCTCCCAACGTTTAAGGAGGACTGGGTGGCGGCTGAAAAACCAAGGAGCCTTCTCGGGAACCTGGGTGGCGTTGTCGGCATAGGAGAACCTGAAGAAGTAATGTCGTAAGGGAGCTGGTTTGCATTCCTGTAGCCCAAAAGTCCCTTAAACCTGGTTTGCGAGAGCTTGAACGTGTGAGGAAGCTCTCCGCTTGAAAAGGAAGTAACGAGATAGACACTTCCCCCAATCATTTTTGCTTCCTATAATAGCATCTTCTGGGAAGACCAAGATTCTGAATCCTTCTGAGTCCTTACGGATCCTTCTTATTTTAAAATATGCACTATATAAAGATTGATAAGACTAATTTGTTGGCAATGTGATAAAAAAAATCAAAACTTAATGTAGTCCTAACAAGTTAGGTGATTGAACTACAACAACTGCCCTCCAAATCTGGTTACTCGTGTGTGAAACCAAAATTTTTATTTAAAAACATTCACACAACAACAAAACTAACACAAATCGTAATAAATAAACATAAAATTCAGGATAAAATCAAGACAAAAGATAAACCTCAAATCTAAGTATAATACATATTTGATCTTAATTTAACATAATCTAAGATAAAGCTAAATCACCATAAGCTAAATATTGTTTTTAAAAATAAAAATAAAACATAAAAATCTACTTACCCGATATATTTTATATTATTTGTTTGTCAAATTTCAATGATGAGAAAAAAAATGTAAAAAATAAAACAAGTTCGGTTACCATTCATCCAAAATATATTTAAAATAGAGAAATGACATCTTAATTACCTACTCATTAAACATATTATCATTTAGTACCTAAAAGTATATTTATGCTTATTTTATACCCATCTCATTAAAATAACTCTCATTCAATACCTAATTTTTTTAATACCATAACTACCCTCAACCAACTATATACGACTTTTTTAAAGAAAAAGCTTATATTTTCACCTAATCAGATATGTTAAAATATGAATTTCTAACCAGCAGCCTCTCTATCTCTTTCCCTAACCAAATACTCGTTTCCCAAAGAGAAGCTGATTTTCCAAAAACAACATCTCCATTGATCATTTCGGTAGCCACCCACCAACCATTGTGTAACCCGTCAACCACCGGTACTAACATCGTGCTTTCTGATCGATCAACTGAGGTACGCTTATACCCTATTGCACAGTGATTTTAAAGCTGTTTCTTGATTAAATATTCAACTGAGGTACGCTCATCAGTTTCATCATTGATTTTTTTCTTCTCAACTGAAATCGTAAAATCACGAATTCATGTTTTTAAGTTGATTTAAGTTAAAAAAAGGTTTCAACAAGATTTGTGGTCGAGTTTATTGTATTTTCCTAGTTTTTAAGTTTTCTTGGTGGCCTGATTACAGATTCTAGAGATGCAGAAACATAATGCGATTGTAGATGAAGAGGATGCATTTTTGGAATATGAAAATGGGCATTACGATTTATACGACTATATTAACGTTGCTAAATAGTTTAATATATTTACTGTCATTGCGATTGTGCTAGGTATTGATTACGATTGTACTGGTATTGTAATTATAATGTACTTGTTGGTTCGCTAGATTGAAATGCTCTTGGTTGCTAATGCGATTTCAGTATTCAATACATTTTTAGACTGATTATATTAATGACAATGCATTTTCTAACTTAGTGACATTGCGAGATATGACCCTTATATATCATCATTGGTAGAAGTTGCTAGATTGGTGTTAGACACTGCGCTTTACTAATAACCACTTCTTTTCTAGATATGGTTACTTGTTTGTTTACGCGATTATATTTCATATTATAACACTGCTAGATATGACCTTTATTGAGATTGTGATTTTATATGTAACACGTTGCTAGATTGGTTGTATTAATGATAAATAGATTTCATATGTAACACATTGCCGCTTTGTGGCTGCTACTATAACTTACTGAGTCAAGTTTCTACAATGCAGGGTAATATATGTCGAAACCTAAAGTTTGTATTTTCGAATACGGTCACCGAACTGCAATTGTTCCTTTGTCCGATTTTGAAAAAATTCAAACCCTTCAAGATTACGCTGAAAGCAGATGACAGGAGCTTGAAAGAGGTAACTACACTATTAGCTACTCTTGTGGTGCTTGGTGAGGATAATTATCGCCTGAGGGTAGGCTTGTAATTAGTTGATGTTTTAAAGAAGTATGTGGGTGTTTTATATTTAGAGTAGAGAGTAGAGGGAGAATTAAGCTGGCTGGTTGCCGTTAATTTTCATTACCCATATTTAATGCAGGTGGTTGGGTATTTATACCGTTACACTTGGGCCCTTATGGGCTTTCGGCTCATGTTTAATGGACCCGAGTCAAGTTTAAAGACCCATGAGCTCAAAGTAGGAGAGCAAGTAGCTTAGTCGAGAAGTGTTTAGGGTTTTTAGTACTTTTGTCATAGTTCGAACAGTCCCATTAGCTAAGTGTTCGAAGTGCTCTGTCCGGTCCGGAGGGCTAGGTCCGATCTATCCCTGTCCGGGGAGCAAGCAGAATTCGGACTCATTAGGAGCCCCTTTTTTAGGTGTTTGTCCAAATTCCTTTGTCAAAAACCTGAAAAACAGTCCGACGTCAGGGGTGGTTTGAATTCGGACAGGTCTGTCAATTTGGGCCATGGGTTTATCCGGACTGATAAAGCTTTATGAATCCAAAACGGTTTTTGCCAGAGTTCGTGGGACACGTGTCGCTTTCTGGTTGGTTGCTTCAGCCGTTTTTCTACCTTGAATCTCGAACCCACCTTCTTCGAAAAGCAACCTCTTAGTTAAAGGTGGTGACATCAGCACCGTCTTTAATCATTACCAATCTTTTCGAATTCTCCTAGGAATCAAACTCCTTTTTCAGATTTACTATAAATTCAAACACACTTTCTACTGTTTTACCATCTCGCTCATATTTACTATGCACTACTTTCTTAAAGCTTTCTCTCTCTAAAGCAAAAAACTTACCCATATAGTTTATGTTTACAACGAGGAACGCACTGATCAAAGGTGGATGGCTCAAGCTTTCTGAATTAGAGAAGGCACAAAAGGTCGAAAGAGAAAGACGTATCGCTGCAGGACTACCCGTCTCGCCCATCGACAAGCCATTAACTTCAGCCATAAAATCTGATCAAGGTTCTTCTTCCTCAAAAGGTACCAAACCGAAAATTTATTCCAAACTAACCTCTCCCCCATTATCTCTGGTTCCTCGGTTCAGGAATCGGAACCTGTTGTCGAGCCAGGAGTAACAGTTACCAATCTCAAAAAACCCTCCCCCTTCATAGCTATGGGGTCAGATACGAAGCATTCCCCTCAAAAGCTGGTTAACCGGAGAAGAGGCCGGTTGGTTAAGGGCCAAGGGTCTAAAAGCACTCCTTCAAAGTCGGGTGCTAAAGACAGCAGCACTGGGTCAGAAGTGCCCATTAGAGCTCCCAAGGACAGACTGTCCGGTCCGGAGGGCACCAGTCCAAGTCTTCAAAGAGTAGCATCTGCCCCAGAACCTCTATCAGAGGCCAGAAGCCAAAAGAACACTGAGGCCCAGCAGTCCGGAGACCAGGCTGAGTCAAATTTGAACCCTTCCCCTACTACTGCCGCTGAAAACCCTTCAACAATTATGGAGGAAGTAATGGAGGATTCTGCTGAAGAGGCTCCATTTGAGTCTGAGCCCTCCGGTCAGACTAGTAGTGCTATAGTTGCCAAAAAGGACAAAGGCAAAGAGAAATTGTGTTTGAGGCATCCGGATCTGCCGGAGAGCCTCGAAGGAAAAGGGGGGCCTTGTTTTCACAAGGTCAGCGTTAAGTACCTCATCTCCTTGCAAAACATTAACTACGCATTCATCCACACAGCTGAGCTGGGCCGGATGCGTACGAAGTGGGGAATACCGGAGAATGTGAAGATCAGGATTCCCATACACCCAGAGACTCCCATGGACTGCAAGTTAAGCGAAGTCGTCATGTTTACGGAGTTATTTAATTGGGGGCTCAGACTCCCATTGGACCCAGAGATTGTCAGATACTTCCATCTGATAAAACTCTGTCCAAGCCAGTTGAGCCCCAACGCATGGTACACCCTCATGGCCTGCATCATGGCTTCAAGGCTCTCCGGGCTTCCTCTGCCAATGGAGGAGTTTGCTGTTGTGGCCAGTCTTTGTAGAAACCACCACATCCCTTTTTACCATTTCAATATGGGGGATGATTTCAAGGTTGTGGATGATTTGTTAGAGGCGGAGAGGAATTGGAGGACCCAGTTCCTGTTTGTTAGTGGTGCTTGGGAGAACGGAAAGAAGATCAAGTCCGGAGTGAACCCAAGCCTCCTCAGAAGCAGGTGGAGGAGTGACCGTAAGTCTCCTGCTTTATATTTTTGTCTCTTTCTCTTTTTTTTTAAAAAAAAATTAGTTTAAACTAATTGGCCTTACTTTTGCCTTAGCAGAACTGCCCAAGGAATTCAATGATTATCTGAAAACCGGGCAGGCTACTTGCACCAAGATCAATGCTTGGGCTGCTGAGAGATGGGGGAACCGGTTCCATGCTGCTTTTACCAGTGGCAACCTGGCAAGGTCTCACTTGTGGAATAACATAGGTCGGAGAGACTTGACCTGGGAGGAGCTCACCACTCAGCCTCCTCCGGATGTTGTGCTTAAAAAGACCCATGAACCCGATGGGACACTCTTCTTGCCAGGCCGGGCCAAAGCCCCAAGCAAGATGAAGGGCAAAAAGAAAGGCAAGAAAGTGGCAGGTGGTGTTAACCCTGCTGATGCAGAGGAGGATGCTCCAATAAATCCGGAGGGGCCAGTCCACAGCCAAATTGATGCTGCTCTCCTGGAAGTAGTGGAGCAGGAGACTGAGAGGCAAGAGGTGCACCCCCCAAAACCTCCAAGGGCTTCCAAGAGAAATCGTAAACAGGGAAGCGAAAGCAAAGACCGGGAGGCCAAGAAGAAGAAGATTTCTAAGGGTGACGAGCTTTCTCTCCGGGCTCTAGAGCCTCCTTCCCAAGCTGATCCTACTGACCCAACACTAGCGGAGGAGATACCGGGCAACTTCCATATCGATGAGGTCGAAGGGGGAGATCTCAACATTGATGGGGTAGACATCACCGGTCTTGGTGGGCTTGGTGAGTACTTCATCAATCTTCCCAGAGACGACTTTGCCGGATCTTACCTCCCTCCGAGCACCTCAAACACGGTCACTTTCAATGGTAAGACCTTTATCGTTTCTAGTGAACGGGATGCTATAGCCCACTCTTTGTTAAGCAATGTCCAGCCTGTACTTGTGTTGGAGAAACAAATCTGAAATCAGGCAGACATCATCAAAGATCTTAAGTCTGACAAAGAGAGGCTGTCCGATGACCTTCGCACTGCCACTTCCAATACTGCCATTCTAAAGGAAGAACACGAGGAGTTGAAGAGAAACCAAGAGGCAAGCACCATAAAAGTTGCCACTTTAGAGGACACCATCACAGAGCTCCGGGAGAAGCTGTCCGGACTGGAGAAAGATCTTGCCACCTCAAAGGGGGAATCCAAGGCCAAAGACCAAATCATCACCAACTTGACCAGTGACAAAATTGATCTTGAAAATACAGTGTCCAAGGCTGCCAAGGAGAAAGCTACCTTGCTAAAGGAGCAGGAGGCCAAGATTCAAGCCAAGATCGACGCTTATGCCAACAACGTGATCGACACCCATGAGGAAATGTATGCCAAGGTGAGGTCTGACATGGTTCTACTCTTCCACGAGAAGTTTCCAAAGAGGAACCTAGGGGATTTATGGCTTCATGTTGAGTTTGATGACCTCCCGTATCATACAATGGCTGATGAAGACTTGAAAGGTTATTCTAGTGCTTCCTCATCCGATGATGAAGAACGTGCTGGGGAGAGCCCAGACGAAGATCAAGATGATCCTAAGGGAAAGAAGAAGGTAAATGAAGCTGAGCCATCTTCAAAGGCTCAGTCTTAATTTATAAACCACTTTTTTTAATTTTTATCCAGACTAAAGTCCTTGGAAGGCCAATGCATTCTTTTTGTAATTGTGTCCGGTATCTGACCGGATAGGTTTTTTGTTCTATTTTGACAATTCAAAAGTTCTTGGAAGGCCAAGGCACTTTAAGTTATTTTAATGAATATTTCTGTTTTGTACAATTCTCATCTTCTTTCATTGTTTGTTCCAACTTTGATGGCTAGAGTTTAAACATCTTTTAGTTATTTCATAGTGAGAGTGTTTAAATCCTCCGGCTAGAGTTTAAATAGCCCTCCGTTATTTCATAGTGAGAGTGTTTAAATTCTCCGATGACGAATATTTAAGTGGTCATCATCCCTTTATTTCAATCTGGATAGTGTGACAAAGGACAAAACTTAAAACACTTGGGAAATTTATAAGGAGGCATCAAACTTTATTCAAAAGCCTGGACACCTCATTAAAACCTCCCCGTGCCACCAGGGAGGAAAGAGTATGCCCCCAAATATTTACATGGATGTTTAAACAAGTAAATATTTACACAAATGCTACTCCAAGTACATCTGGAGATGTTCGATATTCCAAGGGTGGGTCAGAACTCTTCCATCCTTGTCTTCTAGCCAATATGTTCCAGGTTTAAGCCTTTCAACAACCATATAAGGTCCTTCCCAAGTTGGGGCCAATTTTCCGAACAGCTTTTCTTTAGTGTGTAAGAAGACTTTCCTCAACACCTTGTCCCCTGGTTGGAAATCTCTTCTTTTAACCCTGGAAGCAAATCTGCTTCTCATCAACCCCTGATAGTGTGCAACTCTAAGGTGAGCTTTAACTCGTCTTTCTTCTACCAAATCGAGCTGACCTCTGATTGCCACCTCGTTAGCGCGTTCGGAGAAGTTGTGAACACGAAATGATGGGAGAGTTGCTTCTATGGGAGCTACTGCATCCATCCCATAGACCAAAGCAAAGGGTGACTCTTGTGTTGCAACCCCAGGTGTTGTCCGGTAGGCCCACAAGACCTCTTGTAAATAACTAGGCCACTTCCCAGCAGCCCTTTCCAAATTCTTCTTTAAACCGGACAGTATAGTTCTATTAGCCACTTCGATTTGTCCATTTGCTTGTGGGTGGAAAGGTGAAGAGAAACAATGTTGTATACCCCTTGAGGCACAAAAATTCTCCATTTCCCTATTGTCGAACTGTGGCCCATTGTCTGTTGTTATCTTCTGTGGGACACCAAATCTGCAACAGATGTTGGATAAAAAAAAATTTATAACAGCTTTTGATGTTGTTCCTGCTAGAGGGTCTGCTTCAATCCACTTCGAAAAGTAATCTATAGCAACAATTATAGTTTTGCGTCCTCCGGAGGCCATAGGTAGAGGCCCTACCAAATCCAACCCCCATCGAGCAAAAGGAATAAGCTCAGAAATTGACTCTAAGGGAATGGCTGGGACATGAATTTCATTGATGTACCTCTGGCATGGGTCATACCTTCTTACCAATTCCTTAGCATCTTTCATGATAGATGGAAAATAGTAACCGGCCAGTAGAACTCTTCTTGTTAAAGCCCTAAATCCACAATGGGTTGATCCCTCACCATCATGTAATTCAGAGAGGACTACTTAAGACTCTTCATCCCCCAAACAGCGCAGGAGGGGTTTACTGTAAGACTTTTTATACAAAACGTCTCTCAATATAATGAAACCACGAGCCTTTTGTTTCAATGTTCTGGCTAGTGATTTATCCGGAGGCACGATACCATCGGGGAGGTATTGCAGGAGAGGAAACCTCTAGTCCTGAAGTTGTTTCACCTGTACTTCAAAAACTTCCTCTTTTTTGTCCATATTAAGTTGAATGGAGGGGCTCTCCAACACATGGATCCATGGATATGACTCTGTGTATGCTATGGTTGCCAATGAGTCTGCTAACTCATTTTCTGTCCGGGGTATATGCTCATAAGCAACACTCTTAAACTTGAGTGCTTTATTTTTAAGGAGGAGTAAATATTTCACAAGCTGCTCCTTTTTAGCCTCAGACTGACCTTGGGCATGGTGGATAAGAAGCTGAGAGTCACTTAGTAGCCTGACCCTCTTAGCCCCACAGATGTAGGTCAACTTTAAACCAGCTATAGCCGCTTCGTACTCAGACTCATTATTGGATGCCCTGAAAGGAAAACATATAGCTTGGTACATTTTGTCACCATATGGAGAAGTCAAACACACCCCGGCACCACATCCCATAGTGCTAGATCCACTATCTGTTCGGACGACCCATACCTTCTTATCTTTTATGTCAGTAGCCTGCTCCGAATCTCTGTCGGAGTGAAATTCAACCAGAAAATCAGCCACAGTTTGGGCCTTAACTGTTGTTCGAGGAGCAAAGTCTATGTCGAAGTCCCCCAATTCTACTGACCACTTAGTCATCCTGCTCGAAATGTCTGCCTTCTGGAGGATATTCTTCAGGGGAAAGGAAGTCCGGACGATGATGGGATGAGCCTGGAAGTAAGGCCTCATCTTTCTGGCACCTATCACCAGGGCTAATGCTAACTTTTCAAGTTTCAAGTAGCGCCTTTCTGCGTCTATCAAACTTTTGTTGATGTAGTACACTAGATGGGGATGACCATCCACTTCTCTTACCAACACAGCACTGATGGCACAACTTGAAACTGCCAAATACACAAAGAGTGTCTCCCCTTCAACTGGTTTAAATAAAGTTTTGGGGGAAGACATGTGCTTCTTGATCTCATTGAAAGCCTCATCACACTGTGGGGTCCAATCGAATCCCTTTGCACCCTTCAAGGTTTGAAAGAACGGGACGCACCTGTCCGAAGACCTTGAAATAAATATGTTTAAGGCAGCTAATCTCCCTGTTAGTCGTTGTACTTCTTTAATATTTCGAGGAGGCTCCATTTGGAATAGAGAATTAAGCTGGTCCGGATCGGGTTGTATCCCATGCTCACTTATAATATAGCCTAGAAACTTCCCGGACTGCACTCCGAACACACATTTTTCTGGGTTTAATTTTAAATTCACTTTTACCAAGTTGGCAAAAGTTTCTTGGAGATCAGCCAAATGCAATTTCTCATCCACACTCTTCACCATCATGTCATCAATGTATACTTCCATATTTCTCCCAATCTGATCAGCAAAGGCTTTGTTTACTAATCTTTGATAGGTAGCCCCATCACTTTTCAACCCAAACGGAATTACCTTATAGAAATGAAGACCTCTGTCAGTGACAAATGTGGTATGCTCTTGAGCCTTTGGATCTACTTGAATCTGATTGTATCCGGATAAGGCATCCATAAAGGATAGCAGCTTGTTCCCAGAGGTGGAGTCTACTAACTGATCAATCCGGGGGACTGGATACAAATCTTTTGGGCAAGCTCTATTGAGATCTGTGAAGTCAATGCACATCCGCCACTTGCCATTCTTCTTTTTCACCAAGACCGGATTGGCAGTCCACAAAGGATATTGAGACTCCTTGATGTGCCCCATCTTTGTGAGTCTGTCAACCTCTTGCACAATGACATCAGCCTTCTCCTTGGAAAAAGCTCTTCTCTTTTGAACTACTGGTGCTATGTCTTTCCGGACAGATAGGTGATATGATATCACTTCTGCTGGAACCCCAGTAACATCAGCATTGCACCAAGCAAAAACGTGCTGATGGTTCTTCAAAAACTTTAACATTTCATTTTTCAAAACGGGTGGCATCTTAGACCCTATCTTGACACTTTTTCCTTCTTCTAAACAATGTGTCTCTACCTCTTCAACCGGTATCAACACTCCAGGGGTATCTCTGGGGTCATCGATTTCACCCTCACCCCTAGAAAGCCCCTCAAATTGCTATTGCTCATTGATGCGAACTGCCCCCAGTGTCCGGGGAGCCAGAGCTGTGGCATAACATTCCCTTGCAACTTTTTGACTGCTCCGGACAACTCCCACTTGTCCCTGAACAGCATATTTCAAGCACTGGTGGACTGTCGAAGCCACTGCATGCATCCTAGAGAGCCAAGACCTCCCTAGAATGGCATTATAGCAAGTGGGACAATCCACCACGATAAAAAGTATTCTGACCATTTTCTTGAAAGGGCCTTTGCCCAATAGAACTTCCTCTTCGAACTCTCCGATCACATCTGCTGAGCTGCCAGTAAAGCCCACAATTGATCTGTCCGAACTCTGAATTACAGCTGGATTTTTCATTCTCTTGTACGTAGTTAAGAAAAGGATATTGGCTGAGCTTCCAGTATCCACCAGAATTCGTCTTATGTCATTGCCCCCAATAGATGCTCCTATGACAATAGCATCCTCATGAGGGCCAACTATATCTCTTAAATCATCTTCATCAAAAAAAATGAAGGGGAATGGATTCGGAGACTGATAGGAAGTCATGCCTCCTTCTAGCTGAGTGGCTAAAGTATGAACGTGCCTCTTCCTCGAAGAAGCAGTAGGAGCTGTCATAGTATCCCCTCCGAAAATTGTAAGTGACTCAAAAAATTTAATGAGTCCGGAGACCGTCCTAGAACATTCCTCAATTGCACCCACCCTGTTTCGAGTTGGATCAGGATCCAAGTACTCAGATTCCACATCAAACCTTTCAATTATAACCATGGCTCCATCCGGAGCAGCATTACTTGGACCAACCCGGTGAGTATTGTCAGGCTTGTTACCTCCTCTTCTTTTGACATAGGCCCCCAGTTTTCCTCTTTCGATCAAGTTCTGAACCTTTTGCTTCAAATCTATACAATCATCAGTGGTATGGCCAGTATCATTGTGATACTGACAGAAAGAGTTATTGCGATGCTCCCTAGGAGATTGCAGTGTGGATGGCCTTCTATATTGTACCTCTTCCTTTGTTTTATCATAAATGGTGGCCACACTTTCTTTTAATTCTGCGAACCACTCCGGTTGGACCCATGGCCCTCTCTTGTTTCTGGATTGCTGACTCTGAGCAGGAGCAGCTGGCTGAGACTGAGCTTTGGCCCTACCATGCCCCTGTCCGGTCTCCTTTGCCTTGTTTCCGGACTGATTCTGATTGGGATTCGGTGTCACCGGGGTAGACCTCACCTGCCTGTGCATCCTTGTTTTCTTCGTTTCATCGACATTGATCAATTTTCCAACCTGATTCAGCAACCCTCCCCATGTCATGGCCTTCTTTCTGGTCACTGAATCAGCCAAATTGCCAGGGTTCAAGCCCTGTCTTAGGGATGCTATTGCTACCTATTCGAAGCAATCAGCCAACCCGTTCTTGGTATTCACAAAACGACTTATATATTCTTTTAAGGACTCATTTGGTTCCTGGGCACAATGGATTATTGTATCTCCATTTCCCTTTAGCTCTTTACTCCCTACGAACTGCCTTCGAAAGGCCACCCAAAAAGTATCGAAATTCTTAATACAACCCTGAGGCAGGCTGTTGTACCATTTTAGAGCACTCCCCGTAAATGATTGGGAGAAAGCTCTGCAAAGCAACTTATCATCGTCGTCAAAGTTCATCATGAAGTTTTTAAACTGTTCGAAATGGTTGTCCGGATCAGTACTGTCATCGTACTTTTCCATTTTAGTACTGTCAAACCTCTTAGGGAGGTTTCCGGACAGAATTTTGGAAGACAATGGAGATTGCCTCCAATTTCTACCACGACTGAACACAGTATCCTCATTGGGAGTTGCAAAGATACCTGGTTCATCGTGAAAAGCGAAAGGATCCATCAGCATCTGGTCCACATGCCTCCGGCTATGAGATGATCCTTTACCAATATTCCTCTTCATCTTTCCATGTCTATCCCTTTTTCTTGAATATTTCTTGGTCTGTTTTTGCTTCTTTTTAGTTCGACCCTCATCGCTCCTAGAGGATAAGGATTCTTCAACTCCCTCATCATCCGAAGAGCTGTCAGAAGATTCTGAGCTTGAGTCAGAACTCTCCACTGGCTTAGACCGGTGAGACTTCTTGGAGCTGGCATGAGTCTTTTTGGTACTCACATGAGTCTTTGAAGGCTCATGCTCCCTGGGGTTATCGGTGTGATGAGCAACTGATGCTTTGGATTTTTCTTTCAAGCCCATCTTAGCCTTTTCTGCCCTTAGAGCTTCTATTTCACCCTTTAGCCTATCATGCTCTTCGATAGTGTACTCATCGTTCTCACCCACCACTTCGAGCAGAGCTGGTGGTACTTCTGGATCGTCCGGATTCATTCGGACAGACTTTCTTTGCTGGTTTTGAATGCTTGATTCTCCCACTGTGGTCGCCAATTTGGTGAGGATAATTATCGCCTGAGGGTAGGCTTGTAATTAGTTGATGTTTTAAAGAAGTATGTGGGTGTTTTATGTTTAGAGTAGAGAGTAGAGCGAGAATTAAGCTGGCTGGTTGCCGTTAATTTTCATTACCCATATTTAATGCAGGTGGTTGGGTATTTATACCCTTACACTTGGGCCTTATGGGCTTTCGGGTCATGTTTAAAGACCCATGAGCTCTAAGTAGGAGAGCAAGTAGCTTAGTCGAGAAGTGTTTAGGTTTTTTAGTACTTTTGTCATAGTTCGAACAGTCCCATTAGCTAAGTGTTCGAAGTGTTCTGTCCGGTCCGGAGGGCTAGGTCCGATCTGTCCCTGTCCGGGGAGCAAGCAGAATTTGGACTCATCAGTGCTCACAAGAATTGATTGTTTAATAACGATACATATTTTATGGGTTCAAAAGTATATCTTGATGTGGAGCATCTTAAAAGCGTTAACAACCTAGCCACAGTTTTCTAAAAATGTCTCATAACCAACTAACTAGTTGGGAAAGTAGTAATTGTTTGCTTAAGTCAACAGCGAAAAAAGGAATCTTGCTACAACTGAATGTGCTAAAGATATTGTCGGTGTTGGTCAGTCGTTTTCTGAAGGTGATGCAAGTCTAAGGTTATCCTTGTGTCGATATGAATTAGAGAATGTTTTGCCTTTAAGTGCATGCATAACACATTTAGAAATATCACTGCTTATTGTTTCAATAAAGATTCAGACGACTGTAAATAAATGCTTTATGCATCAATTGATTCCAGCACCGGTTTAATGACGATAAAACGGTCTATTGACACACATACATGTAGTCTCATCTTCACAAAAAGTGGGTATTTAACATCTGATTTGAGTGCGGATGAAATTCATTATTCAATTAGGACCTGCCATTCGGCGACAACGAAAAGTATACAGTCCTCTATAAAACAAGACTACGGTTTAGATATCTCTTACAGTCTCTCGTGGAATACTTTCGAGAAAGCGAGTAGGAGAGTATTCACAGATAGTAATACTTCTTTTCGTTTTCTAAAAGGATACTTCAAACGATTATAGAATCGTGATATTACAACAGACTTCCACTTAGAATTAACTGCTGGTAACGTTTTCTGATGCTGTTTTATAGCATTCGGAGCGTGCCTTCAAGGTTTTCATTCATGCCGACCTTTGTTGCACGGAGACGGTAACCCATTTAATCGGGAAGTATGGTGGTGTGTTGCTTTCAGTGGTGGCAAAACATGGTGGTTTATACATTTTTCTACATATGTGTATTCCAAATTTGCATTTTACTATATGGTAGCACAAACTACTAGATATGTGTTATTATATATGCCATGCTAGATACCAGTAAAGGGTCTAATGGTGTACTTCAACTTAAAATGAGATTTATGTGTTTATATTAATCGTGCTAGATAAGTTTTATTGTCTTTTCGACATAAGGGCATTACTATCATTTCAACACCATACAATTTACTGTGTTTTAGTCGATGCATTTTACATTATAATAAGCTTGAGATTGCAATGTTTCTACATCTTGCTAGATATGTGTATTCCGAATTCAGATTTTACTATATGCTAGCACACATTGTTAGATATGTGTTATTATATATGTTATGCTAGATACCAGTAGAGGGTCTAATGGTGTACTTCAATTTATATTGCGGTTTAGGTGTTTCTAACAATCATGCTAGGTAGGTTTTATTGTCTTTGCTAGATAGGGATCGTTCTATCACTTTAACACCATGCGATTACTATGTTTTAGTCGATGCGTTTTACATAATAACAAGCTTGCGATTGCAGTGTTAATAACCAAACTTCTTCGAACCCTGTCAACAAACTAAACTACCATTATTACTTCAGGTTTATTTACTGTTGCTTTCGATATTGTCGGTAGTGAAGACTCAGACAACTGGCTATTATTTATGTTAAGTCTAAAACCTCATATGCTAGGCCACCAAATAACATTTATTTTGGATCGCCATTCTGATATTATTCACGGTGTCTCTGTTGTCTATCATAATAGCTATCATTCTTACTGTATTTTCCATTTAATTCAAAATTTTCATAAAGCTCTTGAACACACAAATCGAGAGTACAAAAAGAATATGTTATAGATGTTTAACCGTTGTTCTTATGCTCCCACGGTAGACCTTTGTTTAATGAAATAATTTCACAATTTTTACGTCAAGGCGATGTTAAAATCAAAATATTTCTTCAGAATTTGCCTTCGGGAAAATATGCTCAGGCATTCATCAAATGGAAACGGTATGGGGTAATGGCATTAACTGCGGTTGAATCATTTAACGCGCAGATAAAAAACTATGCAATCTACCTATAATGGAATTGTTGGACAAGATTCGAATCTTGCTTATGACTCAGTTTTTAAGACGTTTATTGGAGATTCTCAACTGGAACACTAATTTATGCCCCGAGTTTGAAAGGAAGTTTAAGAAGAATGTAGAATATGGTCAAACATGGGTAGTACATAAGTCTTCCGCAATTTTGTTTGAGGTTATCAGACCCTATTATGGTACTTAACATGCTTGATTTCAAATGCACTTATGGTGCTTTGCAGCAAGAATATTTCCCATGCCCACACGCATTACCGGAGATAGCATCGGTAAGTGAAGATCCTATGACTTTAATATAACCATTTTTCACTACTGCAAATTACAGGTCCAGTTATTATTTTAGCATACCGGCTATAATAGATTTTGGTGAAGTTTCAAACTTTAATGATTCTTTGGAGTCTGAAGTTCAGCCACCCAACATGAAAAAATGATCGGGACGGCCGAAAAAAAAAACATATTCCATCTATAGAAGAAGTAAACCACCAGCCGTTTGCGGTGTGGCCGCTGTTTAAAATCAGGACACAACTAGAGGTCTTGCAATGCTTCATTCTGAATTTCTATTAGTTGTGCATTTTGGTCTTTGGGGTTTTTTAATATACCTAGATAAGTGATTCTTATCTTGTGATTCAATTGTTATTATACTGGACACATTGCTAGATATGGAGTTTGCTAGATAGGATAATTTGTTAGTTTACCACTTTGGTAGATATAAACTTTGCTAGCTATGTTTTAATTAACCAAACAATTTGTTTTGTAATTCCTCTTATGTTTAAAGAACAAGAATTTTACTTTGCTAGATACGTCATTCCTCACATGCCCCCTATGTTTATACCATCTTACGCTAAGTTTATTCTATTTTTATGGTTTTGTAAGTTTTTTTGTATCATGTCTACAGATTTTTGAGTTGCAGAAACAATACAAGATTGTGGGTGGAGAGGTTGCATTTTTGGAAATAGACTATGCACAATTTATATGACTAGTTGGACGTTGTTAGATACCCCATTACGTGTTTATTATATTGCGATTGCGCTTTGTCTAAAAAACCATTCTCGCATTTGCGAGATACATACAATTTTGAAATTTCTACTAGTCCCTGTTAAATCCATGACATGCATGTATAACCATTTTGCTAGATACGATTTAAAAACATCTCGCGATTGATTACTTAATTTACACATCATTCATCGACATTGCAGTTATCTTCTTTGCCATTGCTACAACCAGATTCAATAAAAAATGGTACACTGCTACCAAATACGTTAGGGTCTTCAAATCCTATTGGAAGGTTAGTGTTATTGTAATATGTTCCTAATTGAAATAACCAACAAATATACAATTAAATAACGACTAACAACATGAGTTCAAAATGTATTAAAACTGCATGCACGGCTTTACAAATGCCTAGATAACTCAACCCTCCCAAAAAATAAACCATTTCTAAGGGTTGGTACACTTTACTTCAATAAAAAAAATACTACTTGAACTACCAGAACATCAATCATCATCCTCTTCTTCATCATCTTCATCTTCATCTTCTTCTTCCTCCTCTTACTCGTTTTCATCTTCGTCTGTTTCCTTCTCATCGTCGGCTTTATCATCTTCTTCATCATCTGGTTCCACATGTTCATCGTAATCCTTGTCGTCCCAACTATCCCTCCTACACTTAAATTTGGGCAGTTCGTTTGGGTCTTAGTCGTATCCGTCAAAAGACCATGAGTCGCTGGTATCATACTCGTCGTTGAACTCAAAGGATAAGACGAAACTGTTTTTTGACTCGTCGGATGAGTACTCCGACGTGGTGGTCCGTTAGAAGGAGAACAGTTCTTGGAGTGGTTAGAGAACCAACCTTCAGAGGATGAATATCGGAGAGCTTCTGGTGACAAAGGGGCCATTTCTTTAGAATACTTAAAGTTTTTTCAAACTGTTTTGTGTTTAAGAGTAAATAGCCTAAAATATCATCTGCCATTTATATTCAGAGGTCATTCTCAATCCTACGTCTAATCTAACAAAATGTAATTAATTCTACACGTCTAGTTAATGCTTTGTAATGATTCAATATCTACCTTTGTCTTGTCAAGTATTAAATTAACCAATAAGATAACAAATCTTTGTTTAAATACTGATGAAGATAGGTAGCATTCATATCAGCATTATTTGATGAGTGCTTTAGTCAATAACCCATTCTCTAATGCATTAATAGTCAATGTCTTTGTATATGTGATTTATGCCTATAATAACAAGTTTTAAATGAATCGCATATTGTAATTTACAACATTACACGTCCTTGCTAGATATGGCTTCCTTTTAATTTTATAATTATGCTTGATTGTTGTAAAATATTAAAGTTGTTACGATTTAAAGTGTTTTGGCTCATGCTAGATTAGTGCACCAACTTAATAATTTATAACCCAGACTGACATTGCTAGATATTAACAAAATAGCACTTTTACACGTTGCTAGATTAGTATTAAATACTAAACAAACGTTACGATTTATACTCATGTTTTGATTCCTCCAATATTACCAACCAACATGAGTAATTTAATACCCATTCTTACATCTTTAGATATATACACAAATAAACTCAACCCATTTTATAATCTTAACAAAATACTTACACACGGTTCCAAATATGTAATGAATTACATATTTATACAATCATTCAAAAAACGCATGGTTCGTATCGAATGTAACTACCATCGTCGGTTCGTGTTTGAATCATTGAGGAAATGCTTAAAGATTCCGACTCTTCTTCTTGCATGCATATCATTTCTATATTTCAGAGGTACATATCATTTTTCGATGATGTCTTTCGCGTACTCGCAAACAAAAATCCTGTAGTCGAGGCTCTTATCTTTTTGCTGTAGGATATCTCTCATCGTCTTGATTTTGTATCCACTCTTCACAATAAGTATTTTTTTTTCATGCAGTAGGGAAACTGTTAAAGAATGAGAGTGATATTACCAATATAAGGTTGTAGTTAATGTTATAAGGTTGTGTTTTAGGGTAACAAATATTAGCAATGTCAGTAGGCCAACAGATATTCATTGCATTTTATGCGGAAATATGCTTGCGATTATAGCACATGATATGAGGCTGGGATTATAACACAATATTGGGGCCGTTGCTTCTTATTATGTTTATGGCATGTACGATACATTACTTAAAGAGACATTGTGAGTCATTAATAATAAATTCAAACAATGTTAGATACCCCCTATCCTAACGCGATTTGTTCATAAAAACTGGTTGTGAGAGAGGGTCAAAATATAAAAGGGATTGCTAGCAGAAAAAATCTTACCAAAGCATCTGTAGTATTTCTCGTCCTAGTTGGAATATGTTTACTCTATTGTAACAATGAGTTGTAGCTATTAGCAGTACCATTCTCCATATCAATAACCAATAACGTCTAGTGGTCGATTCCGTCCTTGTTAATGGTGCACAGAGGAAGCAGTGCAATGCACGTGTCCGGCCTCATTGTCTCAAAAAATTCATCCATAATGTGTGACATATCTCCTTTAATATCCAGCGTTTTTTTTGCAATTTTAGTATGATTATACGAAGTATTGTCTTATGAATAATGAAAATAATAGTTATTGCACTTACAGTTGCAATTCCAGAAATTTGAATCGCGCTGAACATACATGTAAACTTATCAACAAACCTTTTGACAGGTACTCTCCATTTTGCTTCATGGAGTATCTTATATATCCAAGCATTGGTAATTTATCAATTGGAAATTAGTTTCTTAAAACATGAAGATGACAATGATTAAATCAAACAATGTGGCGTATGTGAAAAAGTAAACCATAATATTGTTATATAAATTTATATTACCTTGAAGTTTATTTCGCCTTCATACGGTAGATCCATTATCTCACTCACACTAACGATAAGCCTGTATGAGAACTCTGAAATTGGTAAATAACATACTTTTGGATCTTCCTGCTTCTTCTTCTCTATTTATTCGCAACACCTTGTTGTATTCACTGACTTCTATTAAGTGTGTCGTTGTTGTACGCTTCATCCAATCTTTGTAAGAACCTGTGGTTCTCCAACTTGTGTATGAGTAAGTAAGTTCTAGTTCTGAAAGTCATCAGCTACTACCTGAAAGATAAACAACTGAAAGATTAAAATCCAGTTACCACATTTACTATATTAATCCCCTAATATGACTTTTTTCATTTATAGTAAGATAAACATCCACTTACATCTGGATTTAATAGGCCTTCCTATATAGATTCCAAAGTACGTCACTTTTCATTTGAATTTGCCTCAGCCTTTTCATATTTGTTATAAAAGGATTACGTGCATCCTATAAAATTTTCACCTAAGAATTGTATAACAGACATACAATTTTTGCGTAGGACGCTGCTTTATCTTATTGCAACGTTTCATACTTAATGGCCCTTGGTTGTAGCTGTTCCGATATCTCTAAACCTCTGTTGAGGGTTGATGTTCCGATAACAGACATACAATTTTTTGCGTAGGAGGCTGCTTTATCTTTCTGCTCTTTCAGGCTGGGAGTTCAGCCTTCGTTGAGGGTTGATGTTCTTCTGGTTGTTGTGGCTTTTGAATTACTTTATAGCCCGGTACTATTTGGGATACTTGTTCAGAATTTGGTTCTGGTTCTACTACTTGTGCCGTTTTATTGGCTATACTTGATCCATGTTGGCCTTCCATTTCTGCTACAGGTCTTTCGTGCAGTACCTATCCATTTAAAAAAAATTCTTATTGCAACTTTTTTCGCATTTAACATTGCTAGATTTCCAGCTTTCTATACTAATACATTGTGATTTACATGCATATATGATTGCTAGATTGTTGAAATGTTACAGTGCGGCTTATATGCACTTCTACATTGCTAGATTATAACAAAAGTTGTTGATACTCTCCTAGTACAAGATAATTAAGGATGTGATTGCTACAAATGACATACATGTGATTTATTTGCAAGAATTACTACTTCTATGTTGAATAAATTAACTCATGGTATATACGATGAGCATGCTTACATTGCGAGTTGCGTTATGTTTTTAACCTCGTTTCCTAGATACCTTATGCTACTGCTTGTTATTTATGAGACATAAGTAGTTTTCTAGACATATTTGTATCCTACACAAGCACTTCATGCAAAAACAATCGAAGCCATGGTAAGTCTAAAACATTTCTTACAATATCAAAACAACATTTTAAAACAACAACACTCCAACATCTTTAATACCATACTAAGACTTTGTAAATATCAAAACATACCGACAAAAAATACTAAATATTATTGAATCTTAAGGCTTTTAAAATCCACTTACATCTTCAAGTCTCGTTTCCACCACTTTCTCAACTGCAGGTTCTGGCTCTTCGACTACGGGTGCTACCTGATCTGGCTGAGTAGAAGAGGCCTCGATTTTTTTTGTTGGGTTTATAGTGGCTTCAACCTTCATTATGGTAAACGTTTCTTCCCCTGACCCTTCTCTACTGCGTCCAAATGTTTTGTACATGCTGTCTGGTTCACGGCAGAGTCATTTCCTCTAGTTTCCACATGTGCTCCATCCTCTACACTCTATTCTTTCTCCCCCTCTTATTGAGGAGATTTATCTTCATCGTTTCTTTGTTCACTAGAAATTACATCTCTCGCCTTTTTATGTCCGTCCATAACTAATGTTCCTGCTATACTATGGCCTCCTAACACAACTGACTCCTTTCTCAGACCTTTATTACATCCTACTTCCTGCCCCTGTTCCACTGCCAATCATTCCTCTCTAGTCGTATCATCGATAACAACGTTCATGATTTTCAGTTTGTACGACCCCCATATTCGTTGGGGCTGCTAATATGCCACCTGCTATATTATCTCCCTCCACCTCAACTGGCTCATTTCCAGCAGGCTCATTAAATACATTAGCAACTTCCTCATTTGCCAAACCATCTAGAACTACCGATGTTGGTGCACTATCAGACTTCTCAGCCACTACCTCCCGTAACGTAGCGTTTGCGGTAAATTCAATCGGTATTACATTTGTTGTACCTGTATTCTTCACCTGATCCTCTATTGGTTCGTCTTCGATTATGTCTGCCTCCAATTCTTTAGGGAGAATAGGTTTACTATCAACCAACACGATCATACCACCATCATTTCCTACTATATAAACAGTAGACTTTGATTGTCCCATTTCAGTACATTGCAAACTAACATCCTTAGTTGCATGTTTATCTGCTACTTTAACTGACTTGGCATCTTCATATTCTGCATTTTGCAGGATATCGACATCCTCTGTCTCCTTTTTTTGTTCCGCTATATTCTCCACCTCATCATGTCCAGCCACATAGTGTTTTAGGGTTTGTGAAACCTCTTCGCTTTGCTTCTTCCATAATCAATGTCTGCGAGATTGGTAAACAATAGTTTTTGGTATTACCTTCTCAATTGTATCTGCAACAACTGGTTACGTATCCTTCTTATCTTCACAATAAAATGGCATTGATAAGGTGTTGAGAAGTTCAGGATTATCAGCATCTATGATATCCTCTATTACCTCCAACTTTACTTTCAATTCATTTAACTCCCTCTGCATCCCTTCAACCTGTTTCAAAAGAAGCATGCTAAATATTTGATGTTAATTTTTATACATGTCGTCGCCCACAAAAGCGTAACAATACTCACTTCTTTCTTTTTCCGTTCAAGCAAAACCTTCAGCTGCTTATTTTCAACCTTTAAGCGATACATCATACACCGCCTTTTCACTACAATATTGTCACGTAAAATTAAACGTGATAGTTGAGTGAAAGTTCCAATAATTGACCTACGCTTCCCTCTATTTTTCTTGCTCTTCGCTTCTGTATCAAGAATTCATGCAATGTTACTTCATATTCCTCTTCTGTCGATGGTAGTGTTGTATTGTCATCAAATCGTGATTCATTGTCACTTGTTGTTGTTGAGATATTTGATCTCTTTCTAAAACTTGTTCCAGCCTCAGTCTATAATGATTTCTTCTGACTTTTTCCTATTTTATGGGCAACAAATTTATTCCTTTACCGACTACTTACCTCACGCGATTGCGGTTGTCCTTCAGAGCTCCGCAAGAATTTTCCTCTTCCAAATGCTTCATTTCCAGCCTCTGTCAACAAGAGCTCACTCTCCATTACCTATCTAATCATTCAAAACCAATAAATAGTAGGATCTATATTCAGGTTCACAAATGCGATTGCATGAATAGTCAATATCATGCATGCGATTTATGAGAATCATAATTGCGATTGTAGTGTATTACAACATTGCTAGAGATTTATTAATGTAGGCATTGTAATTGATGTGAAGTTATCATTGCTAGATACTACTATTGCTAGTTTTACGATTTAAGTATATTATATTATTGCTAGATACATTTTATTGACAACATTGCTAGGTACAATTATATTTTATAATGGTACATTAGTTTTACAAAAAAAATCTTACCTGATCTTGTAGCTGGCAAACCATCTGGATCATTTCCATAGTTGACTCATCCCCCTCCAATCCCACCATTTATAATATCTAGGTATGACGTTGGGCCTTGGTATTTCAACCTCCATCAAAGCATGCTCCATTAAAAAAGGCTGCATACAAATCAAATTAAATATTGAAAGCTTTCTTTAATAATGAACATAATAATATCAGCCATCATACAACAACGCAACCGATAACTCTATAGGGCTTTGTGAAAAAAATACATTTCTCAAGTGACCGGTGTAGCTTCTCAACTATAGCTCTCGAACAATCATAGTCTTTGATTTTCACCATATCCTCCACGTAGAATACTGATGTCCAACCCACTATATCCCCTAAAACTGAGAAGAACAGGTTCGAGCAAATGAAAAGTATCAAAAGACGAGCAACGTCCTTCGCCTAATCCTCCCCTCCATCCCTAATTGATTTTTCTATAGATTGTTGCAACCCAAACAACAACAACCTACATTAGTGCAAAAAATATAAAATATTTATGAATAAAATTACCTTTATCAATGAATCCAATACCGATTTTTCATTCCTCGGGCCGCTCTTCCGAACGCGGGGACTCAAAAAATACTTATGTATTAGCCTAAAATCATTTTCAGCCCCTTCAGCGTACCGACCAATGAAGGCTCCAGTTTTATTCAAAGGCATCTCATCATTCCCCTATTTCAGCCCAAACATAGCCTTCACATCGGTTATAGTTAGCTTCACAAACTTACCGTCTATTTTAAAAGCTTTTGCTTTTATATCATAAAAACTCACAATTTCCTCGATCAGCTTATGAAATTTCTTCAACTTTAAATCCTCGTTTCGTAGGTCGAATGATGTTTTTAAAAAGGTATAGAATGGACTGTCTCTACTCGCTTCTATGTGTTCAGCCGTAACAATATTACGTCTAAGAAGTTTTATGATACTCACTAGACCAGACCTATAAAATACCCATTTCGCACTTTTGTTGCCCACACAAAACACCATTGTAATTTATGATGTTATTGCATATATAATAGCTCACAAAAATTGCATATGCGTTTTATTTCTGCCTACATCCTCAAAACCTCTTTATACCAACATAACCACCACACATTGGGATTGTGGAATTAATTTTGTACACATTGCGCATTTTACCAAAAAAATCAGACATTGCGATTTACTAACACTAATCACTAAACTTCAATAACACTGCGTGATACGACTACCCCAACTTCAGGCATTGCTAGACACTACCACAAACATACGAACATGATGCAATTTGTGTCTTTTATATCATGCACATCCACCATTTTTTACACGCATTCAAAATATCCATACACAGACTTACAAAACATCAACCATGAACCAATACTTAGCACAAAAACCTAAATACGACGAAACAAGTATCACCTAACACAACCAGAATTAAAAATAAAATAAAAATGAAGAACATAACAAGGCAAGGAACTGTAATGGATAAAATCGAAGAAACTAAATACCAAACATTGCTCTATCGAATTTTATTTCTAAACCTACAACATCTAACATCATCATCAGCATGCTTCTCGTTAGTTCTTTTCAAAAACAATTACTTGTAGTTGTCTAAGCAGTTCGTAACTACACCTACGAGAACCAAAGGATTCATCAGCGTCATAATTTAGATCGGTTAACGTTAACGGTGTTCACCAGCATCGGCGACGGGTATTTTAGCCGGTTAATAAGACAGTTTGGTTGAGAAATGGGTTTAAGAGTCTTTTATATGGGGTTTCATGTCTCTCTCTCTCCAAAATTAGGAAAATTAAATTTGGGAGGGAATTAGAACTCAAAAGTCCGACTTAGAAGTCAAAAAAGAGGATTTCAACCTGAATGAGCCTATTGATACCCTCGGAGGTATTTTAGTCCATTACTTGGGTTGGGGTAATTTATGAAACTATCCCATTATTGGGTACGAGTTTGGTATTACATACTTGAGAAGGTATTTATGGGTAGTTTTCTCTTTAAAATATTTGAAATATTAGTAAAAAACTGGATATTAAATAAACATTAACTGAATATATATATAACATATATATTTTAATAGTTTAAAGTATTAATAAATATAAAAAAATGAATTATTTTCGATTTGATATTTTTATTTTTATACCTTCCTAAAAAAGATCTATCTAGCTTTTTTATTTACTATCTATTATCCAACTATTATTTTATAATATTTCCAATATCTTTTTATAAAAAATTATTAAACACATGTATATTTTCTTTGTTTTTTTATAAATTTAATTTTTAAAATTTCATATCTTCTAAACCATAACTCGAAAAATAGTACTACAAAATTACAATTGATTTCGCTTTGAAGATGAACAAAACTAGATCCATGAATTATATTTTTTTTACGAAAGATGTGAAACGCACATACGAGAAATGAGGGACACAGAATCGCGAACCCGAGAGTTATGGGATAAGAAACAGATAATTGCGATATTAGAGACCAATAGTTGCAATATGAGAGTCCGATAGCCGATAGATCAGGAGTTACGGGATGAAGGACCAATAGTTGTGGGACGAGAAACCGAGAGATGAGAGACGCAGAGACGAGAGCGCAATAGTTGCGGGACGAAAGAGGGCGAAATAAGAAACACAGAAATGAGAGACCAAGAGTTCCAAGACGAGAGACTGATAGTTGAAAGACGAGAAATCATGAGTTGTAGGATGAGAGAACGATAGTTTCTAGATGCGATGA